>JAPKLW010000458.1:433526-516483 GCA_026898455.1 Plectranthus barbatus
CAAATGAGATCTTTCGCAAAGAAGGAGTATGCAAATCTTGTCAACAGGGAAAACAGACAAAATCATCCTTCAAAATAAATCCTGAAAAGGAGACATCACAAAGAGTTCTGGAATTACTTCATATGGATCTTTTTGGTCCAGTCACACCACCCACTGTAAGTAAACGTCTATATACACTAGTGGTGGTTGATGATTTCTCCAGGTACACGTGGGTACGACTATTAAAGACAAAGGATGAAGTGAAGCTTATTCTGCCCGAATTGATTCTCAAGGAGCAGAACAGTAAAGAAGTTACTGTAAAGCGTATTCGATCTGACAATGGAACAGAATTCTGTTATGGAGTGCTGATGGATTTCTGTGCTGAAGCTGGGATATCACATGAAAAATCTACAGCAAGGACGCCTCAACAGAATGGTTTAGCAGAAAGGAGGAATCGGACGTTGAAGGAAGCTGTTCGATCAATGTTAGCAGACTCCAAACTTCCTGCTAAATACTGAGGTGAAGCAGTCATGACGGCCTGCTACACACAGAATAGGAGTGCTGTCACGAGCAGATTCAACAAGACTCCCTATGAAGTGTATCATGGTCGTAAGCCCTCTATAGCTCATCTACGTGCATTCGGTTCTACATGTTATATTCACAATAACGATAAATCTAAACTTAATACTTTTTCACCTAAATCTGACGAGGGTGTACTCCTTGGTTATGGACATCCCTCTCATAAAGGTTATAGGGTATTAAATAAGACTACTGGCATTGTGGAAATAACATGCAATGTTATTTTTGATGAGTCTACTTTAGTGCGCAGTGAAAATAAAGGAGAAAAGATTAGCAATCATGAGACTAATGATGTCAATGATCATACACTTCTAAATTCCTTCGAAAATATGAGTATTAATCCGACTAAGTCTATGAATGACTGCAATCCAAACGAGACGCACGCAGCAGGGGATCAAACTGCTGACCAGGCCAGTGATGCTAACGATCATGCTGAGGCCAAACCCACTCACATCATTACCGAATCAACTATCATAGAAGTGATTAACGATGAAGACGACGAGGAAATCCCAGATCCCGCAAAAGATGATAAAGATGATGCTGATGCAGTTACAACCAATACTACATCGTTGGAAACCGTAGCAGATCAAACTGGAGCAGAACATTGGGATGTTGAAGTACACACTGATGATTTACCAGCCGCGGAGTTTTCCACTCCTGAGGCGACAACTGCTGAAATATCTACCGAAGATGTTCTTAATCATCAAGAGTCTATCGCAGAAGTTTCAAACAATGGCGAAGGAAATGATGACATTCCAAATGCTGAGCATCAGACAAATGACGAAAGGAACATTAGAGCAAATGACGATCAAGAAGGAGCACCAGATGCTGAGAATCTAAAACAAGTTAGACCTACTTGGCTACGTGCTCATCCACCAGAAGGAATCCTTGGAAAAGTTAATGATCCATTATTAACAAGGCGAGGAAATGCCAATGCAATGTTAGCTTGCTACATCTCAAGTGAAGAACCCAAGAAAGTCGAAGAGGCTCTGCTAGATCCTGATTGGGTGAACGCTATGCAAGAGGAGCTTGCAGAATTCACACGAAACAATGTGTGGGAGCTAGTAGACAGGCCAGAGCATCAAAGTGTGATAGGAACTAAATGGGTATTCAAAAACAAGAAGGATGAGTCCGGTACAGTTGTAAGAAATAAAGCAAGACTCGTAGCCAAAGGATATAGACAATGCGAGGGCATTGACTATGATGAGACATTTGCCCCAGTGGCAAGACTGGAAGCAATTCGCTTATTCTTAGCATATGCTGCTTATCACGAGTTTGATGTAATGCAAATGGATGTGAAGAGTGCTTTTCTAAATGGAGAACTCAAGGAGAAAGTCTACGTCGAACAACCTCTAGGATTTGAACATGGAAATCAAGTTTACAGACTCAAGAAGGCACTATATGGTCTGAAGCAAGCACCAAGAGCCTGGTATGGAACCTTATCTAAGTTCCTGCTATCCAATAGATTTCAGAAAGAGAGGATAGATCAAACTCTCTTTCGCATCAAAGATAGAGAAAGCATTCTGCTAGTTCAAATATATGTGAACGACATAATCTTTGGGTCGAAGAACCAAGATTTATGTGATAGATTCTCCGATCTCATGACCAGCAACTTTCAAATGAGCATGATGGGAAAAATGTCTTATTTCCTTGGTTTACAAGTTCAACAGTCCAGAGAAGGCATCTTCATTCACCAGAAGGAGTACACTCGCGATCTTATTGCAAAGTACTGTCCAGAAAAGACTAAGAGTTTACGAATTCCTATAAGCACAACCTGCATTGCTGCTCTGGAGAAAGAAGGCGAAGATATAAATCCTACTATGTATCGAGGAATCATAGGGTCACTGCTATACCTCACTGCTAGCAGACCTGATATTTCCTATGCTGTTGGATTATGCGCAAGATATCAAGCCAATCCAAAGAAGACACACTTTGATACTGCTAAGAGGATTGTTCGCTATCTGAAATGCTCAGAAGGACTAGGAATCTGGTATCCTCGAGCCGACAGTCTTTCTCTCAGTGGATATTCGGACTCAGACTTCGGAGGATGCAAGATTGACAGGAAGAGCACCAGCGGCACATGTCAATTTCTGGGACACAAGCTCATAAGCTGGTTTAGCAAGAAGCAGCACTCTGTTGCTACATCGACCACAGAAGCAGAATATGTGGCGGCTGCTAGTTGTTGTTCACAGATTATCTGGATAAAACAACAGTTGCAGGACTATGGAATTACTCCTGAATGTGTGCCAATATATTGTGACAACAACAGTGCCATGTGCATTACAAAGAATCCCGTTCATCATTCCAGAACGAAACACATTGATATTCGTCACCATTTCATCAGAGATCATCAGGAGAAGAAGGATATTGACGTCAAGTATATATGCACTGAAGATCAAATTGCGGATATATTTACAAAACCGCTTCCAGAGTCAAGATTTAAGGAGTTATGCATTAAATTGGGACTTATGGAATTAGACGAGACCTTGGATGAATGAAATCTGGTTTTCATTCTTTCTGGATTTTATGAAGATTTAATACTCGAAGTATAAAGATGCTCATTATTCAACAGAGCACTTATGGTTATTTTGCAGAAGATATTAAATGTCCTGATTATTGTTACGGATTTCTCTAGCAAAATCCCATCAATTCTATGAAATGCATACTCAAGTCTTTGTACAGAAGATGCAGATAATGGAAAGATAACTCCTCATATATATTAGATTGGTGGAAGATCGAACAACTCACATCCTTTAATATTAAAGGGGGAGAACGAGTGGATGCAAGCAGAGAAGGGAGGAGAGCTACATTATAAAAAAAACAGAGAATTTTCAGATTATAAGCAACGGACATCACACAGTACGGGGATCTCTTGGAAAGAAGTCGGATGGACGAAGGGTTGAGCGGCCAATAGCAAGATCTGGACAGGATTGCTCCAGCAACCAGCTAAGCTGCATCCCATTCGACAACCCTGTGTTGGGCCAGTAGTTGACAACATCCTTCACTTGGTCAAACACAAGCTTCGCCCAATTGGCATGGAGCCATCCATCGTCGACTACCATCATCGCTTGCCAGACACCTTTGGTGAGAGACAGCTCCTCGTCAGCATACATTCCGTTCACCATTCCATTACAGATGTCGTACAGTATACCGTACTCAGGACGAAGGCCTAGTGGAGACACCGTGGTGGAAAACTCGCTCCAATGTCCTCTCTTCCAACGCTTCCAACACGAGTACTCCGGCGCCACATCACGAGAGCGATAGTCGAAGATAGAACTGTTGCCTTGAGGTAAGCTGAAATCTCGTGCGAAGGAATCAACATTCCACTTCACCAAACGGTTGTTCAGAAAACCGAAGATAGCGTCACCCTCAACTTGCGCTTGGCTAAAGAATTTCTGAAGCGCCTCTTCATGGAAATGTTGAGGAGTAACGGTAACATATTTGTCAATCCCCGACGATACCAATTTCTGCATCACCACATCCGGAACCCTAGGATCGCTCGCATAACACCGACGAAGGTTCGCCTCGCAGAAGATTTGATTTCGGTTGATAGTCAAATGGTCCATGGGAGAAACTGGGGTATTTGGATTAGAGCAAGACGAAGCAGGGGATTCGTGGTATGACACACTTGAAGATGGAGAAGACATTTTGTGAAAAGATTTTTGGAAAGGCTGATTGAGATGAAGCAAAGAGAGTCTGAAGCGTCTACTTATAGACGAATGACAACCACCGTATTAATGACGAACTGATCCATTGAGAATAGGAACGTGATGATTCACAACATTGGAAACTCAATCGTTGCCTCGAAATGAAAAGCGTTGTGACGATAGGTAGTTACAGGTCTAATCGAGTGCATGGCTCGAGAATCACAATAACTCCTTCAGGGATAGTGATTCGCTACGATCGGACTCACATTATTTCATTTTATCAATTATTAGGAGTCTACAATGTTCAGACTCAATTGTCATCACTTCCAAAAAACCGGGTTTAAAAGATTATTATACTTGAACTTGAGTTTCATGGAGCTTGATGTTGAAGTGGATGAATGAGTCCTAGCTCTCATTCTATCTATAAGAATATTTCTGAAAGATGGATGTTCATTATCAGATTTTGATTACAAACGCTGAAAGTACAAGAAAAGAGCTACCAAATCATCAAACAAAACATTACTGCTAAAAAGCTAACTAAGAGTTTTATGATGGCTACACGGAAGGAGAATCTAGAACATTTCTCAACCACAATTTGGGAAATGAGCTCTCAAGGGATAGAAGTCATAACCCATCAAAGGAAGTCCTTCAGAGACCAGATGAGGAAATGACTGCTCAAGCAACCAACTAAGCTGCATGCCAGTTGGTAGAGGAATCTGAGGGAAAAGATCGATGCAACTCCTCACTCCGTCGAAGAAGAATTCAGCCCAGTGAACATCCCTCCTCTCCGCGTCAATAGCCATCATGGGTCTCCAAATCCTCTGATTCATCACGTAATTCTCAGCAGGAATGCCAAAGGTGACATTGCTCACAACGTCAAAGATGACCCTGTATTCCTCCTTCAAATGCAAACACGAAGGAGATGGTGAAAACTCATAATCAGCAGACTGTCTCCATTCATTCCAGTAACGGACTTCTGGAGCAGTCAGATGGTGGAAAACGTCCATAACACGAACTGGACCTCGAGGAAGGCCGAATTTCTGAGAAAACAAGGCCGGAGTCCAGCAGACCACCTCATCATCAAAGCAACTCCAGATGGCATTATCATCAGTTTTACTCCTGAAGATAAAACTCTGAAGAGCTTGTTTCTGAAATTTTGATGGCATAGTCGTCAAAAATTGGGTCAGGGAACTCTCATGCAGAGCCCCCATCACAAAGTTAGGAACACGACAATTGCTACCGTATTCAAAGTACAACCCTGATTCATGAAGAATCTGGTTGCGAGTGATAGACAGATCACTGGGAGCTCTTGTAATATTATGCATCTTTGGAGCGAATAGAGAAGACAATGCTATATTAAAGGAAGAGGAAAAGATGAAGCTCAAGGAGGCTAAATGAAGGATGAAGTTTAGGAAGATAAGTGTGATGTTATTTATAGCCAGATCATGGCTCTATTCACAGAGTGAACACTTTTCCCAAATGTCTTATCAAATGAATTCAAATCCAGAAGAGCAGAAGTCGAAGAGTCTCGACAAAGGGGGAAGCGCCACCTGTTATGGTAAAGCTACTTACGGCAAATCGTTCAGCATGGATTTTCTGATGCCCTATTCCACGAAAGCTTAAAGAGGATAACAAAGGATAGCGCAAATCTTTTGATTCAGACAGACATCTACCGCCTTAAATGATAACACTTGATGATAGTTTGTGGATAATAGTAATTCATATCAGACAACTCAAGCTGCTGAGACACGTATGCTAGCACAACAGAGACGACAAAAAGTTGTAGAGATTCAATACATCTTTTTATTCATCACCAAGATGTCATTACAACGAACAGGGGAGATTTGAAGTCAACATTACATTCAAGATCCTAAAAGGAAGAAGGCCTATACGGAAAGAAGTCCGCATTTACAAGATTCGAAGGCCCCTCTGCTAATTGAGGGAAACTCTGCTCTAATAACCAACTAAGTTGCATCCCGTTGAGTAGAGGCACGGCAGGATAATATTCAACGCAATCTCGAACGCTGTCGTAGATGTACTTCGCCCAATCTACATCGGCTTCATCGTCAATTGCCATCATTAACTGCCATGTTTCCTTTGAAAAGAATGTATCGTCACAGCACTCTCCCATCAACATATTGTTGGCTACACGATAGAGCACCCAGTAAGGAGTGTGCAGATCATATGCAGAGACCGACAAGGAAAATTCCGACGACGGAAGACGTCTCCATTTATGCCACGCCGACCACTTAGGGGCAATATCTGTCACACGATGGCTGAAGACGGAACCAGGGCCTCTGGGAAGACCGAATCGATGAGAAAAGATGTCCGTTGACCAATGGATGAGTTTGCCGAGGAAGAAACCGTAAATACCATCTTCCTCCACAGAACAACTCTCTATGAACTCACGAAGAATGTCGCCTTGGAAACGTTTTGGAGTAGCAGTAACAAATTGGGTTAATCCACTACGATTTAACCTTGACATGACCATCTCTACCACTCTCGGAGTATTGTCGTATAAAGAGTTCAACCCACCTTCGTGAAGGATCTGATTTCGGCGTAATTCAAGAGATTGACCTGGTGAATCCATCTTGGTTCTTGGAATCTTTGTTTCAAGAAAAGGGTTATTGTGTCAACAAGGACACTTACAACAGGGTATTTATAAAGGAAATATCTTATCTAATCTCGACAAAATTGATCAGATTCAACCTACCAGATTTATTATCAATCTGTCATCCTACGAATAGACAGACGCCACGACGGATCGGTCAATTTAAGTCTTGGAATACGCAATCGACATAGTCGTTTAATCTGCTAGAGATGAAAGCTTTGCTAGAGTTAAGGCATCTGCTAGCGAATACAATTTCTGCTAGAGATGAAAACTCTGCTAAAGTTAAGGCATCTGCTAGAAATGTAATCTTTGCTAAAGATAATGGCATCTGCTAGCAAGTGCAATCTCTACTACAGATAAAGAGAATTACTAGCGGATTTAATCTCTGCTAGAAAAGGAAAGCATTTGCTAGAGATAAGAGCATCTGCTAGGAAATGAGATCTACGCTAGCGTTGAAGTCTATTCTTGAGACAAGGCCTCTGCTAGCAAATAGAATCTCTGCTATTGAATTAAGGTCTATGCTGGAAATTGGTTTTTATGCTAGACTTAATCTTCCTGCTAAAGGACGGACACTCTGCTACCAACCATCACTCTGCTATAATTTTAGCAAGGTTATCAAGCCATTGATCGTCAGGGCAACTATCAAGAAGATGTTTCAATACTGAATGTATTTATATAAGTTTGTCAAGATAGAAACGACATTATCCTATATACATCATCAAAATCAACTACAACAACAGATTCAATCAAATGGCGAGAACGGTACAAAAGGATAAAAGTCTATTCCACGAAGATTTGAGGGTCCTAAAGTGAGATCGCTGAATCTCTGTTCAAGAAACCAACTCAGAGGCATCCCGTAGGGAAGGTGAAGTCGCGGGAACTGCTGAACACTTTGCCGAACCCTCTGGAAGACAAATGATGCCCAATCTACCTCTGCCCGGTCATCAATCGCCATCATGACTTTCCAAACTTCGCGGGAGAAAATCATGTCATCTGGATTCACTCCCACGATCATCCCACAAACAATCTCGAAGAGGACTTGATAACGAGGAAGTAATCCATATGCTGAAGGGGTAGGCGAAAATTCCAGATCAGCAGATCGCCTCCACCTCATCCAGGAAGACCATTCTGGTGCAATCTCATTGCTGCGATACTCCAACACAGAATTTGGACCCCTCGGAAGGCCAAACTCTAAAGCAAAAGTGTCAACATTCCACCTCACCAAATGGTTTCTGAATACTCCTACAATAGAGTCTCCAATCGGCTGACTCTGCTGAAAGAAGAACTGCAGATGCTCTCTTTGAAAAGTATGAGGCGTCAAAGAGATAAACCTAGCCAAACCACAAGCTTGGAGACTAGACATCACCCACTCTGCTATGTGATAATCTGCTTCGTATTCCTCATATAGACCAGCATCACAGAGAATTCTATGTCGTGGAACACAGAGAGATTGATTCTGCTCCATATTTTTGAATGGATGGAAATTTGTGAGAAGAAGAGCAAGAGTCACAAGAAGAAGTAGCCATTACTTCGTAATACTATGTTATTTATAGAGAAAGCATTGGTCACTATTCGCTGCTGAAGTTGAAGGGTCACCAGGTAGAAGTGAGATAATTCATCACTGCGAAGGTCAAATCAAAAAATTATAATTTTTCATAAAAAGCAATGCCGAGATTATAATGATGACACCATGCAATACGTGGTAACATTTGTTTACCTCTACCACAAACGGCTGCTGAAGTTTTCAAATCAGACATGGGACGTTTGCGTTTCGCTCTGGTAAAACATTTAATGCATTCAGACTAGGGCAACAAGTGAGGATGTGCCACATCATTCACACTCGAGCACCAAGAGATATAACTCTACTCACGATCTAACTCTCAACCCGAACCGTCGATTGAAATTCAAAATAAACTCAATCTACGCCATTGATTTCTTCATTTACTTCGAAATCCTTTACACCTTCATCAGATTTCGAATCTCTTAAATCTTTGCCCTCAGATACTCACTCATCCCCATTCCTGAAAAACCCTCTCAAAATCTTCCGAAAACCCTACTCAACCATGGCCTCAAATCAAGATTCTCCCAACTCCTCACATCACAATACAGATTCATCTGAGAATCTTGAGACTGTTAATCTCCAACCGGCTTCATTTATCTATCCCTCAACCGCTTGCTCGCCTCTGCATGTTCGACATGCACCAGAGTTCACCGGTATTGAGAAGAAGGAGGACATTGATGAGTCCATCCCTTACTATACATTGGTAACCATGGCCAGACAGAAGAAGCTGTCCACGCACTCGGGAGAACGGCGACGCGTTGCTCAGATTATGAAGGACAGAATTCTGTACATGCCGCTCGCCATCAAATAATTTTCTAAATGGATTTTGGATCTTCTTGATTCCGAGCTGCTGGTAAAGTATCTCACTGCTGAACCTGATAGATTTCATCCGCATATGGTTTCCGAATTTTATGCTAGGGCTGTTATGAGTGATGATCAGAAATCATTCAAAACTTGTGTCTATGGAAACATCATAGAAGTAAGTGCTGATTTACTTGCTCGCACTTTTGGTCTTCGTAACTATGGAACCAAAATCTCTCAGTATAAAATCACTGATACAGCCGAAATAGAAAGAAGGTGGAACCTTTGGAAGAAGCCAGAAGAGAAAAAGCGAATATTTAAGCCTAATACCTCCATCAATACCCTAACAGAGGAGTACAAACTCCTTGCAGAGATTGTAATCAAAATGCTCCAGTGTGATGCTGGATCGTATGCGGAGCTCTCTGCTAAGAAGTATGCCGTGATGATGGTATTACAAGACAATGTTAAGGGCAATTGGGCTGAATTTATTTATGAACGCTGGGCAGAGCATGCCAAGAAAAATGCTCACATGGAAATAGATGGAACATTTTCATCCAATGTCAACTTTGGACTGAAGATTAGTAAACTGTTGGAGATACTGTTTACTAACAAAGGAGTAGATCAAGGAGTTGAACTTCTCTCTACCGACTACATTCCGATAACACGTCGCAAGCCTAAGCCAGTCAACGTCAGAAATCCTAGGAAGCTGAAAGGGAAATCTAACGTAGACAAGAATAAGCCTACTTCACCAGAGGAACCAGATGAAGCAAGTTTGGTAGAAGTCACTCTCCAACACTCCATTCCTATTTCTGAAGAAGAATTACAAGTGCTGAAGAAGAATGCAGAAACGGATCAATGCTTCCGAAATCTCGAGGAGATTGAAAAGTTAGGAAATCTCCCAGTTGATCAGATCAATGAAATCATGACCTCTAAAGAAGCAGCACAGCAACCACCTACCATTGGCACTTTGGCAGTACCAATTCCATCACCAAAGAGAGCTGCTACGAAACCACCAGCCGTAATAGCAAAGAAGAAGACCAGAAGAAAATTGGAACTTCTGACTGACAAGGAAGTAAGGGATAAGGCGGAGGCAGAAGACAAGTCTACTAGAATTGCTGCTAGTGAGCTTACAGCAGAGAAGACATCTAGCCAGACCAATTCGGCCAATACCTCTGACTCAGACTACATTCCTAAGTCTCTCAGACCTGCAGAAGAACAAAGGAAGGAAACCAGGAAAGCAAAGAGGAAACGCTTGACTAACCTAAAGGAAATTGAGAAGAGAGCGTATCAGAAGTTCATCACTAATTTGACATTCGAAAACAGAGACAGGCAATTCGAACGTGTCAAATCAGCTGCTGAAGAATTCAGGGCACAAAAGAAAGCTGTTGAAGAAGCAAGCAAAGAAGGCAATGCTGGCGAAAGTCACATTCCAGCAGAAAACGATGAAATAACAGATACAACAGAAAATAACATCATTGTGGATACCGCAGGAGATTCGTATGAAGAAGCCGTGATGAAAGGAAAAGGAAAGGCTGACATGGCAGAAGAATCGATTCCACATCTATCACCTGATCAGCAGATCATAATTGAAGAAGAGGAATTATCAGATACGGAATTCTCAAAAAGGCTAGCATCTGGAGCCTTCAATGAAACCCACTTCCCAAAGAAAAAGTATCACAGAAGAAATGCGGGTGAATCCAGTGGGATTCGAGATGAAGTGATAACAGAAGTGCCTATACAAACACACTTTGAGGAACATTCGAAGGAAACATTCCTTGGTCATGAATCTGCTGCAGATCAACAAGGCACTGGACCACATCAACCAGATGAAGATGACTCTCACTTATCGGAACATGGATCATCCTGCATCTCTGAATCTGATTCCGATGGAGAAACTGAAGACATTTACAATGCTAAATTCTTGAGAAAAGAAACCTCCGGATCCGAAGTTGTTCTTCGAGTACCATTCCATGGGCTGCCAGGACGTCGTTATAGACTCCGAAGAATTAGCCAATGGTGTGCAAAGGTTCATCCCGAAGATGCACCTAATTCAGATCTAGGACCTATGGCTGAAGAAATAGAGTAGTTCGTTGAATCTGAAACAGAGAGAGCCATAGCAGATCTATTCCACAGTGCATTGGATGAGTCCATACCAGAAGGACGCCTGTTAGCAGAAGAGTTCCGTCGATGGAAGAAGTTTGATTATATTATGCATCAACTCTGCTTTGAAGAAAGGATGCTCTGTATCACAGCTAAAGGATTAAACTTCTGGAGATATGAAGAACGTTGGTGTTTTGATTGGATTGATCAAGTCCCAGGGATGAAACAATTCTCGGATAAACAAGTGATGTGCAGACTTCAAGCCATCCGAGAACACCGTCTCCTCTCAAACACTGCAGGATTACCCAAGTCTACCTTCGTACCGGATGGATACTCTGATGCTAGAGTCGAATTATCCAAACGATAAGCAAAAGCTGTAGTTGCATATGAGAAACGTCGATTGGAGCATGATTCACAACAAGAGGAGCGTAGAAAGGCTCGAGCGAAAGCCCTAGCCACTGAACGTGCCGCTCTGAGATTCGATAACATGTTGGTTAAGTTTCTGGACATTGATGTTCAGGCCGTCATTAAGGAAGCTCAGAAAGCTGAAGCTCGATCTATCCAGGAGACTGCACAAGTTCTAGATGCAGCTCGACGGATACTGCTCGAGGAAATACGATACCAGGAGTATCTTGCTGCAAATCTCAGTCATGAACAACCGTCAAATACTCAGCCGAGTCAAGACCTCGTCATGACTACATCCTTCAATGCCTCTCCCATAACATCTCTGCCAATGCCCTTCACATTAACTTCCGACATAGCTGAAGCATTCCACTCTTATCTGCAAACAGCCGTTGATAAAAGAATAGAAGTAGCAACCAGCTATCTAAGAAGTGAAGTTGATGAGATACGGAGCAATGTATCTCATGTACGAACAGAGGCTGCTGAAAACAAGTTAGTTATTTATGAGAACAGGGCAGGTCTTGAAGTTGTTCGAAAAGACATAGCAGACACCAGGACTCATGCAGAAGAAACGGTTGTGGCCTATGGTACAACTCTTTTGGCTGCAATCAAAGAGGGGGAAGAAAGAAGAAAAGCTGACCGTGAAAGAAGAAAGAAAGAGAAACAGGAAGCAGCAACAAGGGAACAGGAAAGAAAGAGAAAAGAAGAAGCAGCAAAACAAGAGCTGAAACAAAAAGAACTAGAAGCTAAACTTGAGCTACAAAGAAAGGAACATGAAGCCAAACTAGAACTACAGAAAATTGAACATGAATCTCAATTGCAAAAGATTGAAATGGAACAAGAGAAGTTGGCCAAAGAACTGGAGCGTGAGGCTGCTGAAAGAGAATCAGAAGCGATTCTTCTGGAGAATTTCATGAAGTTCACTATGGAGAAGTTTGCGGACATTCAGAAGATTAAATCAGCAGACAATGAAAAAGAAAAGCCAGCGCCCGACTCATGAACGACAAGGTCAATTTCTTTTATTTTCTCTGTATCCAATTTGTACTGAAACGTGCTATATCATATATAAAATTGGATCAGATTATGACAAAATCTCTTTGTCCACTTCTGAATTTTGCTGGTGTGCTATAGTTGATCTACACCTCTGGTGTATTCAACAAATTTGCATGTGGACATGACGATTATATGTTGATTGTTGAATGTGAATGCTTACTGATTTAAAAGAATGCTAGAATTTCTAGCATATTGCTCCATTGTAAACAGTTATTCATATTAATCGAGAAATATTCCCCAGCAACTTTTGAGGGGGAATTTGATTTCAATCATTCCTATTGCTTGAACCTAGTTGGAAAAACTATGTGATAGAATAGCATGGAATTGTAAAACACAGACATTCTTCCACTCGGGTCAGCAAATGATAGTAAGCTTTGATCGCACCAAAAAGGGGGAAATTGTTGGGAATTATCCCTAAAATCTTCTCCATTAGGACTTATTTGTAAAAGGTTTTGTTGGATCAAACCTTACTTAGATGGTCGATCATTTGCTGAAATCTAGAAAGTCTAACACAACTTGTAAAAGTCCTGTATAAGTTGAACATCGAGTTTTAATAGACTAGTGTGCTATGAAGAATCCCTAGCAGAAAAGATAAGATGACTTCAGCGTCAAACTCACCGACTGCTAGAGAAGCTGGCGAACAAGAACGCTAGCATTTGGTTGAAGGTTTGCTAGAATGCTGAGAATTCAGCATTCGGACTTTTCAGCAATCAATGAAGAATCACAATTAACACAAGTCAAAGGATCTCAAGGAATATACCTTTAGCAACGTTGAAGCCAAACTGCGACTCTGACAAAAAGGACGCACAGAGGACGAGACTTTCCCTAAGTAGTGTGTGAAGTACATCTCCACTCGGAAAGGCGTTCTATCAGTTTAATCCATTCTTGGAGAAAGAAGCCGTTGTGTCTAACGGGTATGGAGATTCAAAGTTTTGAATCTCCAACTATAAAAGGCAGATTCAAGAACTGGATAAACTACTGCTTTTACAATCTACAAGTGCTCTTATCACTTCACTCTTTCACGAACGCTCAAGCTAAAGATTCTCTTGACAAAGTGATCCTTAAAAGTAGTCAGTTGAGAGCCATCTTAAAGTCTATCTGAAGACTCTCAACAACCTGTGGTGTCGTTCATTGAAGTACTGACACTCTATTGAAGATATTCCTTATTGCATTCAAGGATATCTCAATCATTGGGATTCATTTCTTTCAGAAAAGAATCCAACAGTCACTCTTGAAAGATTGTGACTCACACGGGCATTAGCCGTAGACTTTTTAAGTTCAGAGGCGAACTATAAACGCCTCATTAGCAAAGGACAAGTTTTACGAAGGTGTGCCCTTGACTTGCCCTGAGCTGCAATCGGAGAAGTTCAGATTCACGGAGGATAGCTGTCAAGTAGCCAGGCCGAAAGCTCACTGCCTACTTAACTGGAAAGGCGATTCCTTGTACTCTGTATACTTTTCTAGTGAAATTCTCAGCGATTCGGCTAAGGAGTGGACGTAGATCTATTTGATCGAACCACTATAAATCTTGTGTTCATTTACCGCTTTGCTTACTGTTTTATTGATTATCTGTTCAAAGCTTGATTTAAAACCTAGCAACAGAGTTGCTAGAGTATATCAGTAAACAAACTTAAGTAACAACTTGAGCTAAGAAAATATTTTGCTAATAGCGATATTAAGTGCAAGTGACTTTGTTATATTTCGCTGCATTTTGTGTTAAGTTTCAAACACGACGACTCTGATATTTAGGGACCAACAAATAATGATTTGATTTTTAAAAAAAAATTAGGAGCCATATTTAAAATTACCCTTACTTAATAATTTCTATATTTAAGGGATTTCAAAGAACATCCAATACATTTAATATCTAAAAGTGAGAAATTGTCCATTAATTTAAAACTTGAGCTTATAAAATGAAGCAAAAAATATATTATCTACAAATGTCAGTGTATATATATATTTATTTCTTTTCTAAAATTTTTGTTTTAATCTATATCAATCACCACTATAATGTTATAAGGGTCAATATTTTGTTAACTTAAATTTATAATATTCATTAAATATACTAACGGAAAAACAAATTTTAGAGTAGCTCTCCTGCTCGCATATCCCACTCATTTGCCAAAAACATGCACATGCAACTTTCACCCAAAAACTAAGCAAAAGCCTAACATCTAATATACTGTAGCCAGCCCACCCAATAATAATAATAATAATAATAATAATAATAATAATAATGATGCAGACATTTTTCAATGCCACATATATTTCGTTGTAACATAATTTCCTTACACAGTTATACAGCAAATCCAATAATGAGTTCTCTAAATTTTACATTAAAAAATAAACTTCACATATTTAAAAAAAAAAATTTAAATCTACCCATTTGGAATCAAATAATGTTATGCCTCATTTCCAAATAAAATTACCAAATTTTCTTGTACACTTCCATGTTCATTTAAATTTCAATATTTGAGTTTTTTTTAACTTTCAATATTTGAATCTTGAAAGGTATATTGGATTGAGTAATTCTAAACACAACCATGTTTTTACTCTTTACAGCTCTTTTAAACAAATAAAATGTTATATTCCAATTTTATACTTATGGTATAATTTTCAAATCATAATAAAAAATTTGATATCTATATATAAACTTCTAAAATAAAGCTACCTGCAAATAAAAAGTCCCCATAAAATAAACCTGTTCTTTATCATCTTCTCCCGAAATTTAAAAATTAATTTTGCCCTAACATGTTTGTTACTTCTAAGAAAATAAGTCGAATTGCATGTTTCATTCTGTGCTGTGTTTTGAATCTAGGAATCCTATATATATCTTGAAGAGATTTTCACTAAACTGATAAGGAGAAGCAGAGTAAATTAGAGAAAGATGGAAATTGCACAAAAAAGTTAGAGAGGAAAATTAAATTAATAGTTCATTCACTATATCTCACTTGGTCCTTAATTATAAAATTTACATAAATTTGTCGAGAACATTTTCCCTACAAGGGCACCTGCCGCCCCTCCATTGCCCAAATCCTTGCCATCATCACTATGCCTTATTATCGTCAACCCGCACTTTGTCATCTTCAATCCGCACTTTGTCATCTTCAATCCCGTTTTGGTGCCTGCTACCATCCTCATCGCCGACGCCGATGCAGCTTGCCCACGTTCGGAGTATTCAGGCTCAGCGGCCTCAAGCTATTGGGTTCATGACATGCGGTTTCAAGCTTCCGTTTATATTTTACTGGCATTTTATTCATTTTTTAAAAAAAAAAAGATGGGGGCTTTAAGGGAGGTATATAATTGAATCTCAAATTTTTAATTAAAATTAGTTAAAAGGATAAAATTGTAATATTATATTTTAAGTTTTTAAAGAAGTTGCAGGGAAAAAAAAATGAGGCTGTGTTTAGAATCTCCCTATTGAATTTTTAATGAACTTTTTAATTTGATTTCATAAACAGTTTGTCATCCTTGAATCCTTTATCAAAGCTTTTTTTGCTTTCATTTCAAGTATATGCTCTAAGCCTCTAATCCTCCATCAGAATTTTTTTTAAGAAATTCAATTGTGCGTGAACCACTTCCATTCTACGGAAATCAAAAGGCAATAATTAGTTCCAATATTAAGGTACAAATAAAAACTTGCAAGTGTTTTTGCTTTTTTTCCCCCTAACTGTATGTTTCTACATAAAACACAAAGCAAAACCGCCAAAAAAAAAAAAAAAATTATTATGGAATTCTTAAAATTAATTGCTATTTCTTATAACTATCTACATCCTCAGCGATATCTTATAATAAACTATTCCTCTGTCTAACTATATCATATAAGGATTTGATCCAATATCAAAATGAATTTGTTTTAAATAGAATAATTAACTATACACCATTCATCTCATCAAAATTATTATTTTTTTTTTCAAAATTTTTTATTTAAATGCGTTTTAATTTGTTATGCTTAAAATAAAATTTTGTTGACTTGTCATGTGTATTATGCTTAGAGAATTATGCTTATTTTCATTAATACTTTTTATGTTAACTATTATAATTCAATGAGGGACTGAGATTCATTTATATTTAAGAAAAATAAAATTGTATTAAATTTAGTATATATATAATAAGTGAAAAAGTACTTTTGACTGATGAAGAAATAAATTAAAATAGTAGTATTATTTTTTACATGTATATAATGTATATATTATTACTGTACACTGCAACAGAAAATGCATATATTGCGGAAGATATATAGAGAATTGTAGTATATTTGCATATTTTGCGAAAAATATATTTTATTTTATCTATCATATATTGCATTTTAATCTTACCACTATTATTAAGTATTAAAATTAAAATTTGTGTTAAATAGGAATCAATTTCAACTATTGGATTGATAGCATTAATGGTTGAGATTAAAACATTAAATATTAAAAAATTAAGCATAATTTTTGTTCATGCTTAATTGCTTTATAAATCGTGCTTAATTAAGCATTGTTGTGAAATAAGCGATTGCAAACATAGATAACAAACAGAAAATAAAGAACACAAAGAATTATAGTGGTTCGAGCGTAAGCTCTACGTCCACTCTCCAAGCCTACACATGTGATATATATTATTGAAGGTAAAGAACATAATTACAAGGTTATGGAGTTATCAGGGACACAGACCCTACTCTCCTTCTAGACTACTAGTCTCTCCTAGCAACTACATTTTGTTTGGGCAAGTTTACAATGGTGTGGAGTATTAGTATTTATAAGGACATATTCCTAGATCCATAAGGAATATAAATCTAGATATGGTAAAATATATTTACATCATAATCTATCTCAAAATAGATTAATACCTATCCAAATCCAATTCTGATAAGGATAAATCTTGTCTAACAAGAAAATAACATATATCATATTTTTTTCATATCTTACTCGAACTACTTCCATATTTCTCCAATGTGGGACAATTAAGTTTGTCAATCCCAACAATCCTCCCTCAAACCAATGGCCCACATATCCGTGGCCTCCCCTCGAGCCTTGATCCGCCTCAACTCATCTTGCACCGCTGTCAACCTACGGGACCCGCCGCCTGACCACGTATCAGGAAGCTTTCGACACAAGGCACCCAAAGACGATCCCCACTCGAATTGAGAGCCTCCCACTTATCAGAGTCCACTCCAACAATTCTCCACCATATGCTCAATATCACCTCAACTTTAGCACCTCCTCTTGTGACTGCAATCAACTCGTGACAGTCCCTTTGACTACGAGCAACTCGTACCAATCCTTTTGACTGCAAGCTTCGAACTCGAACTAATGCCTCTAACTACAAGCTTCGAACTTGTAACAACCACTTTGTCTGTGAGGCTTTCAACTCATACTACTCTATTTGATTGCGAGGTTCACGCTTGTCCCTGCCCCTTCGAAGAATTGACTCTTTCTAACTGTTCGTCGAACGTGCAAAAATTGCTCCATCGAACCTGATCGACTCCAGCGAACATCGAGAGCCGTGCTCCATCAAATCCAGTCTACACCAACAAACCTCGAGAGCCCTGCTCCATCAAACTTAGTTCTTCGCTCCAACGATCCTTGAGAGCCTTACTCTATTGAATCCGGCCTGCGCCAGTAGACCACAAAAGCCCTGCTCCATCGAACTTGGTTTTTTGCAGGCTGCGAGCCATCTCAGCAACCCCACTCCATACAACTCTTCGTGCGAGATATACAACCTGAATTCAGTATCCAATTCAAAGTTGGCCCAAAACTCCAAGCTGATTGTTCTCTCCACAGCTTTCACAACATTGTCTCTTAGGCTTAATATCCGAGCACTACGAGCTCTTTTCGGTGCATCCTTCTTCTATTGTTCCGTCATCTTGTTCTTGGTCAACACAACCTCCTCCTTCAAAGAGATGCCAAGCCTAGTTGCAAAGCACAATTCACATCTTCATCCTCCACAAATCGAAGTCTCTCGATCATGTGAAATGCTCCACCTCGAATATTGGGTGAACCTACTACAATCACTTTGATCACATGTTCGTTCCAAGTTCACCACAAAAATTTATAGTGAAATAAGCGATTGTAACATAGATAACAAGCAGAAAATAAAGAACACAAAGAATTATAGTAGTTCGAGCGTAAACTCTACGTCCACTCTCGAAGCCTACACATGTGATATATATTATTCAAGGTAAGGAACATCATTACAGGGTTATAGAGTTATCATCGAACGTTCACAAACCCTACTCTCCGTCTCGACTACTAGTCTCTCCTAGCAACTATATTGTGTTTGAGCAAGTTTACAATGATGTGGAGTATTAGTATTTGTAAGGACATATTCCTAGATCCATAAGAAATATAAATCTAGATATGGTAAAATATATTTAAATCCTAATCTATCTCAAAATATATTAATACCTATCCAAATCTAATTCTGATAAGGATAAATCTTGTCTAACAAGAAAACAAGATATATCATATTTTTTTCCATATCTTACTCAAGCTACTTCCACATTTCTTTAATGTGAGACAATTGGGTTTGCCAATTCCAACAAGCATAAGTTTTAATCTCCGCCATTGATATTTTTAGACGAATGGTGTAGATTTGTTCATATTTAGCACAAACTAACTTTTAGCATGAAATCCACTCCCTATTTTAATATTTTACAATATAATAAAATTTAAATATAACAAAAACAACAACTACATGCATGTCATAACAAAACATATAATTCATAATCACAAACCATAAATCTGTAATCATAATTAAATATTTTATAATAAGAAATAGGGAATATTAAATAAAAAACAATAATAGAATTAAAAAAATATTTATTAGTTTCGACTGTTCAATTTAGACCGAACCAAATCTTAAAAACCCAACCGAACCAAATGAACCTAGGTTTAGTTTCAAAATTTTAAAACAATACAAAAACCAAACTATATACTTATCCGAACCAAAATCGCTCCAAATTCTTCAATTCGGTTCAATTTCCAGTCGAGGATTTGATTGTTCTCACCCATCAGTCCATCACTAACTCAATCAAAAGAATAATGTATGGGAAGGTCTTGGGTTAGGCAGGCCTAAACGATTTAGGCGGGTTTTATCCATTAACCCAAGCTTTAGGTGGGTTTTATCCATTAACCCAAGCCCAAACCCATATAATATACCCTATTTGGAATGGGTGAACCCATTTGGGTAGGATAAAACCCGCCTAAACCGTTTAGGTCTGCCTAACGCAAGTTTTTGTCATAATGTATTACTCCGTCTCATTCAAATTGTAATACTTCTTTTTGGCATGAAAATTAAGAACTGTGAGTATAAGTGAAATTAATATTTTATTATTGAATGTGAAATAGTTACCATTTTTAGAAATATAACCATTCGGGCGGGACTGATGGAGTATTTTTTTGCACATCCCCTATTCATAATTAATTATCACTTTTATAAAATAAATTCATGTACTTTTAAGAATATAATTATATGTAATATTTGAAAGATAAAAAGAAAATTACATGTTTTAAATAACACATGAACATTGAGTAATTTACCGCTGCACCATTTCTTATTAGAAATATATAAGTTCCCATGCAACGGACGCATGGATACGGCTAGTTTATATAAGGTACAAGTGAAATAGTAACTAAATATATTAAAGTAAAAAAACATATTGCAATTTAATATGAAAATTTATTGTAAATTTCTCGAAAGTTAGCACGTGTGATGTGTCATGTTTGCAGAAAGCGTGAATTTCAGAAATAAATCTAAATATTATACATTAATAGAGAAATGAGATAATACGCTCTTAGGGGCTTTATATTACATTTATTTATGTTCAAATAAACTTAAGATATTTTTAGGGAATGGAAAATTGAAGATTAATATGAAAATATTTTGTTTTTAAATTTTTAGACGATGAATATTTATAGTTAGATTAATGCTTTCAATGAAACTATTTTAGAAAATTTTATTGTCATATTGTGAGATAGGTTCATCGTCTAACGTGCAACTGCATCCTTTTTCTTTCGTCTTATTTTTTTCTTAATTCTTTTAATTTTTGAGTTGTTTGAATTATTAAAAAAATAAACACTAAAAATAAATCATATTTAATAAGAATAAACCCTTAGAAATTGAAATATGATATATGTCAAATTAAAATAGGTTTATAAATAAAATAATACTCCTACATTTTAGTATAGGGAAGGTCTTGGGTTAGGCAGGCCTAAATAATTTAGGCGGGTTTTATCCATTAACCCAAGCTCAAACCCATATAATATACCCTAATTGGGATTAATAAACCCTATTTGGAATGGGTCAACCCATTTGGGTAGGATAAAATCCGCCTAAACCGTTTAGGCCTGCCTAACACAAGTTTTTGCCTTTAGTATAAAATATGATATTTGACTAATTAGGCTTCAAATGGTACGTGGGCTATAAAAGAAGTAGGTCGCCGATTTAAACTAAAAAGAAAGAGTTGACAATGTAAAATCAAATCGGTCCTATTAATAAAAAGGTGCACGCTATTAACAACTAATTACTTCTTGTTTGAATTGGATGTTAAAGAATGGTCTCTCTTACCCATCTAATTTTACATATTATTTTCCATCATATAAATTTTAACATAAAAGCATTCATGTTTGAATATTTTAAAATAAATCTCAATTTCTTCAAAATTAATGATGAAGAGCAAAAATATAGTAAACTAAGCTAAGTTAATTAGGATATTTAAAATAATCATCTGCTTTTCTTGAATCTACCAATCTAGAAGATTATATAGTTCTCATTCGTTATGCAAAAACAATATTTCTTGTTTGATAGGATGCACGTTCATTTTCTAAGATGTAATTAATGTATTAAAAGTTGTAAAAGACGCACATGCATACGTTTCATCGGTAAAAACTGATGGTCCAAGCAAAACTAAAATTATTAGCTCAGTTAAAAAATAAAAAAAAGTTGACAAAATAAATAGAATCCGGCCTATAAAACACCCAAGAAGAACCACAGGCTGAGTAAAAAAAAAAAAAAAGGGTTGGAGAAAATGGAAGTAGTGAAGCAAGTAATGGGTTATTGTTTAGGCATTGGTGTGTTAATTTTAGCATGGAGAATAGTGGAGTGGGTATATTTGAGGCCAAGAATCCTAGAGAAATTACTGAGGGAGCAGGGTTTGAAAGGGAATTCATACAGGTTTGCTCATGGCGATATGAAAGAGATGTCAGAAATGGAGGAAGAAGCGAAGCGAAAGCCAATCAAAGTTGGTGATGATATCAAGCCCAGAGTCTTGGCTTTTATCTTCAAAACAGTTCAGAAATACGGTAAGCTGCAGCACAACTCTGTTTGAAGTAGAAGTTGAGTCTGCTTTTGTATTTGTGTTGTTTGTCCAAATTAACTTTGATGTGCTTTGTAGGAAATGAGTCATTCTTCTGGCTGGGAGCGAGACCTGCAGTTATCATCACTAACACAGAGCTCGTTAAAGAAGTGTGTGCCAAGTATACCGTGTATCAGAAGCCCAAGAGCCCGAATCCACTGTCGAACCTGTTTGCGCAGGGACTGGTGAAATTTGAGAAAGAGAAATGGGCCAAACAGAGGAAAATCATCAACCCTGCTTTTCATTTCGACAAACTGAAGGTATATATATATACGTTTTTTTTTTTCTTTTTCTTTTTTGTCATATAAAGTGTTTTGTTGCCAGCAATTTATTAGACTAAGAGGGGAGGTTGGTTTTCACAGCTGATGGTGCCTGCCTTCTGCATGAGTTGTGATGAAGTGGTGAACAAATGGGAGCAGAGCCTCTCGCCCCAAGGAACCTGTGAGGTGGATGTATGGCCTTACCTAGAAAACATAACCAGAGACGCCATATCAAGAACTGCATTTGGCAGCAGCTATCAAGAAGGCAGACGAATATTCGAGCTTCAAAATGAACAAGGTCGCCATGTTCTCCAGATTTTGCAGTCGCTATATATCCCGGGATCCAGGTAAACATGGATACCACATCTTAGTTTTCATACTAGCTATAACCAAAGATATGCGAGCATTTCTTGCCTAACTACATTTCTCTCCAACATGCAGATTTCTGCCTACCAAGAGGAACAAGAGAATGAAAGAAATCGAAAAAGAAGTTCAGTCAATAGTCCGCCCACTCATCCATAAAAGGATCAAGGCAATGGAAGAAGGGGAAGCATCTGCTGGTAACGAAGACTTGTTAGGCATATTGTTGGAGTCGAATCTCAAAGAAATGGAGGAACACGGGAACAAGAGTTCCGGGATGAGCATTGATGAAGTGGTGGAAGAATGCAAACTGTTTTACTTGGCAGGGCAGGAGACTACTTCCACATTACTGACCTGGACATTGATCTTGCTGAGCAAATATCCAGAATGGCAGAGCAGAGCCAGGGAAGAAGTTGTACAAATATTTGGAGACCAAAAACCAAACTTTGACGGACTAAATCAACTCAAGACTGTGAGTGTGTTTATTCTTTTGAATGTGCGGATGCATTATGACAGGAAACTCTTCAACTTGTGTACGTATATGACAGGTTACTATGATCTTGAACGAGGTTTTGAGGCTTTACCCATCTGTAGTTACTCTTACTCGAGAAGTGAACAAGGACACAGAGTTGGGGAAATTCATGTTACCGGCTGGAACTCAAGTCTCTTTGCCAATCATATTGTTTCATCAGGATCGTGATGTTTGGGGAGAAGATGCATTGGAATTCAATCCACAGAGATTTAGTGAGGGAGTGCTCAAGGCACAGAAGAGGCAAGGCATGTTTTTTCCCTTTGGGTGGGGGCCTCGAATTTGCATTGGACAGAATTTCGCCATGGCAGAGGCCAAAGTGGTGATAGCGATGATGCTGCAACGCTTCTGCTTTGAGCTATCGCCCTCATATACTCATGCCCCAGTCGCTGCGATAACGACTCGGCCGCAGCATGGTGCGCACTTGGTTATACACAAACTATAGATGAAAAGGCTGCGATGCGAATAACATCGCCCAGGTCGACTCGTTACTTCCCATATTCGGAAGTTGAATAGTCCAGGGTTAAAAGGCTATTTTAATATTGTAAAGTACTATAAAGAACCGTTAATAAGAATATGTTATATACTGATTTTGAAAAATAAAGTTCTTTTTATAACAATTCATAATTATCAGAAAGAAAGACTCCAATATTCATCGTCCGTACATTTGATGGCCATAAATTATGTTAGAATGAAATATGATGAGGTTAGTTTTGTACGGATACGGGTCCCGGGAACTTGGAATCTAACAATTGATATATAACCGTAAATAAGACAGAATTAAAGTAATTTGAACAACTGTGAAATAACAAGTTTTTATTGAAAAGTAATGAAAATGCGTTACAATCTGCGCAATCAAACTCCAGCAATCACGATGCCGAGCTTGAAGAAGAGCGTATGATATAGCTGGTGAAAAGAATCAGTATCCATAATATGATAGAGACTAGATAGATGCCGAAATTCGGATTACAATGAGTTATTTATAAGCGTCTAAATGTGTTAGGGTTTCTGGGATTCTCGTCCAAGTGGTTGGACAACGACCTCCTGCTTTATCAGAGCTGTTATAACGTCTCTATCCTCAACGACCTCCGAAGTTCCTGCGAGCTTATCATCTTCATCCCCTTGACCGTTGGGTAGTTCGATATAGGTGGCTTTCCGAGAGCTGCACTTCAAGGAGGGGGTTTCATCTTTTATCGAACTGTCTAGTCCGCTGGTATTCTTCGAACTGCTGTCTGCGAACTCTTTTGTACCAACGAACCACCTTTAGCTTTGCCGGCTTTGGACCGACTTGCTTTATAGCACGGAAGAGGGCGAGTGGGCCTCGTTTTTGACCTCTTTGACGGGCCTATTTTAATTATACCCCAACATATTACAACATGAATATTTTATTCATACATTCATTTTTGTACGCATTAACACATAATAAAGTTCCTTAGATATTTATGCTGTGCACCAACTCTGATCTCGAGACCAACACATGTGTATATATTGTTGGAAGATATGATCAAATCTCCTAACAAAGCCATATAAGGAAGCAATCAATCAAGGGAATGAAGATATCAATTACAACTATCAAAGGGAAGGAAGATATCAATTATAATTGTTTCCTTTTACGGGTGTCATCTTGCTTATTTAACATGTAACATCTAATGTAAACAATGTATCAGTTAGAAATAAAAATTCTATTCCCTCATTCTCTCTTTCAATATGTTTAGTCCAATAAACAACATGGTATCAGAGCAGGAGTAAAATCCTGGCTCTGCAGACCCAGAAAACCAAACCTATCTCAGGCTCAGAATTTACGATTCATCATAGCCATCAGCAAAGCCATTCAAACCAAGAACTCAGAACTTAAGTTCATCACCGTTCAATACCAATCTCAGCCTTTTTTAGCCTAAAACCAAGGCAACTCTACAGCTCTCATCTCAATCCCTGCAAAAATACAACATGTCAGAAGAAGAAGTGTCAATACAGTTAGCCGATATAGTAAGAAATTCAGAATCGGTTAATCTAGGTTTCAAACTAGACAGCCACAATTATCCCTTATGGGCAAGGCTCATGAAAGTGGCCATCAGCGGCAGAGGAAGGCTGAACCATATCACCGGCGACCCAGCTCCACCTGCAAAGACAGATTCAAAATTCAACAAATGGGAGGAAGCAGATTTAAGAGTGTTCTCATGGATAATTCAGAACATGGAAAATAAACTCGTTGCCAATTTCGCTCAACATCAATCGGCCAAAGCTATATGGGACAGTCTTGCAACCACATATGGAGGAGGTGCTGACCCATTTCTTCAATATGATCTTGAAATTCGGGCAAATAAAGTAAATCAAGGAGAAGCAAACCTCGAAGATTACTGGAGCGAGTTGCAGAAAGTTTGGATGAACATCGATCGGAGCAACCCAACTCCGATTGATTGCTGCGAGAAGGGCATCAAGCAATACCAAGCCATCATAAACCAGAGACGATTGTATCAATTTCTCTCTGGATTGGACAAAAAATTTGATCCAATCCGAAGGGAAATTCTCAAGGAATCTCCCTCGCCTTCTGCGGAGTCCGCCTTTGCCCACGTTCGAAGAGAGGCCGCCAGACTGAGAATTTTCCAGTCGGCAACCAACCCAGAAACAGGACAAAGCGGACCCATCGGAGCGGGTTTTGTTCTACGACAGAGCTCTGCCCCTTATCGGAACAGTCAAAATTGCGCCAGAGCTCAGCCATCTCGACCACAAATCGACCGATCGAAGCTTCACTGCACCCACTGCGGAAAGAAGAAGCACACGAAGGAATCTTGCTTCGAACTCGTCGGCTATCCTGAATGGTGGGAGGGAAATCGCAAACTTCCCATCGCCGGAAAAGGGAAAGCAGCGGTCGGAATCCCTGGGGGAAGCGAGCCACCGACAGCCGACGACATTGGATTTGGGGGGGCTGTTGGCGCACCGGCGCGAGATGGAGATGGATGGAGTGGTGCGCCGGTGCGAGATGGAAGGAGTGGTGCACCGGCGAGAGCACCGGAAAGAGCGCCGGCGAGACCGATATCAGACGGGAGGAATGAGCCGAGTATGGAGGGAGAATCGACGGCGCATCACATAGGAGGTAAAGGGTTCAATTATAAAATTGAACCCTCTCTTAACCCTAATTCCCAATTTTGCCAATTTTGCCCCTCTCCATATTTACACTCTTACCCCCTAGGTTCTACACATATTAGTAGTATTTCCTCCAAATTACATGTTAGTTCCCCTTATAAAAATTCTAATGCCTGTAATATTCAACATCAGATTATTGATAAAAACAGACATTGGATTTTTGACTGTGGAGCTAGTGATACTATGACCTTTGATAAAAACGATTTTCTGAACTCTTCTAAACCCTTACGAACTCATGTTCAAACAGCCAATGGTAGGATTACACCAGTTAAGGGGGCAGGAACTGTAAAAATTTCTCCTAATATCTGTTTATCCAATTGCCTATACGTTCCAGATTTATCTCATAAGCTTCTCTCTATTAGTCATGTTACCAAGGAGCTTAATTGTACCTTACTTCTTCATCCCAATTTTTGTCTTTTACAGGACATTCGGACGAAGGAGATTATTGGACGTGGCACTGAGAAAGAAGGCTTATACTACGTAGATGAGATTGCTCCTAGAGGCACTGCGATGTTGGCACATGGATCGTCTGAGCGAGAAGTCTGGTTATGGTACAGACGGTTAGGTCACCCATCCTCTGGTTATCTGAACACTCTTTTTCCAAAACTTGCTAAGTTCAATTCCAATAACTGTGAAACTTGTGTCTTGGCCAAGAGCCATAGACAATCCTTTCGTTCCAATAATACTCGTGTTGAATCTATTTGTTCTCTTATTCATGCTGATGTTTGGGGACCATCTCCTATTTCCAATAATCATAAATTCCGGTATTTCCTCTTATTTGTGGATGATTGTACAAGGGTTACGTGGGTTTACTTCTTAGAAAATAAATCCCAAGTACTTGATAAATTTACTCACTTTTATACTATGGTCCACACACAATTCAATAAAGCTATCCAAACACTCCGAACTGATAATGGGGGGGGGGGGGAATTTGTCAATCATGCCATGAAAATTTTTTGTCTCCAAAAAGGAATAATCCACCAACCTCGTGCCCTTATACCCCCGAACAAAATGGAGTTGTGGAACGCAAAAATCGTATCATTCTCGAGATAACTCGTGCAATGATGATAGATTCTAGTGTTCCACTCTCTTTCTGGCCTGAAGCTGTTGCTACTGCTGTTTATCTCATAAACCGGCTTCCTACAAAAATCCTCCATCTCAAAACACCTCTAGATGTGTTGGCTACATTCACTCAAATCCCACCACCTTTAACTCTCCAACCTCGAATTTTTGGGTGTTCCGTCTTTATACATATTCCAAAACATGAACGAAGCAAACTTTCCCCATGTGCAGAAAAATGTGTTTTTATTGGGTATGTGATAAACCAAAAGGGATATAGGTGCTATAATCCTAAAACTCAGCAAATAATCACCACCATACACTGTACTTTTCTTGAAACTGAATTTTACTACAGCCACCTTAGCCGTTAGGGGGAGAGTTCAGATATACCGGAAATCAGTGACTCACTAAGTTGGCTGCTAGAACCAGATGTCTCCGATGCCGATTCACAACTTGCCAACATAACAGATGCCTCTACGCCTGAGCAGACCGCTACGTCGTCAGCTCCGGAACCAGTGCCACCTCCAATTACTCCTTCTCCGGTGTCTAACTCTGCTGACCCTGAACCAGAGACTGAAACTGATATACCTGATCCTCCTCCAGAATCTGATATACCTGAGCTTTCTCCAGAGCCTGTTACCCAAACCTACATGTTGCCTCCCAGATCTAATAGAGGCATCCCGCCTCGTCGATTCTCTCCTGAAAGGCAAGGAAATTCTCGGTATTCTATCGGTTCTTTAGCCAATATGGTTCTGTCAGAAAATGCGAGACAGTTTGAAAAGGCCTTGTATGAGGAAGCTATTCCTCGTTCAGAAAAAGATGCACTTCAGAGTCAAAATTGGAAGCAAGCCATGGACAAGGAAATGGGAGCTCTGGCTCGGAATTCCACTTATGAAAAGTGTTAACTACCTGCTGGAAAGAAACCAATTGGCTGTCGGTGGGTATTCTCTATCAAAAGAAAACCAGACGGATCAATTGAGAGATATAAGGCTCGTCTTGTTGCCAAAGGGTATACTCAAACGTATGGCATAGACTACGCTGAGACATTCTCCCCAGTTGCAAAATTGAATACTTTCAGGGTCCTTCTATCAATAGCTGTCAACAGAGATTGGCCCTTGCATCAATTTGATGTAACAAATGCTTTTCTACATGGTAAATTAAAAGAGGAAGTCTACATGGAACCTCCACCTGGGTATGCTGAGGGATTCAGGAAAGGTGAGGTATGTAAGCTAAGAAAAACCCTGTACGGGTTAAAGCAGTCTCCAAGAGTTTGGTTCGGGAGATTCACTTTAGTTATGAAAAAGCTGGGGTACCTTCAGAGTAACTCTGATCACACATTGTTTATAAAAAGGAAGGGGGAGTTATTGACCTGTCTCATTATTTATGTTGATGATATGATTCTGACGGGAGATGATGAAAAGGAGATTAAGGAGTTGAAAAGTAACATGTTCAAAGAATTTGAGATGAAGGACTTGGGCAACCTTAAATACTTCTTAGGAATAGAAGTGTTGAGGTCAAAAGGTGGTGTTTTCATCAATCAGAAGAAATACACCCTAGATCTTCTTGCTGAAACTGGGATGGTAGATTGTAAACCTTCAAGCACTCCTATTATGGTAAATCATGGATTACAGATCAAGGAAGGTGGAGAAGATACAGATCGAGGGCGGTATCAGCGTCTTGTGGGAAAACTGATATATCTGTCTCATACTAGGCCGGACATAGCCTATGCAGTCAGTGTTGTTAGTCAATTCATGCATCAACCACAAACTGAACACAAGGAAGCTGCTATCAGGATTGTCAGATATCTGAAAGGGACATTTGATTATGGGATTCTCTTCAAAAAAACAGGACATCTGGAAATTCAAGCATATACCGATGATGATTGGGCAGGAAATCCTATAGACAGGAAATCTACAGCTGGATACTTTGCATTAGTTGGGGGAAGTCTTGTGTCTTGGAGAAGCAAGAAACAAAAAGTTGTGTCTTTATCAAGTGCCGAAGCAGAATTTCGTGGAATTAAAAGTGGTCTTACAGAAGTTTTGTGGTTGCGGAAGTTAATGCTTGAACTTGGTCTTCATTCTGGAAAGACATGTAGGATGCTATGTGTTAATAAAGCTGCTATATGTATCTCTGAAAATCCAGTTCAGCATGACAGAACCAAACATGTTGAGGTGGATAGGCATTTCATTAAGGAAAAGATCGAACAGGGAATAGTGGCACTTCCATATGTCTCCTCAGCGAATCAGCTTGCAGATATACTCACTAAGGCTGTTGACTCCAAAAGCCTATCGATTGTGCTTGGCAAGTTAGGTGTCGAAAACTCCGTCACTTAACTTGAGGGGGAGTGTTGGAAGATATGATCAAATCTCCTAACAAAGCCATATAAGGAAGCAATCAATCAAGGGAATGAAGATATCAATTACAACTATCAAAGGGAAGGAAGATATCAATTATAATTGTTTCCTTTTACGGGTGTCATCTTGCTTATTTAACATGTAACATCTAATGTAAACAATGTATCAGTCAGAAATAAAAATTCTATTCCCTCATTCTCTCTTTCAATATGTTTAGTCCAATAAACAACATATATTACCAGTGGTGGATCTACATAGGGGCTAGGGCCCTGCAACCTTCCTTGGAAGAGTTTTTTTTCGCTTTTATAATATAGTGATTCGATATTTTGTGAGATAGCCCCTAGATGAAGAAGAAAAAATGGATAAAATAAGAAAAATAGGAAATTTCGAGCCCCTCTTACCAAAATTTTTGAATTCTGCCACTGTAATAATAAATCTCAGTCCTTTTAATTTTGATCTAATGCTCAAGAATTAATAAATTATATAAAAAACTATGTATTTATGCATTATATCCTTATCATATATGAATTTTATGCACAATTTTATTTATTTTACGAAAATGAATAACATGCATATATGAAATATTTTCGCATTTCTCATCATAAGTATCAATCTCACCCAATCAACACCATATAGATTATTGTCGTAAGAATTAAAAAAAAATGAAAAATCTTAGTTTGAAGTAGGGACAATCGATTAAATAATGTTGGCAAGGACGAGAGAATTAGGGGCAGTATACCATAGTGTGACACAAACCTAACATAAAATAAATGAGTTAGATCAATCCATTTTAAAATAGGTTAATTTGCGGATCGAATCTGTGAAATTCAATTAAAATTTGTGTCAGGTTCTGGTCAACTTGCTTAACCCGAATGACCGGCAGTATTAATCAAATTTAATGTTCTATTCTATTTTATTGTGTTTGAATTTTGTGTTAAATAGGTAATTTTTGTGTTAATGTTAGAATATAGTGCCCGAATTTACTACTTAAACATGCAAATGTTAAAGATTCACCAGAGTATAATATTGTGATATTAGAGTGCAGTGTTAAAGAGAAATGCACAGCGGAATAATTTTCTGGGTAATATTTCTATTCCCCAGAGTGCCTTGCGGCAAAAATAATTTCACTATATAAACGAAGTTTACACAGAGAATTAAATAATAAATAGCTTAGCTCCTTCTCGGTTCACTCCCTTGAAGAAACTTCACTCTACATAGACGTTGAAACAACACCTATGGACAACGTACTAATAATCTATGCACAAGGCTGAAACTCGACTCCTCCACCGTAGGAAGCACCTTTCCGGAGATGGATTATGTGGAGAGAAAGCTGGTTTAGAGAGATTGAAAGTACGGGCAAGGCAGGATCGATTGGAAGAGAATATATCTTTGAATATTGTAATCGGTCAACTATTCTCCAGCATCGATCTGCCTATTTATTCAGACTTGGAGCACTCAAGATGATGTCCACTTCTCCACTACTCCAGACGTGGACCATGATCTTCTCCCACTTCCATTTGATCATTTGCTTTAGCTTGAATCAACCACATAACTCACGTGGGTGAATGGTTTGATTGTGGAGGTGCTCCCATATTATTTATGACCTATAAAATAACTTAAAAACTGAAGCAAAATCGTTCTCTATAAAATAGGGGTTAGTGGTTTTAATTTTGGAGCACTCCCTATTATTTAGGAACAAAGAAAAAATAATAATATAATATAAAATATGGTTAGTAATAAAGATATACACGTTCCCTAATTAATTGGATCAGAAAAGACGTGGAAATCTAGGGTTACAACCAATCCCTAAAACTTAGGAGTTTGTTGTAACCGCTTGCAGGAAGGGTAAGATAAACATCGTAGTGTCAAAGTAATGTTCAAGTCTAACATAGCGATGTTCAAACATCCCAATGTTAACTTACAAAAACTTTGACACTTTCAATCTCCCCCTTAATCTTAGCCTTCCTGCTAGCATTCCACAGCACATGGTTCAACCAAGACAAAACCTAAATAAAGTAGATCATTCACAACAAACAATAAAACCATAAGGAAAACAGGATCAACCAACACAACAAACAAAAGGAATGGATCAACCATAACAAAGATAGGTAAAAAGCCAAAAATGGATCATCCATTACAAAATACTCAATAAACAAACCATATGAAACTGTGAAGGGTAAGCTTAAACATCAAAGTGTAGAATTCTGTTTAACATCAAGATGTTAAATATATGTGTATTATCGACACCAGCAATATCCCCCTTAAGCTTATCCTTCCAGCTTCCATTCCAAACCAAAATATGGAGTAACCATTATAAAACATGGAGTAGCCATGATACCTATCCAAACATACCAAAGATGGAGAATAAAACCAATGGATCAACCATCACAAAAATTATCATAATAAAATCGTTAGTCTCACCAGTCTCACCAATGTAACGTTTCCCCCTGAATGGTAGCTGGATGGAAAGCTTGTTCCAATTCCTTTGTTTGATGTTGAACATCGTCCACCTTTTTTTTTCTAAGTTGTGGTAGTCGTTTGAGTGCATTCACTTGGGTGGAAGAGAGGTTTGCTTCATCATCGTCACTTTCATCACTCATAGTGTAGGGAATATTCTTGAACCGCTTGTAAGGGAGGGTTAGAGTTTGCTTGAACACCAGATGTGTTGGATCAAAAAAACAGATGTTTCATTCGAGTTGAACATGTTGATGTTTCGGACATTGTCACTGCACACAAGATGTTAGCAATAACAATTTAACCTAAGTGGAGGAGAAACCTTTACCAACGCGGTAGATGAAATCAGCTTGCTCTTTTGTGAGAATGGTAGCATTCTAAGTTGGAGTCCATCTTTTGACTTTGACTTTTCTCTTACTTGGTACACATGAAGATTCCATATAGATCAAATGAACCGTTCTAGTCCTTTTCAACAAATGAAGTCCTGTTGATCCTTTTTTAATTTTCTTCCCTTTCTTGTCAGTTTCAAAATCATGCTCAGAGCTTTCGACCGGATCACACATATCCACTTTAATTTTCATCCAAGGCAGTTTCAACTCTAACATTGTAGTGTTAGAGCCATTGTCAGAATTAGTTCTGACATCGCCTTCTCCTGGGTTATCCAGGTTGATTGAGTTCTCTAATTCTCAGGGCAAACTCTTTGCAAGGTAAGATGTTTTCCGAATTGCTATAGTCTCAACATTAAGTGTTTGCCTCTTCTTCAAACTCTCTAACACCAGAGTGTCAAACTTTTGGATTTGCATCAGAGAAGAGATCTTCCTTTTTGGATGTCATTAGTTGATCAAGTAACTCACTGAATTATCTTGAAGCCTTCCAATACTTTCATAGATTGACAAAGGGAAGCATCAAACACTGAAAAGTTATTGAGAGAGAATCTGCAACACTTCGGATAAGAAACCTATTAGGGACTGATACCAATAATTTTGGTTAGTTAAAATTGCAATAGAAAATGTAATTGACGATATAATCTGAATAAATATTAACTGAAATGTAATAAACCAACTGGTATAATAAATTTGAATATTCAAAATAGGTAGCATTATATGTGAAAAAAACACAAAAAACCAAGAGTTGGGAAATAAAAATTGCAAAGGGGGAGCTATAGGCCATCCAAGAGTAGAGGTAGAAATGGAGATAGAGATATTACGCTCTTACGGGATCTAGAATTTTGATTTTTGAGTTGTTTGAATAAAAATAAAACCTAAACATTAAAAAATAAATCATATGAATTAGGCAAAAACTTGCGTTAGACACACATAAACGGTTTAGACGAGTTTTATCCATACCTAAATAAGTTCACCCATCCTAAATAGTGTTTATTAATCCCCAATTAGGGTGTATTAGATAGGTTAGCTTAAGTTAATGGATAAAACCTGACTAAACCATTTAGGCGTGTTTAAGTTGAGACATTCCCTATGAATTAAAACATAATATACGTGGGCAATAGGGAAAGTAGGGCACCAATTTAAACTAAAACAAAGGAGTTGACAAAAAATGGTCTCCTTAACAATCCTAATCACAATTAATTTGACACATTATTTTCTGCCACTTAGATTTTTTCTTAAAGTGTTCGTGTTTGAATTTTTCTTTTCTTCAAAATTAACTATGAATAGCAAAACAGTAAACTAAGTTAGGGGCGGTAGCAGCATTGGGCCGCCCGGTGGGCCGCTCCACGAGTTTATATATATATATATATATATATATAGGAATTAGATTTGGTGATAAAAATTCATCCCTTGATAAAATGATAAAGTCGCTTGATTATCTTTACAATATTGCTTGATTGTGTTTTAGTTGTTGCTTGATTGTATTTAACATGTTGCTTGATTGCGTTTTAAGTGTTGCTTGATTAGATATCAATCATTGATTTAATTAGATCTAATGGATGAGATTCATTCTTATATAGGGGTGCGATAGTGAGAACCACCCTTACCATGTGAACATAAGAACCAATCTCATTTGTAGATCTTGCTCAATACACAGTCCAGATCTCATAAAAAAAGGCGGTCATTTTTTCTCAAAAAACATGCATTATTGGGCAATTTAGTTTTTTTGCTTATAATTAAAATCCCGCCTTAAATTATAACCTTCATAATACACATGGAACATATATGCATTATAGAGTTCATAGTATATCATTATATAGAGAAGATACTATCATTATATATTATCATTCTAATTTCACACGGATAAACAAATATTAATGACAGGTGAAATAAATGAAAGTAGTTGGTTTCATCATACACCACAAATATCTACATTACATAGCTCACAAGCTATCATTATATATAACAAATACTATCATTCTATGTTGAACTTAAAAAATTCAAAGACATTAACACGGTTACACGATTACCAATGACAGTTGTAAAAAACCATTCATACTTCGAACACACAAAAGTCGCTTCATTTTCATTCTCCAAAAAATTTAATCTCCCTCAACTACCAAAAACATTTTCCTCTCCCTCTTCGCGAAACCAAAAATCTCGAAGAATATACACTTGTCGACGACGATTGAATTAGATATTCTTTTAACAACCGAGATGACTGTGTAGGTCCTATATCTGTTCTTGCACAGTCCAAAATAAACTTCTCATGAACAATATCAATTTGACGATTCAACTTCAAAAAATGCTGAAACCAAGCTTCAACTAACGGATGATTGTGATTTTTAGCAAATGAATGAACTAAATATGAACCACCATCAATATATTTCAAAATCATCCTCGCATTGCATCCACATCTCATCGTTAAATGTTTTCTCCTTTTCTGCCTAGAATCCAAATTAATTTTTTCATGAAAATTTTCACCCTCCCTACTGCACACTATGAATCTCCACGTAATAATATCACTAGATTGTTTTTGAAGTAGACAGTCGTATATCAAAACCACAAAGCCTAGAATAGCTGTCATAAAAATCAATACCATCCTTAAGTGTTCTAAATGACATTCCAATGTAAGGCTTCATAGAATTATCACACTTCGGAACAAACAAGTCTGTACAGAAAAAATCATGAATTAAATATGTAACTTATGACATATAATGCAATAACAATACTTAAATAATGCATGTAGTTTCACTATATAATAAATTCTCACAACGGAACTAAATCTCCATAAACTTAAAATAACTGACTCACATATAATGCAACTATTACAGAACAATGATGCAAGTCATAATACTATATAATGCAAATATATAACCAATTTGAATGTTCGTAAACTAATAATAACTCATTTATTGGTCCCGAAATCAGAGTGCAAAACTGTGCAGCAGAAGTAAATAATGACAGTTGCACTGGTTCGATAAAATATAGTATAGTCAGTTTTGTGTGCAGAAGACTTAAGCTTAGGTCTGTTCTGGTTAAGTCAGTTTCACACTATATACTCTTCAATACTTGGAAGTATTGAAGGATTCAAAAGTCAGTTTGTGAAACAGAAAAACATAACAAGTATGTAAATAAAGCTGTAAAGAACACACAAGACTTATAGTGGTTTGGATCTTAATATCCTACATCCACTCTTCAAACCCAAGGTCCGGATAATTCACTAAGTAAATACAAGCCTCCTTACGATCTATACACAGCCCGTCAGCGCCTCCGTCCTTCGGTCAGCTGTAGCACTTGATAAGCTCATTATTTTACTCACTTATCTATATTATTTTCTACTATTCTATGTGTTTTTATTAATTTTATATATATATTTTATACATGAGTCTATATTGGGTGGTATTATGCGTGCTTTGGTGTGTATCAATAGGTTATAGGCCAAATTCACTGGAAAACCATTCCGAAAGCAGTGATGTGCAAGAGTAGCAGTTAAGAGTTCTTCCACACAAGGAATTCAGGTTATTGGCATATGGCAATGGATAGAGCTTTGAGTTAGCTTTCCAACGCAACTGGAATCGGGTCAATCGGAGTTCGAGAGAGGAAGTTATGGCCAAAACCGTGAGACCGCATAGAAGGGGCGATATAGGACCACATCGATCGATGTGGACATTTCACATAGATCGACGGAAAGCCACATCGATCGACGTGAGTCTGCTGGCGCAAAAATTCGATTAAATTCGAATTTTATCATATTTTCAGCCCTAGATTTGATAGGATACACATCCACCTCTATAAATAGCCCACTAAATTCGAATTTTTAGAAACCCTTTCATATTTTTCAGATCGATCATCATATTTTCATTATGCAATTTAGTTTTTAGAGTTTAGAGAGTTGGGAAACACGAAACCCTTTTATTTTCTAGTAAGTTATTTACTTTTATGCAATTTAATATGTTTTCGTATGGATTTCTATCTGCGATGAGTGGCTAGAAACCCTAGCGGGTTCTAGGGTTTGATATTATTATGGATGCATGTTCAGAGTTGGCATCGATGCAAAAAACTTTGAGCTACGCACAAGCCTTATTCAGATGGTGCAACAAAATCAGTTTGCGGGGAGAGCTGTAGAAGATCCATATGCCCACCTGAACCAGTTCATTGAGGTGTGTGACACTGTGAAGCAGAATGGAGTAACCCAGGATGTAATCAGAATGAGACTGTTCTTGTTCTCACTCAGAGACGAGGCGCGGTCTTGGTTTGGTGGATTAAATAAGAGTTTGATAGGGACATGGGAGGAGCTTCGATCAGAAATCCTCACCAACTACTTCCCGCCGAGCCTGTTGCTGAAGAGGAAAGTTGCAATCACTCATTTTAAACAGATGTATGATGAATCACTACAAGAGGCCTGGAAGAGGTACAAGGAGCTCTTGCGGCTCTGTCCTGGGCATGGGATTGATTTAGAGATGTAGGTCTGTCATTTCTACAAAGGGCTGACTCCACACATGAAGGAGTTGGTTGATGCATCTGCTGGGGGAATCCTAATGAAGAATAGTGGAGCCGAGGAAATGAGACTCCCAGAAGATATGACTCTGAATAGCCATCAGTGGCCGACCGAGAGGCAGCTACCAGCCAAAGCAGTTGAGACAAAGCCAGAATTCGACGTGGTTGCTGAAGTGAAAAAGCTTCGGGAAGACATTGCAAAATTGGAAGCATCAAAAGCCACAACTACCGCTGCTGTAGAGCCAAGCATGGCCATAGTCCCGTGGAGGCTGACTACATCAACCGGGGGGCGAGCAGTTCATCTGGAGTTGCTAGAGCAGAAGTGAACTATATTGGAGGTGGTTATCAAAATCACTACCAAGGAGGAAATCAGGGGGTATCATTACAACCATGGGAGAACTCACCCTGGTTTTGCATTATCTAACCCCTCTGCAGCAGAGCACCCTCCACCCGGTTTTGATGTAGGTACTGGAGGAGAGATCGTGGAAAGAAAGAAGTCTGTGCTGGAGGAGACGCTCGAGAAATTCATCAAGAGCTCTAATAGTCGGTTTGGGAAAGTAGAAATTGAGGTGTAGGGGATGGCCAACCACATGCAGCTGATAACGAAACATCTTCAAATGTTGGACACCCAACTGAGCCAAATCGCCACTACTCTCAACAATCAGCATAAGCCGGGACAATTTCCAAGTACAACAGAGGTGAATCCGGCAAAGGAAAAGTCAGTTAATGCAATTACTCTGAGGTCTGGGACGAGCTACAAGAATCCCAAGATGCTTGTGAACGAATCTGAAGATGAAGAGGAGCAAAACTGCGCAGGAGGTGACTTTGCATTGATCGATGCACCTCACGCATCGATCGACATTAAGGATCAATGCGAGACCATTTTGAGCGACGAGGAGATCGAGCTGACGTAGGAGAATCTGGTCGAGGCACTGATAAGCTCATTTTATACTCACTTATCTATATTTTTATCCATTGTTTCAAGTGCATTTTATTATGTTTTTACTTATTTTTGTGCATGAGACTATTTTAGAGGATGTTACGCTCTTTGTGGTAAGTTTTGCATGTATTTAGTGTTAAAAAGAGATGAAATGGTGAAAGAACCAAGTACACAGAGTTGCCACTTTGATTGACACACGGGAAGTCGACCGAATTGGAAGACGAAGCCAAAAACCCGAAGCAGAGCCTCTGTGTCGATCGACGTGGTGCATGTTGATCAACACAGAGGTCGGACGTTGATCGTGAGCAAGGCAGATGAAGAAGGCTTGAAGCATGCATTCCTGTCGATCGACAAGGATGACATGCTTGGATCTCGATCGAAATGCTCCCTATCAATCGACAGGGAGGATAGAGAAGAAAGCTCGACACGGAGGAAGCCCAAATTTCGACCATGCATGTGTGTCGATCAACACAGAAGCTTGATTTGGCTATTTTCACCTGTTTTAACAATTTTTGCTATGTTAGCCCAATACCCAAATTAGGTCTTTCTTTCTCCTCTATAAATACTCCTCATTAGGGCACGAATTTCAGACTTCTTTTATGCATTATTGCACTTAGAATAATTAAGCTTTGGAGTTTTCAAGACATTGGAGGTTCATATTTTATTTGCAAGTCAATTAATAATATGTTTGCTTTAATTCTAGTCGTGTTTTGTGGCTAGAACCCTAACAAGTTCTAGGGTTATGATTTATCTTTTCTGATGCATGTTTATTGAAATCGACTCGTATGACATGGATTAATTCTCTGATTTAATTTTATAATTTGGATTAAAAGAACGACAGAGAGGTGAATTGAGATATATGTTTATAGTTAATAATTGATGGATCGAGATATGAAAATTATTAATAGGAAGAGAGAATTAATTGTATTTGTTTTCTGTCTCAAAAGGAAGAAACCTACATAGGAATAATTAGATAATTATGAGATTGATTAATTTGGTGTTCTTGAGACCGAGAGGAGACAGTCACTAATTAATAATATAGGATTTAAATTGCCCAACCAAGGAATAAAATCCACAAAACATGTTGATGATTAGATAATCAGCCCTAAGATCTGTGCTTTCCTTTATTGCTTTCAAAACACTTTAATTTCTTGCAATTGTTATTTTGAAATTCACAAACAAAAACCCTTTTCAATTTTGGTTCACTCAAACATCGAATTGATAAACTACATCCAGTACATGAGATGACTTCGTTGCACTATCCCTTTGGGTTCGACCAACTTCAGGTGTAATTAAAAATATTATTTGCTCACCATTTCTGCGGTTATCAAATTGGCGCTGTTGTCGGGGATAGTCAGATTTTATCTTGTTATTGGATTGTTTTGATATTTTCTGGATTGAGTTTTTATTTTTGTACGCGTGCGTGTGTAACTTTTCAGGTCTTGCGCTCTATTTTGATCGGCACCCAGGGTGTCGATCTACACAGCCGCAACACCCGTGTTGATCAACAGGGCCCCTGTCGATGGACACAGATGCTGATTCCCTGTCTTTCGCTTTCTTTTCAGGTGCCTGAACACAAGAGCTCGGGGGAAGAATCTTGAAGCCTTAGATTCAGAAATTGAAGCTACCTGCAAGAGAAACAAAAGCAAAGGAAAGAACAAGGAGACAGTCAGAGATGGAGCCACCACCAGAACCACAACTTCAAAACACGACTCCCGAGGAGCAAAGACAGTTCATGAATGAGGTCCGACACCTCAGGGATCAACTCCAAGCAGCACAAATCATTCAAGCTGAGCAAGATGCCAGACTGGCAGCTATGGCCAATGAGAGGAACCCTGAAAGCCAGATTGTGGTGCCCCAAAGATCCATACTAGATCGTTTCCTACCATAGCGAGAGGAGCTAGGATTCCAAGTTGGCATTGATGCCAACAACTTCGAGCTGAAGACAGGTCTGATTCAAATGGTCCAGCAAAACTAGTATGTAGGGAAGGCCATTGAGGACCCGTAAGACCACCTAAGTCAGTTCATCGATGTGTGCGACACAATCAAGCAGAATGGAGTGCCTCAAGACACCATTCGGATGCATTTGTTTTCTTTTTCTCTCAGGGATGAGGCCCGGTCTTGGTTTGCTGGATTGGACAAGAGCAGAATTGCCACATGGACACAACTCCGGGCAGAGTTCCTCACCAACTTCTTCCCGCCCAGTGTCATCTTGAATAGGAAGTCTGATATCACTCACTTTAGCCAGAAGTACGATGAGACCCTCTATGAAGCTTGGAGGAGATACAAAGAGCTATTGAGGATGTGCCCCGGGCATGGGATTGATCTTGAGATGCAGGTATGCCATTTTTATGAAGGATTAACCCCTCACTTAAAAGAATTGGTTGATGCTTCAGCTGGAGGACTTCTCATGAAGAAAAGTGGAGAAGAGGGGATGCAACTTCTTGCAGATATGGCCCTCAACAGTCATCAATGGCCTACTGAAAGACAGAAAGCAGTCAAAGCAGTGACCACTACTCCGGAAATCTATGTGGTGGTTGAAGTGAAGAAGCTCAGAGAATAGTTCAAATAGTTGGAGGCCGATAGAGCTTCGGTAGTAGCTATTTCAGATCCCAACATGGCCATTGTTCCTATTGAGGCCGACTACATCTACCAAGAAAGTAGTTTGAGCACCTCCAATACCGCTGAAGTGAACTATGCCAATGGAGATTATAGCAACAACAACAACTACCGAGCCAACAATCAAGGGTATAATTACAGTGCTATAAACCATCCTGTTTTTTCTTATTCTAACCCTTATGCAGCTGAGAGTCATCCGCCGTGATTCAGTGTTGGAGCCGGGGGAGAGATTGTAGAGAAGAAGAGGTCCGTGCTGGAGGAGACGCTTGAAAAGTTCATCAAAAGCTCCGACAATCAGTTTGGCAAGGTGGAAACTGAGGTGAAGAACATGTCCACTCACATGAAGCTTTTGACGAAGCACCTTCAGATGCTCGATACACAGTTCAGTCAGATTGCTACTACCTTGAGCAATCAACACTAGCCAGACCAGCTTCCCAGCACCACAGAAGTCAATCCTGAGAAGGCCAAATAGGTTAATGCCATTGCCTTGAGGTCTGCAATGAGCTACAAAGGTCCGAACATGCCCCAAAGCAAGTTTGGGGGAGAGAAGGAGGCCGCAGATCCGTCCTCTGTCTCGATCGACAGGCAGCCTGTCGATTGAGACAAAGAACAAAAGGAGGAGATTGACATGGACGAAGACTCGATCGACAGGACTGCAATGGGTGTGTCGATAGACACACCCCCTATCGATCGAAATCCAGGACAGACAGACACAAATTCTTCCCAGCCGACACAACCACCTCCTTAGCACAATTCCTCCAGTTCCAAAGCTGCCAGATCACCTCCGATGCCCTTTCCACAGCGCTTTGCCAAGCAAAAGGAGGATTCCAAGTTCTCGTGCTTTGTCGAGAACTTGAAGAAGGTAAGCATTAATTTTCCTCTAATTGAAGCTCTCTCTGAAATTCCAGGTTACATGAAGTATCTCCGCAAGCTGATGAGTGAGAAGAAACATTTCGTGGAGAATTCAATAGTCAAGCTTCATGAGCAGTGCAACATGGTCATTCAAAAGAAACTTCCAGTCAAGAGAAGTGATCCAGGGTGCTTCACAATTCTAGTCGAGATTGGGGGGATTTCATTCGAGAAGGTGTTGTGCGACACTGGTGCCAGCATCAACCTGATGCCCTTCTCTATCTTCCAGCGCCTCAAGATTGGAGAGTTAAGGCCGACTACAATCACGTTGCAAATGGCAGACCGATCTGTATCTCGCCCCAAAGGTATAATCAAGGATGTTCTCATTCGCGTGGGTCATCTAATTTTTCCTGCAGATTTTGTAATCTTGGACTTGAAAGAAGATGGCAACACACCTCTCATCTTGGGAAGGGAGTTCTTGGACACTACTGTTGATTTGATTGATTGCCGTGGTGGTGAGATCACGTTTCGAGCAAATGAGGAAAGGATCACATTCAAGCTCGACACAAGCTGGCAACAATCTGAATGCTACAAAATAACCTCCATTGAAGAGGAAGAGGAAGAGACTGAAGAAGAGGAAGATCAAGCAACTCAAGAATGGGAGGGAGGGAATGAGTTGGAAAAATTGTCAATTACACCATCTCTTCCCGAGCTCACTGCTGTCATTTAAGATCATTTGGTCTACATGGTGGATGCCCGAGGAAGGCGAGTGCAATCTAGCCCGCCCTGGTTCTGAACAAGAGGTATCGTCGAGCTACGACGTTAACTAAAGCACTTGTTGGGAGGTAACCCAACTATTTACCTGGTTTCTTCTAATTCCCGTTGTTTCCTTTTCACTTTTCATTTTTATTTCTGTTGGCATGTTTGATTTTATTTTCGAATTTTTGTTTTTGCAATTATTTTGTTTCGAAAAAAATGAACAGGGAGGAATTACCTCTGTCTCGATCGACAGGGCCCCTGTCGATTGAGATAGAGGTCAGGACAGAGCAGTCAACAAAAGGCTTTGTGTCGATCGACAGGCCCCCTGTCGATCAACACAGAGTGTCAACATCACCAATTTCTTCGTCGCGCAGTGCTGATTCCTCCGGTGGATAAAAAGTTGATGTCTGAGATCAACAGTCAGGTACAAGTTCTGTTTCTTGTCTTATTTTCAAAATTTTTCTTACTCTTCGAGTTAGAAATAAGTTTGGGGGATGTGGACAAGAAATTCAAACTTATCTATCCCTTACTTGCTTTATTTTTTTATTGTTTATTTGATTTGGTGTGTTTAATTTTTGCTTAAATAAAAAAAATATGGATATTGTGAGGAAAAATTTTAATGAGTCATGAACCCACTTGAACTAATTTTTAGATTGGAATTGATTGAGGATAAGTTGATTTGATTTCAATTGTGGTTGATTTGCCTATGAATGTAGAATACCGCATGATAGGGTCTAATTGAAACTTACACTTGCATGATGTTTGAGTGGATTGAAGTTGACTAAGGAAGAATTTTTGAACCCAAGTGAGATTTGAGACTTTATTTGTTCATGTGAGATTTGCATGTATGTTTTTATTTCTCCAGAACTTGCTTCTGTTCTGTTTCAAAACTGCATAGTGTGCACAAGGATAGAAAATGATCTTAGGCCATCTTTGTTAGCCCAATCCTAAACACTATCCCTTCATATGTTGAAATTATCCCTAGTAAGCCCCATTGTGCTTAAATCCATTTTTTTTTTGTCTTGTCTATGAGATTTACATGGAGTTATAATGGTTTTTGTCTTGTCCATAAGATTGATGGAAGAAAGGGTGGTTCGGTATGTGTTGTGGAAAAGAAAATTGTAGTATAGTGGTGAATAAAAGATGGAAGGTTGTATAGCTCAAAATAAATTAGAATTCTCATAAACCCTATGTATGAAATCATGTGTAATTTTTGAAAGGGTATAAGGGATTCGATAAGAGAGCTTGAAAAGAAAAAAAAGGAGTCTTGATTTGAATTGTGAAATTTGAGGAGAAGGGTAGATGTTCATAAGAGAGTGGTTTAGATTGATTGAGGAAGTACAACTTGATTGATCTTTAGTCACATGGCCATATTTTCCTACCTTTCACAAAAATCCTACGTTACAACCAAATGAAAAGTCCTTTTTGATTCTTGAACTGTGTGCACATTTGAGCAGTGGAGATTTTAGAACTTTTGCAAGCCTATGGTAGAAATTTCTTCATACATGTTGTGAGTGCTTTCATTGAGACCCAAACACTTGTGTGATGAGCGATACACTTTCTTGTGAGTCTTCCGAAGTCGATGAATATCTTATCTCTTTCAATTGCTTGTGTGATGTGGATTGATGAACCTTGATTGTGATGAATCTTGTGAGGCATTGCACTTTCAACTGCTTGAGATTTCTTTTATTTCTTTTCTTTGATTGAGGACAATCAAGTATTCAAGTTTGGGGGGTTTGATAAGCTCATATTTATACTCACTCATCTATATTTTTCTCCATTGTTTCAAGTGCATTATATTATGTTTTTACTTATTTATGTGCATGAGACTATTTTAGAGGATGTTACACCCTTTGTGGTAAGTTTTGCAGGTATTTAGGGTTAAAAAGAGATGAAATGGTGAAAGAAGCAAGTATACAGAGTTGTCGCTTCGATTGACGTACGGGAAGTCGACCGAATTGGAAGACGAAGCTAAAAACCCGAAGCAGAGCCTCTGTGTCAATCGACGTGGTGCATGTCGATCGACACAGAGGTCGAACGTCGATCATGAGCAAGGCAGATGAAGAAGGTTTGAAGCATGCATTCCTGTCGATGGAGATGCTCCCTATCGATCGACAGGGAGGACATGCTTGGATCTCGATCGAAATGCTCCCCGTCGACCGACAGGGAGGATAGAGAAGAAAGCTCGACACGGAGGAAGCCTGGATTTCGACCATGCATGTGTTTCGATCGACACCCTGCCTGTCAATCGACACAGAAGCCCGATTTGGCAATTTTCACATGTTTTGGCAATATTTGCTATGTTAGCCCAATACCCAAATTAGGTCTTTGTTTCTCCTCTATAAATACTCCTCATTAGGGCACGAATTTCAGACTTCTTTTATGCATTATTGCACTTAGAATAATTAAGCTTTGGAGTTTTCAAGAAATTGGAGGTTCCTATTTTATTTGTAAGTCAATTAATAATATGTTTGCTTTAATTCTAGTCATGTTTTGTGGCTATAACCCTAACAGGTTCTAGGGTTATGATTTATCTTTTCTGATGCATGTTTATTGAAATTGACTCATATGGCATGGATTAATTCTCTGATTTAATTTTATAATCTAGATTAAAAGAAGGTTCGAGAGGTGAATTGAGATCTAGGTTTATAGTTAATAATTGATTGATCGAGAGATAAAATTATTAATAGGAAGAGAGAATTAATTGTATTTGTTTTCTGTCTCAAAAGTAAGAAACCTACATAGGAATAATTAGATAATTATGAGATAGATTAATTTGGTGTTCTTGAGACTGAGAGGAGATAGTCACTAATTAATAATCTAGGATTTAAATTACCCAACCAAGGAATTAAATCCACAAAAATTTATGTTTTCCCCATTGCTGAGTTGATTGATATTTGCATGTTGATGATTAGATAATCAACCCTAGGATCTGTGCTTTCCTTTATTGTTTTCAAAACTCTTTAATTTCTTGCAATAGTTATTTTTAAATTCACAAACAAAAACCCTTTTCAATTTTGGTTCACTCAAATAGCGAATTGATAAACTACATTTAGTACATGAGATTACTTCGTTGCACTATCCCTGTGGGTTCGACCACCTTCAGGTGTAATTAAAAATATTATTTGCTCACCATTTCTGCGGTTATCGAGCACGCACGTCGATCAACGCAACCCCTCATTGATCGACGCCGAAGCCCAGTCCCGACGAAAGTTTGGAACATTCTGAAGATCAACCCCCTCCTTTGCCGTTCCCACAGCAGTTCGCGAAGCAGAAGGAGGACTCAAAGTTCTCCAGATTTGTGGAGAATCTGAAGAAGGTCAGCATCAACATCCCGCTGATCAAAGCACTGAAGGAGATCCTGGAGTACATGAAGTACCTCCGGAAATTGATGAGTGGAAAGAAACAATTCATGGAGAACGAGATGGTGAAGATCCACGAGCAGTGCAACTTGCTACTTCAAAAGCAGGTTCCCATCAAGAGAATCGATCCTGGATGCTTCTCTATTCTGGTTGAGATTGTGGGACGCACTTTCGAGAGAGTACTGTGTGATACTGGGGCCAGTATCAACCTGATGCCATACTCCATCTACAAACGTCTCAACATTGGAGAGATGAGGCCCACGACGATCACCTTGCAATCTTAGGGCATGAGTTTCTCGACACCAGCGCCACTCTCATTGACTGTCGAGGCGACGAGATCACACTCCGAGCAAACGACGAGAAGATCACCTTTGTGATTGACAAAAGCAAGAAGAAGGAGGAGTGCAATCGAATCTCCACTACTGAAGAAGGGGATGAATCTGAGGAGGAGGAAGCAGCTGCCATTGAGTGGGAGCGAGGAAACAGAGGGGTGAAAGTGTCAACTATGCCACCTTTTTCTACGCTCACCACCATTGTCAAAGACCGGAAGGTTTACATGGTGGATGCCAAAGGTCGACGAGTCTGGACCTGACCTCCTTGGTGGTGATTTGAGGTATCGTCGAGCTGCGACGTTAAATCAAGCACTTATTGGGAGGTAACTCAACCTTTTACGTGATTTCATTTCAATTTTTGTTTTTATTTTGAATTTCTATTGTTTTAGCTAACATTTGTTTTTGCAGTTTCATAAAAAAAATTGGAGTTCAGTTCGGCATCAATCGATGCAGCCTGGCATCGATGCAGCCTGGCATCAATCGACTTCGAGCAGCCCGACGTGATACACTTTGATCCTAGAAGGGATCGACGCGAAGTGCCAACAACCACTATTTTACGTTGTGCGATGTTCGAAGACTCCGGGAGGATAAAAAGTTGATGACTGAGATCAACTACCAAGTATCGTTCCCTCTTTTGTCTAATTTTCAAACTTATTCCACTCTTCGAGTTAGAAATAAGTTTGGGGGGATGTGGACAAGAGATGGAACGTTCTATCTTTTATTTATTCTGCTTTCCGTCTTTATTTTTTTTTAAGTTTTATTCTATTTTATGGGGAATTTTTTTTGAGTTTTGATATAACCCGAATGAGATTGTGAGATTAGAATTGATTAAGGGTTGAGTTTGAATTGATTGAGATTGTGGTTAGATGCCTATGAATGTAGAATACCGCATGATAGGATTGATTTGACACTTATACTTGCATGCTGATTGAGCTGATTTGAAATTGATTGTGGAAGAAAATTTTAAACCTTTGTGTGAGATTTTGAGCCTTATTTCGTTTGATGTGAGATTCACATGTGTATTTTTATTTCTCTAGAACTTGTCTATTTTCTGTGTTGAGACTGCATAGTGTGCACAAGTTTAGGAAATGATCTTAGGCCATCTTTGATAGCCCAATTCCCTAAACATTGTCCCTTCACATTAAATTTTCTCTAGTTAGCCACTTTTGAGCCTATACAAATTTTTTTCTTTCCTTGTCTATGAGATTAAGAAGAAGTATTGGTTTCTCTCATGTCTTGAGTTGTGGTATATGGGGTGGAATGATTGTGAGATGGAGATAAGAAAATATAAATTAGTGGTGAAAAGATGTGTGAAAAAGAAGCTCAAAGAAATAATTAGAATTCTCATAAGCTCTTCGAAAACAAAAGAAGACAAAATTATCAAAAAGAGCATAAGAGATTCAAAATGAGCTAGAGAAAAAAAATGAGTTGTTGAAAAAATTAGGAGAAGGTTGGATGATGAATAAATGGTGGTTCTAGTTTGTTGAGTTGATGAACTCAATTTAATTTAGTCACTTGGCCAAAATTTCCCTACCCTTCACAAAAAGCCTACATTACAACCTAATGAAAGTCCTTTTTGATTCTAGACTTGTGTGCACATTCTAGTAGTGGAGATAGTAGAAAATTTGCAAGCCTATGGTAGAAATTTCTTCATACATGTTGTTGAGTGCTTTCATCTATACCTTAAAAAGTTGAGAGTTGAGCGATACACTTCCTGTGAGTTCTTCCACAATTGATGGATTTTCTGTCTCTTTCGAATTGCTTGTGTGTAGTGGATTTTTGATTCTTGACTGTGATGAATCTTGTGAGGCATTGCACTTTAATCGCATGATCTTTTGATTTCTTTCTTGCCTATTGATTGAGGACAATCAAACATTCAAGTTTGAGGGGTTTGATAAGCTCATTATTTTACTCACTTATCTATATTATTTTCTACTATTCTATGTAGTTTTATTGAGTTTATATATATATTTTATACATGAGTCTATATTGGGTGGTATTATGCGTGCTTTGGTGTGTTTCTACAGGCTATAGGTGATAAGCTCATATTTATACTCACTTATCTATATTTTTCTCCATTATTTCAAGTGCTTTATGTTATGTTTTTACTTATTTCTGTGCATGAGTCTATTTTGGAGGGTGTTATGCCTTTGATGGGTGATTTTTCAAAGTTTTAGGCCAAATTTATTGGAAATCCGTACCGAAAGCAGATGATGTTCAAAGGAACAGTCACGAATTCTTCCACACATGGAATCCGACCTAATGGAGCATAAAAAGAGAAATATCTTTAAATTAGCTTTCCAACGCAACCGGAATCGGGTTGATTGGAGTTCGGGAGCAAAAGTTATGGCCAAAACCGTGAGACAGCGCAGACAGAGGATTTATGTCGAGAGACAGGATTTGTGTCGAGAGACAGGATTTGTGTCGACCGAAACAGAGGTCAAAACTTTGGAAACTTGTGATCTGCATTCTTGTCGATCGACAGGATTTGTGTCGATCGACACGGAGGCCCGGAAAAGCTTTTTTGACCTGTTTTGACAGTTTTTGCTATTTTGATCCAATACTCAAATTAGGTCTTTTCCCCCCTCTATAAATATGAACTCTTAGGCACAAAAATTAGACAGTTTTTCCTTGTATTTTACATTGAGCTTTGGAGTTTTTCAAGACATTAAAGGTTCCTCTTCATTTGTAAGTTCAATAATTAAATGTTTTCTTTCATTCTAGTCATGATTTGTGGCTAGAACCCTAAACAGGTTCTAGGTTTATGATTTCTTTTCTGATGCATGTTAATTGATATCAACTCTTTGGCATGGTTTAATTCTCTAATTTAATTTAATAATCTAGATCAAAAGAAGGACCGAGAGGTGAATTGAGATTTAAATTTAAAGTTAATTAATCGAAGGACCGAGAGGTGAAGATTGTTAATAGGAAGAGAGAATTAATTGTGTCTGTTTTCTGTCTCAAAAGGAAGAAACCTACATAGGAATAATTAGATAATTATGAGATTGATTAATTTGGTGTTCTTGAGACCGAGGGAAGATAGTCACTAATTAATAATCTAGGATTTAATTGTCTGACAAAGGAATTTAATCCAAAAAAATTTATGTTTTCCCCATTGCTGAGTTGATTGATATTTACATGTTGATGATTAAAATATCTGCCCTAGGATCTGTGTTTCTCTTTATTGTTTTCAAAACTCTTTACTTTCTTGCAATTGTTATTTTTAAATTCACAAACAAAAACCCTTTTCAAAATTGGTTCACTCAAACAAAGAATTGATAAACTGTGTCCAGTACATGAGATGACTTCGTTGCACTATCCATGTGGGTTCGACATTCCTTTGGGTCTATAAATTTATTTGCTGCTGTATTTTTACAGTCGATCAAATTGGCGCCGTTGCCGGGGATAGTTAGATTTTATCTTGTTATTGGATTGTTTTGATCTTTTCGAGATTGAGTTTTTAATTTCTGTTCGCGTGCGTGTGTGTGAAATTTTTGCTTTTGTTTCGATCGACAGAGCTTCTGTCGATCGACACAGAGGCAACATCCGTGTCGATTGAAAGTCACCCTGTCGGTCAACACAGAGACTGATTCCTAGTATTCTGTTTTCTCTTCAGGTGCATGAACACAAGAGCTCGGGGGAAGAATCTTGAAGCCTTCGATTCAGAAATTGAAGCTACCTGTAGGAGAAACAAAAGCAGAGGAAAGAACAAGGAAAGAGAGCCTGAGATGGAGCAACCACCAAAAGCACCACTCCAAAACATGACTCCTGAGGAGCAAAGACAGTTCATGAATGAGGTCCGACAACTCAGAGAGCAACTTCAAGTAGCACAAGCAATTCAAGCAGAGCAGGCTGCCAGACTGGCAGCCCTGGCCAATGAAGGAAACCCTGAAAGATAAATTGTGGTGCCTCAAAGATCCATTCTTGATCGCTTCCTGCCACAGAGAGAGGAGCCGGGATTCCAGGTTGGCATTGATGCCAACAACTTTGAGCTGAAGACAGGCCTGATTCAGATTATCCAGCAGAACCAATATGCAAAGAAGGCCATTGAGGACCTGTACAGCCACCTCAGTCAGTTCATCGAGGTGTGCGACACAATCAAGCAGAACGGAGTGCCCCAAGACACCATCCATATGCGTTTGTTTTCTTTTTCTCTTATGGATGAGGCCTGGTCTTGGTTTGCTGGTTTGGACAAGAGCAGAATTGCCACATGGGCACAACTCCGAGCAGTGTTCCTCACCAACTTCTTCCCGCCCAGTGTCATCATGAAGAGGAAGTCCGACATCATTCACTTCAGCCAGAAGTACGATGAGACCCTCTATGAAGCTTGGAAGAGATACAAAGAGTTGTTGAGGATGTGCCCCGGCCATGGGATTGATCTTGAGATGCAGGTATGCCATTTTTATGAAGGATTAACCCCTCACTTAAAAGAATTGGTTGATGCTTCAGCTGGAGGACTTCTCATGAAGAAAAGTGGAGAAGAGGGGATGCAACTTCTTGCAGACATGGCCCTCAACAGTCATCAATGGCCAACTGAAAGGCAGAAATCAGTCAAGGCAGTGACCACTACTCCCGAAATCGATGTGGTGGCCGAAGTGAAGAAGCTTAGAGAGGAGTTCAAATAGTTAGAGGCCGGTAGAGCTTCAGTAGTAGCTATTTCAGATCCCAACATGGCCATTGTTCCCATTGAGGCCAACAATATCTACCAAGGGAGCAGTTTGAGCACCTCCAATACCGCTGAAGTGAACTACGCCAATGGAGGTTACAACAACAACAACTACCGAGCCAACAATCAAGGGTACACTTACAGTGCTAAGAACCATCCTGGTTTTTCTTATTCTAACCCTTATGCAGCTGAAAATCCTCCACCGGGGTTTAGTGTTGGAGCCGGGGGGAGATTGTGGAGAAAAAGAAGTCTGTGCTGGAGGAGACACTTGAAAAGTTCATCAAAAGCTCCGACAATAGGTTTAGCAAGGTGGAAACTGAGGTGAAGAACATGTCCACTCACATGCAGCATATGACAAAACACCTTCAGATGCTCGATGCACAGTTCAGTCAGATTCCCACTGCTATGAGCAATCAACACAAGCCAAGCCAGCTCCCTAGCACCACGGAAGTCAATCCTGAGAAGGCCAAACAGGTCAATGCTATTTCCTTGAGGTCCGGTACGAGGGTCCTAGCATGTCCAAGGATGATTTTGGGGCTGAAAGAGAGGAATTTACCGCAGAAGATACCTCTGTTTCGATCGACACAGGCTCTGTGTCGATCGACACAGAGGCCAGGGAGAGCTGCAGAGGTCGACAGGATAGCAAATCGACTGACAGGGGGGATGTAGCCGTGTCAATTGACACCCCCCTATCGATCGACAGGCAGGACAGAAAGAGGCAGTCGACAGGCAGACAACACAGGTGCCACATAGAGCTGAAAATTCAAAGAAGAAGGGTGATCCAACTCCTCCAATGCCCTTTCCCCAGAGATTTGCAAAAAAGAAGGAAGACTCCAAGTTTGCTCAATTCATAGAGAATCTCAAGAAGGTCAACATCAACATTCCCTTGATCGAGGCTCTCCGCGAGATTCTCGGCTACATGAAGTTCTTGAGGAAGTTGATGAGCGAGAAAAAGCCGGTAATCGAAGATCAAACTATTTCAATTCATGAACAATGTAGTCTTCTTTTGCAGAAATAGGTTCCAACCAAGAGGTCTGATCCGGGATGCTTCTCTATTCCGATCGAGGTTGGGGGGAAGGAGTTTAGGGATGTCCTTTGCGACACAGGTGCAAGTATCAACTTGATGCCATATTCACTCTTCCAAAAGCTACAGATAGGCGAGATGAGACCAACCTCAATCACTCTTCAGATGGCTGATCGCTCAATTTCTCGACCAAGGGGAGTTGTGGAAGATGTTTTAATTCGTGTTGGGCATTTAATTTTTCCTACTGATTTTGTTGTTTTGGATATGAAGGAACAACATGGAATGCCGATGATCCTTGGAAGAGAGTTTCTGAAGACAAGTGGGGCACTGATAGACTGCCGAGGTGGAGAGATTACACTTCAAGGAAACGATGAGACAATCACCTTTGTGATTGATCAAAGCCAAAAAGAAGCTGATTGCAATAACATCTCCACCACCACTGAGGAAGATGAAGAAGCCGCCGAGATCGAATGGGAGCATGAAAACGGGATGGTAAAATTGCCACCTCTTCCGAGCTCACCACTGTTATTCGTCATCGAATGGTCTATATGATCGATGCAAGGGGGCGGCGAGTCTGGACCCGACCTCCTTGGTGAAGGATCCCTATCATCGAGCCACGACAATAACTAAGGCACTGCATGAGAGGTAACCCATTGATTTCTTGTTTTATTTCAGTTGTTTCTCTATTTTTGTGTGTTGTTTATTTTGAAAAAAAAATCAAAACAAAATTTTGGAGCTCTATTTCGATCGACACACAGGGTGTCGATTGACACAAAGGCGAATCGACAGAGCACTTCGAGCCAGCCCTTGGGTTGACAAGAAGGCTCTGTGTCGATCGACAGAGCCCCTGTCGATCAACACAGAGTGCCAGCAGCCACCAAATTTTGTCTTTCGCATTTTGCAGCCTCCGGTGGATAAAAAGTCGATGTCTGAGATCTACAGTCAGGTATCGTTCTTCTTCTTGTCTAATTTTCAAACTTTTTCTTACTCTATGAGTTTGAAATAAGTTTGGGGGGATGTGGACAAGAAGTTGAACTTTTATCCTTTATCTTTATTCGCTTTCCGGTTTTGTTTACTTTTACTTGCTTTATTTGATTTGGTGTGTTTTATTTTTGCCAATAAAAAAATATAGATAGTATGTGAGGAAAATCTTTAAGTAATTGAACCCGCTAGCATTATATGCAATGTTTGGAATCGATCTTTGATTAGTTGAGATGATTTCGATTGTGGTTGATTTGCCTATGAATGTAGAATACCGCATGATAGGGTCTAATTGAAACTTACACTTGCATGATGTTTGAGTGGATTGAAATTGACTAAGGAAGAATTTTTGAACCCAAGTGAGATTTGAGCCTTTATTTGTTCATGATAGATTCGCATGTATGTTTTCGTTTCTCCAGAACTTGCTTTTGTTCTGTTTTGAGACTGCATAGTGTGCACAATGATAGAAAATGATCTTAGGCTATCTTTGTTAGACAATTTATCCCAAACATCGTCCCTTATAATAAATTATCCTTAATCAGCCCTTTTGAGCCTTACTTCATTTTTTTATCTTGTCTATAAGATTTCTATGATAGTAGGGAGGTTTTTGTTTTGTTCTATGAGACTGTGGGAAGAATAAGGATGGAATATTTGGAAGTGGATAAGAAAACTTTATAATTGGTGTGCATAGAAAGATACCTCTAGAAAAATGTCCTTATAAGCTCAAATGTTTAAACAAAATTTTAAGAGCATAAAAAGGCTAGAAAACAAAAAAGAGCTATTTATGGTTTGAATTGTAATATTTAAGGAGATGGGGTAGATGTTGAAAGATGGTGATTCTGACATGTTCAGAGTCGCGAACTCAATGTTTTCTTTTTAGTCACTTGGCCACATTTCCCTACCTTGTCACAAAAAGCCTTCATTACAACCCTTTCAAAGTCCTTTTTGATTATTGAATTGTGTGCACAAATTAGTAGTGGAGATTTTAGAACTTTTAAAAGCCTATGGTAGAAATTTCTTCATACATGTTGTGAGTACTTTCATTTGAAACCCAAACACTTGTGTGATGAGCGATACACTTTCCAGTGAGTCTTCCGAAGTTGATGAATATCTTCTCTCTTTTAAATTGCGTGTGTGATGTGGATTGATGAACCTTGATTGTGATGAATCTTGTGAGGCATTGCACTCTCAACTGCTTGATATTTCTTTCTTCTTTTCTTCGATTGAGGACAATCTAATATTCAAGTTTGGGGGGTTTGACAAGCTCATATTTAGACTCACTTATCTATATTTTTTTTCCATTGTTTCAAGTGCTTTATGTAATATTTTTATTTATTTCTGTACATGAGTCTATTTTGGAGGGTGTTATGCCTTTGATGGGTGATTTTTGTAGGTTTTAGGCCAAATTCATTGGAAATCCGTACCGAAAGCAGATGATGTTCAAAGGAACAATTACGAATTCTTCCACGCGTGGAATCTGTGCTAATGGAGCATGGAAAGATAAAGATATTCAAATTAGCTTTCCAACGCAACTAGAATCGGGTCAATCGGAGTTCGGGAGCAAAAGTTATGGCCAAAACCATGAGACAGCGTAGACAGAGGATTTGTGTCGAGAGACAGGATTTGTGTCGACTGACAGGATATGTGTCGAGAGACAGGTTTTGCGTCGACCAAAACAGAGGTCAAAACTCCGAAAACTTATGATCTGCATTCCTGTCGACCGACTGGATTTGTGTCGATCGACACGGAGGCCCAAAAAAGCTATTTTTGGCTTGTTTTGGCAGTTTTTGCTATTTTGATCCAATACTCAGATTAGGTCTTTTCCCCCCTCTATAAATATGAACTCTTAGGCACGAAAATTAGACAGTTTTTCCTTGGATTTTACATTGAGCTTTGGAGTTTTTCAAGACATCAAAGGTTCCTCTTCATTTGTAAGTTCATTAATTAAAAGTTTTCTTTCATTCTAGTAATGATTTGTGGCTAGAACCCTAAACCGGTTCTAGGGTTATGATTTCTTTTCTGATGCATGTTAATTGATATCAACTCTTTGGCATGGTTTAATTCTCTGATTTAATTTAATAATCTAGATCAAAAGAAGGACCAAGAGGTGAATTGAGATTTAGGTTTAAAGTTAATTAATCGAAGAACCGAGAGGTGAAGATTGTTCATAGGAAGAGAGAATTAATTATGTCTGTTTTCTGTCTCAAAAGGAAGAAACATACATAGGAATAATTAGATCATTATGAGATTGATTAATTTGGTGTTCTTGAGATCGAGATGAGATAGTCACTAATTAATAATCTAGGATTTAATTGCCTGACCAAGGAATTTAATCCACAAAAATCTATGTTTTCCCCATTGCTGAGTTGATTGATATTTACATGTTGATGATTAGAATATCTGCCCTAGATATGTGTTTCTCTTTATTGTTTTCAAAACTCTTTACTTTCTTGCAATTGTTATTTTTTAATTCACAAACAAAAACCCTTTTCAAAATTGGTTCACTCAAACAAAGAATTGATAAACTGTGTCCAGTACATGAGATGACTTCGTTGCACTATCCCTGTGGGTTCGACATTCCTTTGGGTCTATAAATTTGTTTGCTGCTGTATTTTTACAGTCGATCAATAGGCAAAATTCATTGGAAAACCGTTTCGAAAGCAGTGACGTGCAAGAGTTGTAGTGAAGAGTACTTTCACACAAGGAATTCAAGCTATAAGCATATGACAATGGATAGAGCTTCGAGTTAGCTTTCCAACGCAACTAGAATTGGGTCAATCGGAGTTCGGGAGAGGAGGTTATGGTCAAAACCGTGAGACCGCGCATAAGGGGCGAGACAGGACCACATCGATTGACGAGGACATTTCACATCGATCGACGTGGAAGCCACATCGATTGACGCGAGTCTGCTTGCGTGAAAATTTGATTAAACTCGAATTATATCATATCTTCAGCCCTAGATTTGATAGGTTACACATCCACCTCTATAAATAGCCCACTAAATTCGACTTTTTAGAAACCCTTTCATATTTTTCAGATCAATCATCATATTTTCATTCTGCAATTTAGTTTTTAGAGTTTAGAGAGTTGGGAAACACGAAACCCTTTTATTTTCTAGTAAGTTCTTTACTTTTATGCAATTTAATATGTTTTCTTATGGATTTCTATCTGCGATGAGTGGCTAGAAACCCTAGTGGGTTCTAGGGTTTGATATTATTATGGATGCATGTTTAGGGTTAATTAATTAGGTTCATGATTCCTGTGTTTATTTTATAATTCTAGATTAATTCAAGTACCAAAAGGTGATGATTAATTTAGATGTCTAGCTATTAATAGAAGGATCGAAAGGTGAATATTGATAGTGAGATTAGGAATGCATGATATAATCTATACTGTCCAATGAGATGTATAGACTATAGGAATTGAACTGATTTGCTTATCAGATTGACTAATTTGATGTTCTTGAGACCGAAAGGAGATAGTCACTAATTAGTAATCTAGGTTATATTTGCCCAACCAAGGAAATATATCATAATTGCAGTATTCCACCTGTTAAATTAATTGGTTCTTACATGTTATCCATAATAAGATTTCTTCCCTAGAATCTGTGTTCCTTTAAATTTGATTTCAAAACCTCTTTAATTTTCAGTATTGTCATCTTTATTTTCCAAATCAAAACCCTGATTTTCTATTTCCTCAAACAATGAATCTTAGGATCATAGTTAGTACATAGGATAATTTTGTTATACAATTACCCTGGATTCGATAACCTTAGGGCTCATAATAAATTTATTTGCCATAGTTGCTATAATTAATCTGTTAGAATTAACAGTGATCAGCACTCGCCTAGGAACTCCTTGCAGACTCAGTCTTCACGTTGATGTGAGGACGGCACCACGCAACCTTCTTCCCAGTGGTTGGATGTTTACTGTTCTTCCCGGAACCCAAGTGGTTGACATACGCCTGTGAGAATCAGAATCCCAGACTAGGAAACTGACTGCTATGAATATATCTCAGAAAGTTATATTCACCAAAGAAGAGCTTCAGCCTCGTGTTAGGAGAAGTTAGCACAGTGGGTAACTTGAGTTGAAGACTCAAGTCTCCTATTAGAAAACATGGAACTCAGAGAGTTTAGTAGAGGTTAAGCAAATAAATTTTTACACCCGAAGGTGGTCGATCCCACAGGGACTGTGCAATGAAAAACCTAAAGTACTAGTCATAATTCTTAGAATACAGAAGTTTGAGAAATTTGAAAAAGGGATTTGGTTTTGTAATTTAAAGATGACAATGCAGAAAATAAAGGGTTTTAAAAACAATAAAGAAAAACACATATCCTAGGGCAGATAATCTAATCATCAACATGCTATTTCATACAACTCAGCAATGGGGAAAACATAGATTTTTGTGGATTAAATTCCTTGGTCAGACAATTAAATCCTAGATTATTAATTAGTGACTATCTCCTCTCGGTCTCAAGAATACCAAATTAATCAATCTCATAATTATCTAATTATTCCTATGTAGGTTTCTTCCTTTTGAGACAGAAAACAAACACAATTAATTCTCTCTTCCTGTTAATAATTTTCATCTCTCGATCCATCAATTATTAACTATAAACCTATATCTCAATTCACCTCTCGGTCCTTTTTTTAATCTAGATTATAAAATTAAATCAGAGAATTAAACCATGCTATATGAGTTAATATCAATTAGACATGCATTAGAAAAGAAACCATAACCCTAGAACCTGTTTAGGGTTCTAGCCACAAATCATGACTAGAAAATAAAGAAACATTTAATTAATGAACTTACAAATGAAAAAGAACCTTCAATGTCTTGAAAAACTCCAAAACTCAATGTAAAATCCAAGGAAAAACTGTATAATTTTCGTGCCTAAGAGTTCATATTTATAGAGGGGGAAGAAGACCTAATTTGAGTATTGGGTAAAAATAGCAAAAACTGTCAAAACATGCCCAAAATAGCCTTTTCGGGCCTCCGTGCCGATCGACAGAAATCCTGTCGGTCGACAGGATTGCAGATCACAAGTCTCTGGAGTTTTGACCTCTGTTTCGGTCGACACAAATCCTGTCTCTCGACACAAAAACCTCTGTCTGCGCAGTCTCACGGTTTTGGCCATAACTTTTGCTCCCAAACTCTGATTGACCCGATTCCAGTTGCGTTGGAAAGCTAATTCAAAGATATTTATATTTCAATGATCCATCAGCTCGGATTCCATGTGTGGAAGAATTCGTGACTGTTTCTTTGAATATCATCTGCTTTCGGTACTGGTTTTCAATAAATTTGGCCTAAAACCTGCAAAAATCACCCATCAAAGGCATAACACCCTCCAAAATAGACTCATGCACAGAAATAAGTAAAAAAATAATGTAAAACACTTGAAACAATGGAGAAAAATATAGATAAGTGAGTATAAATATGAGCTTATCAGATGGCCTGGTAGAAGAGTTGGGCTTTATATAGAGGAGATCCTTTGTCATTTTGAATTTCTATCAGTTAGACTCATAAATTCAGACGTTAAAGTCATGGATTATATTGTCCAACTGTATCCCATGTCTTAGGTCTCCTTTCTGCTTGCTCTGCTGCGTCAATGCACTATACACTAACTTTAAGTCAGACTTCTTTTCAGCCCAAGGAATTCCAGTTTGGATAACCTCGTACTGACTTGGGCATATATGAATGCCTAAGTCTGACTGAGCTTCGATATCTTTCGAATAGCTCATAGAGGCCCTTATACTAACTTTTTAAGGTCAGTACAACTTAGCCCTCATACTGACTTCCCAAAGTCAGTATGGTAGACCCTCATACTAACTGTCCACAATCAGTATGGAAAACGCCCTCATACTGATTTCTCTTTATAAGTATGGAAATCCCTCATACTGACTCCTAGTCAGTTCGGGAAAGCCCTCATACTAACTTCTCCTGGTCAGTATGGATGGACCTTAAACTCAATGCTCCAACTCAGTTCTGGTCAAGGCATGACGTGCTTGTACTCAATTCTCGAGCATTCTCCTTTGCTCGGTCTTCAGTCTAAGTTCTATTACAACTTGGTCGATCCTATACAAAGATTACAATTTAGAACTCTAGAAACTGAAAAAACTGACTAAGATGGGTTTTGACATATCAAAACACTGAGCTTAGAAGAAACCTAAGCATTTGTTTCTAACAATTTCCCCTTTTTTGATATTGTCAAAACCATTTGTAAAAACATAGAGAAAAGAAGCAAGGTATATTGAGTTTACAACGACACTACTCAGTATACACGTCCTTAATTCTGTCATAAGGAGAAAAAAAACTTTCCCCCTGAATTGAACAAGGTTTATTAAATTAATTTAAACAAACTGCACATAGGGAAGTATCAATCACATGAAGCTCTAAAACAACAAAGCTCAAAAACAACAAATCAATCATAATTTTTAGAGTAAAATCAACTAAGTAAGCAAATGTAAAAGTGGAGCTTTCTTGGAGGTGGTGGATTGGAAGAGGATGGTCCAGAGAGCTTAGCCATGATTTGTGCAAGAGTATCATTTTGTTCTTGACTTCTTCTTTCTTCAGCTTCCTTATCTTTCTATCTTTCTTCTTCCCCCTTTGTGACAATGTCAAGAAGGGTCGGGACAGTAGCTTTGACAGAAGACATGTTCTCCTCAAATTCAGCATGTCGCCGTTCAAACCTGGCAGCCAATGTGTCGAGTTGATCTTGGAAGTTGGTGTTCATTTGATTTATCATAGTGACTGATACAACATCACCTCCATAGATCTGTCTTGAAATCTCAGGAGCACTGGTGAAGATTTTAAGAAGCCTGGCTCTCTCGTCCTTGAGTTGGGCTAACGCAGCAGCAGCTCTAATCTTTTCTTCTTCAACAAGCCTACAGATTTTATCTTCTTCTTCCTTGCGTTTTTGCTATGCTTCCTGATTCAAGTGTGCTTCTTCTTCGGCTTTGTGCTAAAATTCTTCCTCCTCCAACCTTCTTTGTTCATCTTGCTTAAATTTTCCAAAACACTTCATTTCTTACTTTCATGATTTTAGGAAGATGCACCAAATTACTTCCACCAGACTTGATTTTTCGAATCAACTCATCAATTTTTTTCTAAATTTTCTTCAACTGTGATCTGGGCAGACAGAGATAAAGCTTGCTCCATAGCCTGATATTCCTCCTTTGCATCGACCAAATCTCCTTGTGCGGTAGCAAGATCTTCTCGAAGTTGCTCAGCCTCCATCTCAATTGTATGCAATCGTTGACTTATCTCTTCCACTTTGTATCTTTTGTTATCCATGAGATTGCAGAATGAATCATAGTTTAAATCAGGAGATGGTACTTGAGAAGCCTGGATGATCAACCGAGGAGGCTCAGACGTGAATTGATTGTTGAGCGGGGGTAGTCTGTGTTCGTTTTGTTCGAATTTACTACTATCTTCTGTTTAATTCTTTCCCGTCCCGTGAGTCCCATGGGTGATGATGCCAAATGCCCTGTAAGTCTTCCTCAAATGTGGGTCCTTCTGTGAGAGCAATATCATGGATTTCCTCAGTAGTAAGAGAATGAAAAGGTAGATCAGAGTCAGCAGGAGATGTGCTCATTAGATCATATATGTCATCGTTCTCAAGATCTTTGATAAACTTCAGAAAGCAGCGAGCAAATAATAATTTTACACCCTAAGGTGGTCGATCTCACAGAGACTGTGCAACGAAATATCCAAATTACTAGCTATAGTTTTAAGAACATAAAAGTTTGAGGATTTTAGAAAAGGGATTTGGTTTTGGAATTTAAAGATAACAGTGCAAGAAAATAAAGGGTTTTGAAAAGTGTAAAGGAAAACACAGATCCTAGGGCAAATATTCTAATCATCAGCATGCAATATCCATCAACTCAGCAATGGGGAAACAATAGATTGTAGTGGATTAAATTCCTTGGTCTGTCAATTAAATCATAGATTACTAAACAACGACTCCTCTCAGTCTCAAGAACACCGATTTAGTTAATCTCAATAATCATTTAATTAATTCCTATACAAGTTTCTTCCTTTTGAGACAGAAAACAAATATAATTAATTCTCTCATCCTATTAACAATCTTCGCCTCTTGGTCCTTCGATTGATAACTTTAAACCTAGACTCAAATTCATCTCTCGATCCATCTTTAAATCTAGATTATTAAATTAAACACTGAAAATTAAACCATGCTATTTGAGTTGATTTCAATTAACATGCATAAAAAAAATACACATAGCCCTAGAACCTGTTAGGGTTCTAGCCACAAAACATGACTAGAAATAAAAGCAAACATATTTTATTACCTTGCAAGGGCAATAAGAACCTTGCTACCTAAACTCCTAAGTCAAATAATGCTGGAAAAAAAAACTAAAAACATAGATAATTTTTGTGTACAATTGAGTCCTATTTATAGAGGAGAGAAAAAGACCTAATTTAGGTATTGGGCTAAAAGAACAAAAATTGCTAAAACAGGCACAAAACTCATTTTCAAGCATCTGTGTCGATCGACAGGATGCTTGTCAATCAACACAAACGTCAAGTCAAAACTGGGATTCCTTCTTATGTCGATTCCCCCTCTTTGTTCTCCCTGTCGGTCGACACGGTCCCTATTGACCGACATGCCTGCATGCGTCGAGCTCTATTCATCTGCTTTACTTTCGATCAACATCTAACCTCGATGTCGGTCAACAGGATGCCTGTCGGTCGACACAGAGGTCCTACTTCAAGATTTTGGCTTAGTCTTCCAACTTTGGTCGACTTTCCGTGCGTTAATCAAAGCGGCACTCCATGTAACTCGACTCTTTCATCATTTCACCTCTTTTTAGCCCCAAATACCTACAAAATTCAGCACAAAGGGTGCAACATCCTCTAAAACAGTCTCATGCACAGAAATAACTGAAAACATAAACTAATTGCATTGAAATAATGAAGAAAAATATAGATAAGTGAGTATGAATGTGAGTGTTGGTCCCGGATATCAGGGTATACTTTGGCAGCGGAAAATACGTAAGTTCGTTTCTCGCACTCTGCTGGTTACACAGCTGACTGGGACCTTGTCAGCTGGTAAGTCAACTGGCAACTGAGTATTCAGCTGACTGTCAACTGGCTGGTCAGCTGATGACTCAGGACTTAGAAAATTTTAGAGTCGAGTTTGCACAGTTATAAACTGGTTTCAGTTATACTCCAGCACTTGGGTGCTGGGTTTTAAATCAGTAAGTAAATGCTGAAAGCAGTAAATAACAAGGATATTTTATAGTGGTTCGATCAATAGATCTACGTCCACTCTCCAGTCGAAGCACTGGAAATTCACTAAAAAGAGTAATCCGGTACAAGATATCCTACGATCTATTTCCAGCTGGTAGATGCCTCGTCTACCAGTTCACTGGATCAACCGCTCCCGGTCCTTGTCCTTCTTCAACTCTCGTCAGATGGATGGAGTGCGAGCACGTCACTTCAACCTCCTCCTCCGACTGATTGGGTGTTGAGTTCTCCCAAGAACTTGACTCTTTAAACGGCAAACTGCCCGTAATAGCTCTGGAGCTGGCTGGCTCAAGAGCTGCTATGTTCTTCCTCGGAATGAGAAAGAACACCAAATGAGATCAATAACTCACAAGCTAGAAGCTTGGAGTCTCGTGTTCAAATGATTGACACACGGAGTAGCTTTAAGAAAAGCCTCGAAAGATTGCTTATTCGCTGATATGAATGCGTTTGAGCTTTCGGTAGTTCAAGAGTGGCTAAGAGTATTGAATGCTGTTGGATCTCACGTATTTATAGACGTGAGATTCAGATTCAAATACTAGCCGTTTGGACACATCCGGAAAAGTCTCTGTCCTCGCATGTCCTTCTGCAGGCAGCAGGTAGGAATTTCCTGAAAGCGCCATACCTTTGATCGCTTTATCTGACACAGATCTCTTTGTGTCAGAACGACTCTATTCATCAGTACGAGGAATCGGAACTGGTAGTCTTGAACTGATAGACTTTAAGGTATCCTCCTTAAAGTCATACTCTGTCAGTTAATTCCTCGACGAATCTTCTTTTTGTCTCTAAGTCTTCGGGAGAGCGAATCTTCAATTCTGCTGATAACCTCCAACTGGTAGATCATTCTGGTGATCTTGTGCTGGCAGTCTCTGCTGGTGACTTGCCTTAGCACAATCAAGGTCTACCAATTCGTCTGATGTTATCTCTTGGAATCTCCCGTGACTGGTGGCTTCACCGCTGGTGAATAGTATCAGCCAGAACACATATTCTGCTGGTAAGATCTCTCAGCCTCCTGCTGGTGAAATCTTCCCAACTGGTGAACAGTAACCAGTCAATAGCTCTACTCCATGCTGATGAACAGTGTCAGCACGAGTCTTTGTCAGCCGCTTGCTGGTGAGACTTCTCTCAACTGGTAAGCACATCTCATGCTGGTGAACAGTAGCCAGCATGAGTCTTGATCAGCTACGACTTACAACTCAAAAGACCTAAACAGGACTTTACATTTGAGACTAGAGCTATTCTAGAGACAAACTGACGCTGGTTGGACTTAGGATTTGATCCACCAAAACACTTAAACACCAAATCTAAGATCTAAGCTATCAACTGGAGAAGGGAAACTTAGCCAAATTTCCCAACAATTTCCCCCTTTTTGGTGCGATCAAAGCCTAACCAGCGAGCACTCAGCTGATGAGGAAAGTTACAAAGTATTTCCGGGTTTTACAAGTAAGCCTATCAGATCTAAACCCATGAAACTACTTCCTCACATCAGCTCTAACCTAAAAATCTTCCCCCTCAAACTGGGAGAGATATTGCTCGATTAAATTATGAAGTAAAGTCTGAGCCAGGTTAGAATCAACAAAGTATCAAAATGAGTGCTGGTGCTGATTACACTGAATGTGTAAGTTCAGCTGGTAAGTAAAAAGTTGACATTAGTTGGACAATGAGAAATTGTCGTCAACCCGTCAGTAATCAATCCATTAATGATGTTACAATTACAAGTACAGGATTAAAAACTGACTAGTCTAACTGATACAAAAATTACTTACAAAAAATGAAGAGTACAAGACCTATGGCTGAGAAGAAGATCCAGGAGATTGATTGCGATTTGCTAAGTTCCTCAAGATCTCTGTAAGAGCCGCCATATCTTGTTCCCTCTTCAAGCGCTCCTCAGCAGCAATGCGACGCTCTTCCGCAGCAAGCCGAGCCCTCTCCTCATCAGCGACTGCTCGCGCCCTTTCCCCCTCTTGGATCCGCGCCAAAAAGGAGTTCACCCCAGAGGTGAAAGCCTCCATTTGTTGCGCCATCTCTGCTCGGTAGGAAGAAAAGCGCTGGTCCATCCTGGCATCAATGAGAGCAACCAGTTGCGCAGGCGGATGGACCTCGGAGAGAGGCTCTGCTGACAGCTCCATCGAAGTAGAGGGCACACCAGATGAGGCCTCAGCCATCTCAGTGTCAGCTCCAGTTGGCCTCTCCACTACTGGCTCTGCAGCGGCTGATGCTTCTGCTGGGACAGCAGCGGCTGCTGACGCTGACTTCTCAGCTGATTCCTCCACCAGCACCTCAGCTGATGCTGGTGGGACTTGATCTTCTGCAAAGTCCGCCTCCACCCAGTCAACGGGCTCCAGCTCCACAACATTCGGAGCACCAGCGACTGCAGGGACCAGCCATCTGCTGCGGGAGGGATCCTCCTCCACCACATGATCAATTAGCAACTCAGTGGCTGCCATATCGAACAGACGGGCAAAGTAGAGGAGGAGCGGTGGGAGGGCAATCAGTATTCGGATCCTTCGGAGAGCGTAGACCACCTGAAAGCCCCGGCTGGTGCGGTGGAACTGGAGAAAGGGTACTCGGACACGCCTTGGCTTCGGGAGTCCTGAGCTGCCAGTCCTTAGGCGATAATCAAGAATCTTCTGCACTCGCCTCCGGACACACCTAATGGACAAAGGCTCTGGCTCGTCAGTTAATGTATCCATGAATTCATCCGCCCAGGCCTCTTCATTCCTCCAGTATTCCAGCCCCAGTCTAGCGTACAGAACTGAGCGCTTCTCCACCGTGAGATACCGCTCCACACGGTCAAAGATCCTCCATCGCCGCAGCTCACAGTACAGGGTCGGGTTGACAAACCACAGATACCGGAAGTCATTAAACATGTCGAGATCAACGGCATCCTCGACCTCCACTGTGATATTTTCTGCGTACTCATACAGAGTACGGTTGTAGAACTCCATCGGCCTCAGGGGCAGGCACCAGTCCTGGATGCGGGAAGCTAAGACCGACTGGTGGGGGAGCCCGCGGAGGGGAATGATGTTGAGAATGCTGTAGTCAGGCACTTGAGAGGTGTCGAAGGCCTCTTCCCGGCGTAACTCCCACCGATGGGGTCCATTGACCATCTCCTCATATTCATCAGCGTCGACCACGTTGTAATTGAGGACGCTGACGGTTATGTCACGTCGTGGTCGTGAATCAGTACGTCGAGGCTGTGCTGATGAGGATGTCGCTGGTCGTCCAGAAGTTGAGGCTCCTTGGGACTGTTGACGACCGACCTGAGCCTTCCCTTCCTTTGCAAAATCTGGGAACAGGTTCCTTGGCTCCATCCTCTGGATTGTGGAGTGCTGGACAACTGGTGGCTCCTCTTCTTCAGAATCATCAGAGATAACAATGGGAGCCTTCCCAGCAGTCCTTGCACCAGTCTCCACATCCATCTCTTCTTCCTTCTCTTCCTTCTCCTCCGCCAGTTTTTCCGGGGTGGTCGCCCGCTCATCAACTCCTCCGCTGGCAACCCCTTGCACTGCCAGCGGGCCTTCTTCGGCAACTCCGCTTCCGCTGGCATCCCCTTGCACAGCCAGCGGATCCTTATCTTCAGCATTAGCACCGCTGGCATCCCCTTGCGCAGCCAGCGGGCTCCCAGCCTCTTCCTCATCCGGCTGGTAGTGCTCGACTATGGACATGATGTCCTCGTCGACTCCCATCACCAGCAGGCGCTGATATGTATCTTCTGGTAAAATCTCGCCTGGTGGTGGGGAAGCTGGTGGGCTGGCACTTGGACTTTCATCAGCCTTTCCTTTGCCCTTGGTCGCCAGCCTCATCTGCTCGGCCAGCTCTACCTGTCGCCTGGCCTCATGCTCAGCCTGCACCTTGGCATAGGCTTCATCGCGGGCTGCCAGCTCAGCCTCTAATTTTCGCTGGGCTGCCAAGGCCTTCAGCCTTGCCTTGGCTTGCTTCCTCCTGACAATGGAGGCACTTCTCTCCTTCTTAGCCTGCTCCATCACCCGCTGAGCTCTGGTTTGGACCCTCTTCCTCTTCCGGGTCATAATCTCCAGCTGCTCCTCCTGGGTCTGTCCCAATATGTTCCTTGGAGCTGGACCAAGAACCAGTGCCTGATGTGGCTGCTGATGCTGATGCTTCTTGGGTCTTTTGGGCTTCTTCTGGGATGGCTCGTCAGTAGGGACGATGCGGATGTCCCGGGGATGGATGCCAGTGGCCGCTTCAACTGCATCTCCCAGCTGGGCGAAGAGATGCTCAGTCTCTCGCTGGCGCTTGAGCGCAGCCCTTTCTTCTTCAGTCAGCGGGCGAGCCAAAACTGGCAGTTGCTCGCCCTCATCCACCTCATCTTCCTCAGAGACACCCTCAGAAGGATTCACTGAGGTCTTCCCTTTCAGCCTCCTGGGCTTCTTGTAGTCTGGGCGGGGGAGTTTGGCTTGCTCCTTGGTCGGAGGGATGAAGTCCGAACTGACCAATTGCTCACCCTGGTCCACCCCATCACCCAACTCCATCTCCAGTAGGCGGCTGATACGAAGCCCAAAGGATACGGAATGGGCAAACCTCCCTTTAGTCGGAACGTCGATGTTCCTGCCGACGTTTTCCAGGAGCCGGCCGTAAATGAATTCGGCCCAGTTCCCTTGAATCCCGTCAGCAAGGGCACTCATCACGGAGAACTTCCGGATGCTCAGCTCTGCGTACGACCCCACTTCGCACTGCAGCATTCGTACGACTATGTCGCACACCATCTGCCAAAACTCGTCCATCTCGGACTTTCTCATTCCAGTCCGGAAGGTGGTCACCTCCGCCTTCTTCCACTGGGTCCAGTGCTTCTGGAACTCGACGGTGTTGTTCTGAAGGTAGGTAGCCACATCCTCGCCTTCGTTCCTTAGCCCGAACATCTCGGCGAGGTACTCGGGGGAGACGGTGATCAGGTGTCCAAACACCGAAGTGGTGAAGGACCGTCCGCCGTCGGCGATCACCGCCCGTGTGTAGAACTCCGCCACCAGGTGCGGATGGAAAGTCTGGGGCGCCGCCGTCAGATACTGTCGGAGGCCTTCATGATCGATCATCTCGATCAGCTCCTCCCCATGGTTTTTTCTGGCCAGTTTTTCGTTGAGGATCTTCTCCTTTTGAACTTGTGCGGCTCTAACTTGGGCATTTGACAACCGATCACGGGTTGCCGGCTTGTTCAGGGCAACAAGTCGCGCGAACGGATAAGTATAGTCAATATCCTCAATCTTCACAATGCCGGTGTACGTCGGCATGTGCTGCTCGGCAACTGGTAGTCTGGGCTCACCAGACGATGAAGATGTGGAAGGTGGGTTGTCTTCCGGGGGATTATCAGTTGGGGGGCGTGAAGATGAAGCCATAATCTCAGGAAACTTAAGAATTTTGAGAGAGAATGAGAGAGATTAGGGCTGGAAAAAATGTGAAGGATCGTAAAAGGTTTCTCCGGTGAGGGACCTCGAGTATTTATACTCGAGTCCATGCAGGAATCTACGACCAGGATCAACGCTCAGCACGCGGAGATCTACGGTCATCAGCAGTCCCGATTCCCTGTGTTGACGGGCGTGGTCGTGCTGACGTGCTGCACGACGTGGTGCTGACGTGGTGCGCTGTAGTTGGTGGAAACCAAACGTCGGACTGCGCAGCCACTGTGCACATTAAATGTGGCATTAAATGCCGCATTAAATTCGGAGATCCGCATACGCCATCGGATTCGAACGATCCCGCCATTTCTGCGACAGCTGGCTTGGCTGGGCATCACCAGCATACGCCAGTCGCATACTTCCCCCTAACTGGTTGGCCTCTTCATCAGTTGGCAACTGATACCACATGCTTATAAAACATTCTGCTGGCAAACTCATCAGTTAGCAACTGATACCACTTATTGAAGAGCCATTTCTCCACTAGATGATAATTTCTTCAGTTAGCAGTTGATACCACCTTGTAGATATACATCATCAGTTAGCAACTGAGACCACTTGAGAAATCAACCACTTGCTGGTAGCACTTCCTGCTGGCAAACTCATCAGTTAGTAACTGATACCACTTGATGATCAGACTAGCGACCTTAACCAAATTGAGAGCTTGGACTCAATTTTCGCCAGTCGTGGGAATGACTACCAGTTATCTGCTGGCAACTGGAAGTGGATCCATTTCTTCAACACTGCTAGAAGGTGGCAGCTGGGATCCAATTTCGCTTCAGCGGAAGATAAAAGCTGGCAAGATGAAATGAGAGCTGGGACTCATTTCCTTGGACAAATGAGGGATAAAGTCCGCCAGTAGATATCATCTGTGGTTGAAAGACACCACTTGTTGAGAAACAACATACGAGGAATGTGAAACGACTAAGAGCTTGGACTCAGTCGTAATCAGCATCCACCAGAAGATCAAGAACAGAATGAGAGCTTGGACTCATTCTTCCTCATCATTAAGGCTCGCATCAATCTCCATAAGACCGAGTTTGATGCACAACTCCTTGAATCTTGCTTCTGGCAGGGGCTTTGTGAAGATGTCAGCCAGTTGATCTTCAGTACGAATGTAGTCCACGCTGACATCCTTCTTCTCGACATGATCACGAATGAAGTGATGTCGAATGTCTATGTGCTTGGTCCTGGAGTGATGAACCGGATTCTTCGTGATGCACATAGCACTGTTGTTGTCGCAATAAATAGGAACACAGCCAGTGTCCACTTCATAATCATCCAGTTGTTGCTTGAGCCAAATAATTTGAGCACAGCAACTGGCAGCGGCAACATACTCAGCCTCAGTGGTAGAAGTAGCTACAGAGTGCTGCTTTTTGCTGAACCAGCTAATCAGCTTGTGTCCGAGAAACTGACACGTACCACTGGTACTCTTGCGGTCAATACGGCATCCAGCGAAATCTGAATCTGAATATCCGATAAGCGTAAGCTCATCATTTCTGGGATACCATATTCCAAGAGATTCTGTCCCCTTCAGATATTTCACAATCCGTTTAGCAGCTTCCATGTGTGACTTCTTAGGATTAGCTTGAAATCTGGCACACACTCCGACTGAATAAGAAATGTCGGGTCTGCTGGCAGTGAGATAGAGGAGTGATCCAATAATTCCTCGGTATATAGTAGGATCAACTGATTCCCCTAGCTCATCAAGAAATATCTGGCAGCTGGTACTCATCGGGATCCTTAGAGACTTAGTCTTCTCTGGACAATATTTCTGAATAAGATCCTTGGTATACTTCCGCTGGCTGATAAAAATACCATCAGCTGATTGCTGGACTTGAAGTCCTAGGAAGTATGTCAGCTTGCCCATCATACTCATCTGGAATGAGGTCTGCATCAGCTTAGAAAACTTCTCACAGAGAGATATGTTCTTGGATCCGAAGATGATGTCATCAACATAGATCTGCACCATCAGCATGTCAGCTCCATCGTTGAGAAGAAAGAGAGTCCGATCGATCTTCCCTTTTCGAAATCCATTGCTGGTGAGGAACTGAGATAATGTATCATACCAAGCCCTGGGCGCCTGTTTCAATCCATACAGGGCCTTCCTTAGCTTGTACACTTTGGTGCCAATTTCGAATCCAGGAGGTTGCTCTACATATACCTCCTCCTTTAGTTCGCCATTCAAGAATGCGCTCTTCACGTCCATCTGGAACACCGTGAAGCCGTGATACGCTGCATAGGCCAAAAACAGCCGTATCGCCTCCATTCTTGCAACTGGTGCAAAGGTCTCATCAAAATCGATGCCTTCACACTGTCTATAGCCCTTGGCGACTAAACGAGCCTTGTTCCGGACCACAATGCCATCTTCATCTCGCTTGTTCTTGAAAACCCACTTGGTACCGATCACTGACTGGTGTGATGGCCTCTCTACCAAGTCCCAAACGTTGTTGCGAGTGAACTCCGCAAGCTCTTCGTGCATGGCATTGATCCAATCGGCAGATTCGAGCGCATCTTTGATGGGTGTAGGTTCCATCTGAGATATAAAGCAACTCAATAGCGCACTGCCGTGCCTGGTCTGGACAGAACCTTCCAGATCACCGAGAATAGCATCAGATGGGTGATCCCTCAGCCATTTGGGAGGACCAGCGACCGCTGGTGCCGGCTGGGAAACAGGTTCATCTGTCCTGACGACTGGTGCTTCCAAATTTTCACCAGTCGGGGCTGGAACAGCAACTGGCGGTTGACCAGTTGGAACTTCACCAGTTGGGATTTCTTCAGCTTCACTCTCTGACTGATTTCCAGCGCCTTCGCCAGTATCAGCTGGCTCCTCTCTTCCAGCTGGCTCCGCGTCTTCTGGCTCAAAGACTCCAGTCAGAATTCCCCCTTGATTAATGCATGATCCACTCAGGGAGATTGAGTGTAAGGTCTCAGCAAGGTCATTTGCATCACCGACCCTCTCAAGTTGCTGATGGGCACCTGAGGTAACTGGTTGTGAAGATGATCCAGTCATAGGTCTAGTCGAACCAGTTGGTTGAGCATCGGAAGAATTCCTGCCCAACTGGTCGCTAACATCCTCGACCTCAGGAACATCTTCAGCCAGTTGGCGTAAGGTCCTGCGCACTAAAGTAGCTTCATCAAAAACAACATTGCATGTTATTTCCACAAGCTGGGTCGTCTTGTTAAATACTCTATAGCCCTTGTGAGAGGGGTGTCCATATCCGACAAACACACCCTCATCAGCTTTAGGCGAGAAAGCATTTAAGTTCGACTTCCCATTATTATGGATATAACATGGAGAACCGAATGCACGAAGATGAGCTAAAGTAGGCTTACGACCGAAGTACACTTCGTAGGGAGTTTTCTGAAGTCTGTCGTTGATTCCGCTCCTATTCTGAGTATAGCAAGCAGTCACCAACGCTTCTCCCCAGAAACTCTGACCCAAACCAGACTCAGCCAGCATGGATCGGACTGCTTCCTTCAGCGTCCTGTTCCTACGTTCTGCCAGTCCATTTTGCTGTGGTTGCCTTGGTGTAGATCTCTCATGTTTGATCCCGGCCTCCGCGCAAAAATCCATCAGCGGACCGTTGCAGAATTCAGTCCCATTGTCCGAACGAATTCGCTTCACGACAGCTTCTCTCTGCTTCTGAGCTTGGATGATCAACTCTGGAAGAATCACCTTCACCTCATCCTTTGTTCTGAGAAGCTTCACCCATGCATAGCGCGAGTAGTCATCGACTACCACCAGCGAATATCGTCTTCCTCCAATGGTTTGCGGCGTTACTGGTCCAAACAGGTCCATATGTAACAGCTCGAGTACCTGACTGGTACTAGGGTGAACTGGCGACTGGCTCTTGAAGGATTTCTTGGTCTGTTTGCCTTGCTGGCAGGCCTTGCAAATCCCTTCCTTCTTGAACCCGCCCTTGGGAAGACCATCTACAAGATCATGCTTGGTTAGATAATTAATAGTTTTGAAATTCAAATGACTTAACCTTTTGTGCCACAGCCAGTTGGTCTCCATGGAACTGGTGGCAACAAAGCATGTATCAGTCTTCCCGCTTTGCCAGTCAACGACATACAACCCTCCTTTGCGGACACCTTTCAGCTTGGTCTCGCCAGATTCTTCATTCTTGATCTGGCACCCGGATTTGTCAAACACAATGGTGTAACCATTGTCGCACAGCTGGCTGATGCTCAGGAGGTTGTGCTTCAGGTTGGTAACAAGGGACACGTTGACAATACGCACATCATCCTTCTCTATGCATCCCTTGCTGATAACTCTGCCCTTGGAGTTATCACCAAAAATAACTGGAGGTCCTCTGACCTTGGTGAGCTCCGAAAACAAGAACTCCTCACCAGTCATATGAGCGGAGCAACCACTGTCAATGATCCACTCACTCGACCTCTGAAGCTGATACGCATGATCCTGTTCCTGCAAGAAAAATGAAATCATTTAGGTCCCCGATCATCAGCGGGTCCTGCAGGGTTAGATCTCTGGAACATTCCTTTCGAAATCCAGATTTGAGTAATCTTCAGCTCAGTGTTACCCTTGCTGACATCACTCATGGCCTTTCCCTTCCTCTTAAAATAATGCATGGAATTGTTTTTGGAAGGTGTGGCTGTGTGTGCAGTTCCTCTAGAAGTATTCTTCTTCTGAGGAGATCGGAAATTTCTTTCCGACCGCTTGTGCTGCCTTGGTGGTCTTTGGAACTGGGGACCACGGTGGTTAGCCTTCCTAGCCCTTGATGAAAACATTTGATTGGGCTCAGGCCTCCGATAGGTATTCCTCCTATCGGGAATTGTCCTTCTCTCAGTATTCTGCTGAGAGTGGGACCCCTTGTAAGTATGCTGGCAACTGGCATACTTATAAGGTTGTGTGTGGAACCTCTGGACAGCTGGTGCTGGCTGTCGGGTTCCACTGGCTGCTGGTGCTGACTTCCTTGCCTTGGAATATTTTGGCTTAGTCAGCTTCTTAGGGTGTGCTGGCGTCCTGTCAGCAGAGGAATTTGCCAGTCGAGGTTGTTGTCGTGATGACTCACCTCTATATCTGGGCTGATGATTCCTTTGCTGATCAGCCATACGAGGTATGCTGGCAGCACCAGCTGGTGCTGACTCATTTACCGTTCTGCCCTTACCCTTACCAGCATTGGGTTGGTTTATGCTCGAATCATTTGTAAATCCCAACCCGGATTTATCATAAGGTTTTCTCCAATGACTTAGAGCTGCCTCTAAATCCTTAGAGCCCTTGTTTAGAAAATTGATTTTATTTTCTTGCTCCAGAACGAGACTGTGAAGGTTATCTCGCTCAGTTTTTGTACTTTGAAAATCTTGGAGCAAGTCGAAATGAGCCTTTTTCAAAGTTTCTAGCTCTTCGCTGAGTGACCTAGATTTTTCAATCTCACTGGTCAAAATGGAAACTTGATTTTTCAGCGAAGTGTTTTCGCCAGCTAAAACATTTTTCATTTCATAAAATTTTAAAAACTCATGCTGAAGAACATCTAAAGTGACATCTTCTGAGTCGGAGCAATGCGACTCAGAATCGTCTATGATTTGAACAGGCATGATATGCAATTGAGGATCTGATTGTACCTCATCATCAGCAGTCAATGCCAGATGTTCTTCCTTGTCAGCATCTTCTTCAGCTGACACTTCTCCTAGAGCAGCCATGAATGCCAGAAGAGCTTCTTCTTCAGACTCTCCATCTGACTCGTATTCCCCATCATCATGGTCGGGGATATCAGGAACTTCAGTCCTTGTCAGCATGGCTTTGGCAACTGCCTTGGAGGCACGCTCTTCAAAGAGCTTCTTCAGCCGTTCCCTCTCAGTTTTGTCCACCTGCGGACATTCAAACTTTAAATGGTCAGGGGATTGGCATTGATAGCAAGCACGAGGAGCTCTTTTGACGAATTTCCCGTCAGTTGAGCTTGAAGAGACTCCCTGCTTTGACTTAGCCTTTTCCAGTAGGACGGCCAGTCGTTTCATTTGCTGCTCAAGTTCAGCGATAGAGCTCTCGCCACTTTTGGAGTAAGATCCTGACGTGGATGGGATCTCCTTCGGCTGGTTGGTCTGCCCAGCAGGCCTGTCAGCATGGAAGGGCTTCTTGGGGATCCGCTTGAAGTCCTTCTTGACGAAGTAAGCTTCGTCCTGAGCCTTAACGCTGGGGGATCCAACATTCCTGATAGCCTCGTTTTTATTCACCATTTGGATATCCCATTCATGTGCCTGCAACTGAGCAAACACTTCTTTAGGAGTTAGTTTGGATAAATCTTTCTCCTTTAGTGCGGTGGTTTTCACAAACCAATCCTCCTTCGGCATCTTGGACAGGATCTTCGAGTTAAGATCAGCATTTTCGTACTCCCTGCCCAGAGACTTCAGCTCGCTGACAATGGCGTTGAATCTCGCCTCCATCTCCTTGATGGTTTCTCCAGTCAGCATCTGGAAGGAGTCATATTTATCCACCGCAACCTGCAATTTGTTGCGTTTCATTTGGTCAGTTTCTTGACATAAACTATCAAGAAAATCCCATACTCCCTTAGCAGTATCAAACCGCAGTGCGTCCTCCATCAGCGATTCTGGAAGGCACGCAAGGATCAGCTCATGTGCAATGGAATCCAGCTAATTCCGCTTTCTGTCCTCAGCATTCCATTCATCTTGGGGCTTTGGGACCACCGCAGCTGGACGATCTCCCAGCTGATGCTGAATCTTGGTGATCTCTATTGGCCCTGTCTCCAGTACATCTTTCATGTCTGGATGGATGCTCTTCAGGGAGATAAGCGTCCTCTTTCGCCATGTAGAGTGCTTCTCCGTCTTGTAGTCCATTAGCTTTGGGATATTCATCTTGAAGTACCTGAGCTAGACAAACAGACAAACAAACAGGAGTGCAAGGAAACGTGGATCACGGTCCTAAGCGACACAGAAACGAACGGTCTGTAAGAACCGTCCGCTCTGATACCACTTGTTGGTCCCGGATATCAGGGTATACTTTGGCAGCGGAAAATACGTAAGTTCGTTTCTCGCACTCTGCTGGTTACACAGCTGACTGGGACCTTGTCAGCTGGTAAGTCAACTGGCAACTGAGTATTCAGCTGACTGTCAACTGGCTGGTCAGCTGATGACTCAGGACTTAGAAAATTTTAGAGTCGAGTTTGCACAGTTATAAACTGGTTTCAGTTATACTCCAGCACTTGGGTGCTGGGTTTTAAATCAGTAAGTAAATGCTGAAAGCAGTAAATAACAAGGATATTTTATAGTGGTTCGATCAACAGATCTACGTCCACTCTCCAGTCGAAGCACTGGAAATTCACTAAAAAGAGTAATCCGGTACAAGATATCCTACGATCTATTTCCAGCTGGTAGATGCCTCGTCTACCAGTTCACTGGATCAACCGCTCCCGGTCCTTGTCCTTCTTCAACTCTCGTCAGATGGATGGAGTGCGAGCACGTCACTTCAACCTCCTCCTCCGACTGATTGGGTGTTGAGTTCTCCCAAGAACTTGACTCTTGCTGGCGGCAAAACTGCCCGTAATAACTCTGGAGCTGGCTGGCTCAAGAGCTGCTATGTTCTTCCTCGGAATGAGAAAGAACACCAAATGAGATCAATAACTCACAAGCTAGAAGCTTGGAGTCTCGTGTTCAAATGATTGACACACGGAGTAGCTTTAAGAAAAGCCTCGAAAGATTGCTTATTCGCTGATATGAATGCGTTTGAGCTTTCGGTAGTTCAAGAGTGGCTAAGAGTATTGAATGCTGTTGGATCTCACGTATTTATAGACGTGAGATTCAGATTCAAATACTAGCCGTTTGGACACATCCGGAAAAGTCTCTGTCCTCGCATGTCCTTCTGCAGGCAGCAGGTAGGAATTTCCTGAAAGCGCCATACCTTTGATCGCTTTATCTGACACAGATCTCTTTGTGTCAGAACGACTCTATTCGTCAGTACGAGGAATCGGAACTGGTAGTCTTGAACTGATAGACTTTAAGGTATCCTCCTTAAAGTCATACTCTGTCAGTTAATTCCTCGACGAATCTTCTTTTTGTCTCTAAGTCTTCGGGAGAGCGAATCTTCAATTCTGCTGATAACCTCCAACTGGTAGATCATTCTGGTGATCTTGTGCTGGCAGTCTCTGCTGGTGACTTGCCTTAGCACAATCAAGGTCTACCAATTCGTCTGATGTTATCTCTTGGAATCTCCCGTGACTGGTGGCTTCACCGCTGGTGAATAGTATCAGCCAGAACACATATTCTGCTGGTAAGATCTCTCAGCCTCCTGCTGGTGAAATCTTCCCAACTGGTGAACAGTAACCAGTCAATAGCTCTACTCCATGCTGATGAACAGTGTCAGCACGAGTCTTTGTCAGCCGCTTGCTGGTGAGACTTCTCTCAACTGGTAAGCACATCTCATGCTGGTGAACAGTAGCCAGCATGAGTCTTGATCAGCTACGACTTACAACTCAAAAGACCTAAACAGGACTTTACATTTGAGACTAGAGCTTTTCTAGAGACAAACTGACGCTGGTTGGACTTAGGATTTGATCCACCAAAACACTTAAACACCAAATCTAAGATCTAAGCTATCAACTGGAGAAGGGAAACTTAGCCAAATTTCCCAACAGTGAGCTTATCAATCTTCCTCTGAGTGCTCTGACTCATGTAATGGAGTCATAGGATGGTCGACATGAGTAGAGGTTCCCCCTTGCTCGAACATGGGTTCCTTCCGTGTCCTGGGATCCCTTTCCATCTTAGGTAACACTATGTCAGCTGGCTCTTGCAAATCCTATTCCGGAGCATCCTGATTGAGATAAAAAAATATTTCTGTAGAATGAAATGTTTCTGGGAGGTGTTTTGAGGCTTCTTGATAAGGGGGTCGCTCTACCTCAATCTCCTCATCTGCTTCTTCTGACTGAGGCGAATCCATCTCCAGTATCTCTCCTTCATCGCCTCCCTGAAGTAGCATTTCGCTTATAACAATGACATCTTCTTCTTCTTCTTCTTCTTCTTCTTCTTCTTCTTCTTCTTCTTCCTCTTCAAGATCAAGGCTGACTAGAATATTCACTATTTGCCGAGCAGAACATTGTTGCTCTTCAAAGTTAATTCGCCGTTTGACGAAACTTCCACTTTCTTGTCCTCTCTCAAATTGTGTTCTTATTTCTTTTATTCCTTATTTTTCTTGATTTCTTGGGCTAGATTTTATGCTCTGTCAAATTCCGGTAAATTGGGAAGGTGTTTGTTTTGCTTCCGCTAGCTTGCCCACGTGGATTTATTTTTTTAAACATCAAATAAAAAGTGTATTTTTCCAAATTGATTAAACTCCAAATTGCACAACCCTCGTCCCCAAATTGAACAACGCTATCATCGTCCTCACATATGTTGATCAGGTTTTGCATTTTTCTATGACATAAGTTTTTCTATTTTTTTGGATTGAGCTCGGAGATCCAAAAGCTCAAGAATAACACTAAAAAAAAAACTAAATTCATGGGGGGTTATTTGTGTTGGTGATTTTTTTTCCTTCTTTTTAATTTGTAAGGACCCAACAAGCATTTATACACAATAAAAGCCAATATTGGAGATTTGGTTTTTGCGTTCTGATGAGATTTTGGGATGAGGATCGCGATTTGTGTTCTTTGTGTGATTGGGGGCCGACGCGAGTAGGAGTGTGATAACTTTCAGTCACAAATTCTATTCATTCCTTACTGGGGTTGCAATATTTGGGGCCGACGGTAGTCTCTTCTTTCTGCGATTTTGTGAGGACGATGATAGAGGGCTGTGCAATTGGGAGGTTTAATCAATTCGGGAAAATACACATTTAAAATATTTTTTATTTGATGTGTAAAAAATTAATCCACGTAGACCCAAATTAGGAGCCACGTGGAACTTAACGTATGACTCAGCACAAAATAAACACTGTTAGTTAAGTTGGATAAATTTCCCTAATAGAATAATTATTTTAGATAAATAAAATTTGGATAGAATTCCTGAAATGAAAAGATTTTGGATAAAATTCTGAGTTTTCCCTAAAATATTTTAGAAAACTTTATTATGAGATAGGATTTCATCGTATAACATGTGGGATATCGGAGCTTGAGATGGCTATTAATGAAACAAATTCAACCAAGTGATGCAACTTTTAATGATAAATAATGAAACCAAAACAACGGTACTGGAAATGACAAAAATAAACAAAATAAATGAAATAAAAGTCGAGTCGAGGAGTCCTCTTCCCGCAAGACGAAAATGCCAAAGTAGTGCTCATTTTGATAGCGCTCGTCCCCAAAGGTAAAATGACTTCGTCTTCTACGATGCAGCACCGCGATCGTAGAAGCTCCATCAAACTGACCAGAGTTGAAAACTAAGCAAGCCAAAGGCTTATGAAGAATAATGCAAGTTTTGTGGAAAGTTGCATTAATGTGGCTATTTCTGGTAACTTGAGACATCATTGCTCGATAGTTACAGAGGGAGACACGAGCGTAACACATGTACGGGAGTAATGGTGTCATTTGAACAAGAGTTGTAACGGTTCCCAACATTCAAACATGTGTGCTGACTCATCAGCCATGTCGACATGAGCCCAACAAGCTCGATAGCCCACTCTACGAACCCAACAAGCTTATTTCACTAGCCCAAAAAGATAAGGCACTAGTGGGCCAAGCCAAGACCCAATGGCCAAGAATTGAGACCGAGATCAAGCCAGAGCCAAAACTAGGATCAGGGCATCGAGTGCGGGCACTCGGTGGGTGGGCCGAGGCGAGCGGCAGCGTACGCGGGCACCACCGTGTGCCAGCTACACATCACACCTTGTTATTACACACCATTAAATTAATGTTTCATATACACTTCATTAATAGTGTAATAAACCTATGTCGGATAGTTATTAATTAATATAATAACATAAACCTCCAACACACTATTACATATGTAACCGTGTCATTTTGCGAATTCATTTCTCACTCACCGAAATTCGGATTTAAGAAAGTAAATATATTAAGATGATCTACTCGCAACATAGATTAAGTTGGTAATATTTAATTACGAAGAACATAAATATTTCACACGGAAATTTTACATTAAAGTCCCCAAATTTCCAACATCACGTGCAACTGCATCCTTTTTGTTTCTTATTTCTTTCTTAATTCTTTTTATTTTGAGTTGTTTGAATATACATAAAATATAAAAACTAAAAATAAATCACAAAATAAAATTAAACCCTCAGAAATTGAAATATGATATTTTGGTATATATAAAATGATGAGCTTGATTTTATTCATTTATTTCATATTTAAATTCCCATGTTTTGTACGCTTAAATGGTTGAAATCATATAATATTGATTGATTTATATTTTGAAGGTTGAAATCAAGCTCATGAATATGTGGTGATTTTGAAGCATTTATTGCGACTATGTGGAATCAAGATTCCGAGGTCTTGCCTTAAGTCAACATTGCATCTCAGCCATGCCTTAATAGCACACTGGAGCTGCACCATTTCATTAAAAATCGGGATTTGAAATCTACGGTTATTGAAGACATTATTTTAGGATTGGCTAGATTAATTTATCAATCAAATTATATTCGAATCCCTACTTTTAGGAGGAGTTACTATTATATTTTTGGAAGGTGTTTTATTTCCTTAATTGATTTTGATTTATTTCCTTACTTAGCTCTAGACTTTATGGAATAAATAGGGTGATTAGATAGGGAATTTGGGCAGAGTTCGATAGCAAGAGTTGTTACTGGTAGTATTTGTTTTATTCCAGAAAATTATGGTTCGTTAAACTTTTTATCTAGTTGAAGGTGTTTATCCAGGTTCTTGATTTGAGTTTTGAGTTTATGATCTTTCATTTATCTTTGATTGTTGAATATTTATTTACCTGCAATACAATTCACTACGTTTGAATCGGTATTTTTGGGCCTAGCTACATCTATCGATACAATTCTTCGTGTTGGTCCAATTGCTTTAATTCGGCAGTTAAATAATCTAATTTGATTATCTATGCTGGGTAGATAAGATAGTTAGGATTAATTCAAGTAAGCTGAGTCAATAATTAATCTATTCAAATAAATCAAAGTAATGTTCCAAGGCAATCGATGATAAATTCATAATTCTATCTGGTGAAACTCCTTTGACTAGATTCATTGTTAATTTGTGATTTCATAATTTTACTGCTTTCTTTAGTTTCAATCTGAAATCCAACCCCCCCAATTTATTTGCTTTGGTTTATTATTGTTTTATTTTATTTTAATAATTGAAATCGATTTAATACAATCACTCTGTGAATTTGACCCTGCTTACCGCTCTACAAGCATTTAAGGAAGTGTAGATTGAAGACCTTATGACTGAGTTTACTTTGTGAGAATTTTGACTTCAAACGTCACACAATTGTCTGTGTGCATCAACTATGAGGAGTTAAGAGTAGAATTTGAAATGCCATTTGAGTTCATACATATGTTACCAATCTTTCGAGGCCTGCAGAATGAGAATCTTTATAATCATTTAAAGGATTTTCATCTTGTGTGTTCAACCATGAAACCTTTTGGAGTATCAGTAGATCAAGTTAAATTACGAGCTTTTCCATTCACAGAGTGCTAAAGGTGGTTTTTGTTTTTGGTTCCAAGCTCGATCACCACATGGAATGACATGGCTACATAATTTCTCAACAAATATTTTCCTGCTTAAAGAGTTGCAAGTATACGATGAGAAATATGTTGCATTCGGCAAGGAGAGTCAGAGCCATTGGACAACTATTGGGAGCGCTTCCAACAGTTGTGTGCAAGCTATCCTCAACATGGGAATTCCGAAGAACTCCTCATTCAATTCTTTTATGAAGGATTACTTCCTATGGAGAGAAGATGGGTAGACAGTGTTAGTTGAGGAGCAATTTTGAGCAAAACACCTAGGGAAGTTCGAGAGTTGATCAACACCATGGCTACAAACTCTCAACAATCTTGTTCTCTACAAGATGCGGCTCCTAGATGCATCAATGAGGTGAGTATCTATGACCTTGAAGTTCAAATATATAATCTTTCTTCTCTTGTGCAATAGATGATGAAGACACAATAAGATGTTGGAGTCCATTGTGCCATTAACAATGAGGATTTCACATGCCAGCCATTATTTCAACAACAACACCCCACTTCCTATGAATCTACACCTGATGTAATTCCACAACATTAAGAGTTGCAGAAACAAATGAAGCACATACAGGTTGAAGAAGATGAAATGGATGATGTTGAAGTAGCTCTATTAACAGAAAATGACAGAACTCCGAAGACACTTCATAAAGTAGAGGAACCCAAACATAATGTTCTGGAAAAAGATGACGACAAACTACCAGACATCTCTAAGAGTGTTGTGGTATTGGATTTAGTTACAACAACATCCACTAACAATCCTTTCTCTTCTTGTGTGCAGGAACCGAAATTGGGATTGAAGCTTAGCTTGGAGCTTGTTGTGCATCCTGATGTCATAAGGGAAATAAAGAGGGGAAACTAGAAGCTACATCAGTCTGGTGTGATTTATCCCATTTTTTATGATGATTGGGTGAATTCCATTCGTATTGTGCCGAAGAGATTTTGGTCCTACAAGAGGTTTGTTAAGAATTTTCTAGGAACTACTACTTCTTCATGCCAACTATTAAAAAATGATTTGGAAGTCAAGGTAAAGAAGTCAGATAAGTATGATGGTATTGGTGATGATGTTGTTACAATCTCGAAGAGAAAACCCCAAACATTTCACAAGCAAATAATTTTCTAGAATATATTTTCTAATGTTAAGAATGTCTCATTATCTAATCATTTTCTCAAATTATTTTCTGGCACGCTTTGTGTTAGATGGGTTGATCTTCTTATTGTTATTAATATCCTCTCTGATGGTTTAGTAGTTATTCAATGTTTGGAGATTTATAGACATTGTACTAAGCTTGTTTAACGTTTAGTCAAAGATGTAAAGAAAGACGCTTTTTGGGAGGGAACCCATGTTTATTTAAGTTTTTCATATTAATGCAATTCTCTTATTTCTTGCATTTTAGTTCTCAATTTATAGTTCAATGTTTAATTTAATTTAATAATGTTTATTTATTTTTTTATATAAAATAAAATGGTTGTTGATTTTGTGTTTTCAATTTTAAATCGTGTTTTTCACGAAAATGATTCAGAGGAGCAGTGTGGAAATAAGGTTTGATCATGCTACGAATTGCAGGAGCAGTATGAGAATACAACTTGATCACGCTGAATGTCTGGAACTTGGAATTTTAGATTGAAGCCCTCGTTTTTCTCCAGGATGGACTTCCACCCTCTACCACCACAAGAGCGAATCATGGAGAAGCCTACACCCCAGGGAGTTTTCTTTTCTTAATATCCTTTTCTTGGTGTAGTTTATCATAGTTTATATGCATTGGGGACAGTGCATGATCTAAGTGTGGGGGAGTGGTTGTGGTTATATAGTATCTGTTTTGCTGCTACTTTTGACTCAAGGACTGGACTTAGGCATAGATGGATTCTTGCATGATTGACGTTGAATGCTGCATGTTTTGATTTTCTCAGTTCCTTCGATTTTCTGATTTAGAGAGTAGTGAACTTCAATCAATTTAGACCCTTTTGTGAGGAAATTTGAGCCTGTAAAGCATGCATTATTTGTTTATTTCTTTTTTTCCTGGAGTGAATGCCGTGCATGATTGCTAATTTCTAGAACTTGCCATGACATACGCATTGAGATCACATCATTGAACTGATTTTGTTCTTAGAAATGATAAAGGCACCTAGGGAAAGCTACTATAAGCCAAATTATTCTACCCTTTTACTCAATCAATAGTAGCCAATTTTGAGCCTCGGCCTATTTTCTTCATATTTAGCTTAATACAAGCCACAAATTCTGTTTCTTTGGCGGAACCTTAAAGTTTGAACCCAATCATAGTTAGCATATCACCCCCAATCATAGTTATCATATCACTCCAGTTTTTTTGGAGTGAGTCAGTCAAGCTACCATCTTCTTAGGAATTAGAAGGAGATCAAAAAAAAAGGGAAAGATAAAAAATTCCCCTAAAGAAAATAAAGGAATCAAGTAAAAAAAAAGAAGGGAATTTGTGAAACTTTAGAAGCTAAAATTCATAGAATAAGAATCTCTTTAGCTTTGTTACTCCTTAAAGATTGACCTTACTGCTTTGTCATTGTTGGGTGTATGTTGACTAATGATTCATGAAGCTAGTTCCAAAAATTTATCTCACCCTTACGTTGAGCCACATTACAACCAAGTCTAAAGACCTTTTGATCTTGAACAACTCTAAGTTTAAAATAAGTGGTGAAGATGTGATTGATTAGCAAGCATATGGTAAATTTCAATTCTTGCATTGGTTATTGAGAGATCTTGTCCCTTAAACTCTCTAAACACTTGAGCATATTGAGAGAATCTTGGTGAGAGTGTTGAAGTTTGCTTTACTCGGAACATTGAATCTTTGGAACCTTGATTTGATGACTTGCAGCAGGATACTCTTTCTTGATAGGATATTTCATTGCTTGTTGGTCGACCTTGAGTTGATTTTCTTGCAGCTATTTTATGCTTGAGTACAAACATTGTTTAAGTGTGGGGGATTTTGATGAGTGATAAACACTCACTCTGTGCATGTTATTGATATATTTATGCTTAGA
>JAPKLW010000459.1:0-32948 GCA_026898455.1 Plectranthus barbatus
AAGGAGTTGTGCATCAAACTCGGTCTTATGGAGATTGATGTGAGCCCCAATGATGAGGAAGAATGAGTCCCAGCTCTCATTCTGTTCTTGATCTTCTGGAGGACGCTGATTACGACTAAGTCCAAGCTCTTAGTTGTTTTTGTTTAAGTGGTATCTCTATCTAACAAGTGGTGTCTACTGGCGGAATCTTGCCAGCATAGGCCATCAGTTGAAGCGAAATTGGGTCCCAGCTCCCAATTCCAAGAGAAGAGAAGATTATGCGGAATAAAATTGAGTCCAAGCGCTCAATTTTCCATCTTTCCAGTTGCCAGCTGATAACTGATGGAAGTTTGCCAGCAGCAAGTACTATCAGCAAGTGGTATCAGTTGCTAACTGATGAAGAGGCCAACCAGTTAGGGGGAAGTATGCAACTGGTATGTGCTACTGATGACCAGTCTTGCCAGCTGTCTCAGAAAAGGCGGGATTGTTCAAATCCAAGTAGCGTGTACAGCCCTCAGAATTTAATGCGGCATTTAATGCCACATTTAATGCGCACAGTGTCTGCGCAGTCCGACGTTTGGTTGCCACCAATCGCTGAGCGCCACGTCAGCTACACGGCGTAGCCCACGTCAGCACGACCGCGCACGTCGCACAGGGAACCGGGCCTGCTGATGACCGTCGATCCCCGCTTGCTGAGCGTCAATCTTGATCGTCTGATCCTGCATGGACTTGGGTATAAATACCCGATGCCTTTCGACGGAAAAACCTTTTACGATCATTCAATTTCAGAAACCCTACTCTCTCAAGCTTTCCTTAAGATTTCTTCTGAAATTATGGCTTCATCTTCCCGACAACCAGATGTCAACCCACCATCCACATCTTCTTCGTCTGGTTCACTAGACCTACCAGTCGCAGAAGCCCACATGCCAACTTACACTGGCATCACACAGATGGACGATATAGACTACACACTTCCATTCGCCCGCCTGGTTCAGTTGAACAAACCAGCGACCAGGGCTCAACTCTCGAACGCGCAAATCAGGGCGGCGCAAGTTCAGAAAGAAAAAATTTTGAACGAGAAGCTGGCGCGCAAGAATTTTGGAGCGGAGTTGATCGAGATGATCGACCGGGAAGGCCTTCGACAATATCTGACGGCAAGGCCCGAGACCTTCCATCCGCATATGGTGGCGGAGTTCTATACACGGGCCGTGATTGCTGACGGGAGGAAGTCCTTCACCACTTCCGTCTTCGGCCATATGATCACTGTCAGCGCCGAATACCTCGCCGACTTGTTCAGATTGAGGAACGAGGGAATGGAGATAGCCACCTACTTCCACAACAATGTAGAGGAGTTCAGGAGGCGGTGGGCTCAGTGGAAGAGGGAGGGGGTGACGAGTTTTCGCACTGGAATGCGGAAGTCGGAGATGGACGACTGGTGGCAGATGGTGTGCGACATCGTCGTCAGGATGCTGCAGTGCGAAGTTGGCTCATATGCTGAGTTGAGCCTGCGCAAATTCTCCGTGATGTGCGCGCTGGTGGATGGAGTGGAAGGGAACTGGGCCGAGTTCTTTTTCGGGAGACTGCTGGAGAATGTTGATCGCAACATCAACATTCCAATTGATGGGACGTTCACTCACTCCGTATCCTTTGGGCTGCGGATCAGCCATATTTTGGAGATGGAGATTGGAGATGGAGTGGACCAGGGGGAGCAACTGGTGAGTTCGGATTTCATTCCGCCCACCAAGGAGCAGGCAAAGCTGCCCCGCCCTGACTACCATAAGCCGCGGAGGCTGAAGGGAAAGACAACAGTCGACCCAGCCACGGTTGTTTCTGAGGAAGAAGAGGAGGATAAGGGGGAACAGGTGCCAGTCATGGCACAGCCGCTGACGGAGGAGGCAAGGGCCGAGTTGAAAAGGAAGATGGAGACTGAGTCTCTTTTTACCCAAATGGAGGAGGCGGAAGTGGAGGCTTCTGGCAGTCGCCCTCAACCAGTTATGCAGGCGCCAGTCACCAAGAAGCCCTCCCGCAAGAAGGCGAAGACCTCTCAGCACCAGCAGCCCCCGCAAGCCGTGGCATACAATCCAGAATCTGGGAAAATCTCCATCCCAGTCAAGAAGAACTTACTAGGGCTGACTGAGGAGGAGACGCTGGAGAAGATGACTCGCAAGCGCAAGCGAGTCATGACCAAGGCGCAGAAGGATGAGGAGCAAGCCAAGAGGGCAAGGAGTGCTTCCTTGGTGAGGAAGAAGCAGGCCAAGTCAAGGCTCCGGGCTCTGCTGGCGAAGCAGAAGAGAGAGGCGGAGCTGGCGGCCAGGGATGAGCGCTTTGCTCAGATCAAGGCTGAGACTGAGGCCAGGCGCCAGGAGGAAATAGAGGAGCAACTGAGGCTGGCGACCAGGGGCAAAGGGAAAGCCCATGAAATTCCGAGTGCCAGCCGATCCGCACCAGCACCGCAAGGCGAGCTCCTTTCTGAAGAGACATTTGAACACCTGGTGGTGCTGGGCACTGACGAAGAGGTATTCAATCTGGTTGATGATTACAAGGAAGAGGAAGTGGCTGAAGTCCCTCCACCCACGCAAGGGGGTGGTGGAGGTGATGAAGAAGTCCCACTGGCTGCGCAAGGGGAAGCCAGTGGAGGAGCTGCGGAAGACCCGCTGACTGCGCAAGGGGAAGCCAGCGGAGGAGTAGAAGAACGGGCGACCATCCCGGTAAAACTGGCGGATTCTTCTGAGGATCAGGAGAAGGTAGTGGTGGAGGAGCAAGCCACTGAGATGGAGGTAGAAACTGGTGGCAAGGCTGCTGACAAGGCTCCAATGATCAATCTTGAAGATGAGGAGCAGCCACCAGTAGTCCAGCGCTCTACTATCCAGAGGATGGAGCCCAAGGATTTATTTCCCGATTTCGAGGCTGAGCTTAAAGCTCGTGCCAGTCGCCCCCGTTCCTCAGATGCTTCGACATCCACATCCGGGCGACCAGCAGCATCCTCCTCGACACCAGCACGTGCAGAGCCCCGTCACAGGCAACCTTATATGCTGGGTGTCCACCATTACCATCAGATTGATGAGGAGACCTACGAGGCGCAAGTGACAGGAGTCCATAGGTGGGAGCGTCGCGGGGAACTGGCATTCTACAACTCAAGGGTGCCAGAATTCTCCATGTTCCATATCATCCCCACCAGCGGCCTTCCCCACCAGTCAGTCTACGCCATGAGGATATATGACTGGTGCTTGCCGTTGCAGCCAGTAGAGTACTTCAATCGTACTCTGTACGAGTATGCTGCGAATATCTCAGTAGAAGTGGAGGACGTTGTCGATGAGGAGTTATTCGACGACTTCCAGGATTTGTGGAGGGAGAACGCGGATCTCTTCCTGGAGCTCCGGCGGTGGAAAATTTTCAACCGGTGCCACCGCCAGCTGACGGTGGAGAAGAGGGCGGTTCTTTATGCCAGGCTTGGATTGGGTTACTGGCGTGCGGAAGAGGAGTGGGCTAACTCCTTCATGGATACAGATGCTGATAGCCCCCAGCAGCTGTCGGTCAGGCGGATCAAGTGCCGTATGGAGAAAATTGCTACATACCGCAGGCTGACTGGTAGCTCCGGCCTTCCGCGACCAAGGAAAATCGCCATACCTTTTCTCCAGTTCCACCGATCCAGCCGTGGCTACCAGATGATATACGCGCTCAGACGCATTGAGATACTGGTAGCTCTCCCGACGATCCTCCCATACTTTGGCATCTTGTTCGACATGGCGGCCACTGCATTGCTGATTGATCATGTGGTGGAGGAGGATCCATCCCGCCCTTGGTGGCTGACCACTGCAGTCGCTGGTGTTCCCAATGTTGTATCCCTTGAACACATTGACTGGCAGGTGGTGGAAGTTGATACACCCACCGTTTCCGAATTCCCGCCAGCATCAGCTGAGATGCTGGTGGAGGAGTCAGCCGCAGAAGAGGAGTCAGCAGCAGCAGCAACAGCAGTACCAGCAGATGCTCCAGCAGCCGCTGCAGAGCGAGTCGTAGAGGGGCCAACTGGAGCTGACACTGAGATAGCTGAGGCCTCATCTGATGTGCTCTCTACTTCTCTGGCGCTGTCAGCAGAGCCTCTCTCCGAGGTCCATCCGCCTGCGCAACTGGTTGCTCTCATTGATGCCAGGATGGACCAGCGCTTTTCCTCCTTCCGAGCAGAGATGGCGCAACAAATGGAGGCCTTCACCTCTGGGGTGAACTCCTTTTTGGTGCGGATCCAAGAGGGGGAAAGGGCGCGAGCAGTCGCTGAGGAGGAAAGGGCTCGGCTTGCTGCAGAAGAGCGTCGCATTGCTGCTGAGGTGCATTTGAAGAGGGAACAAGATATGGCGGCTCTTACAGAGATCTTGAGGAATTTAGCAAATCGCAGTCAATCACCTGGATCCTCATCTCAGCCATAGGTCCTGTACTCTTCATTTTTTTGTGTAAGTAATTTTGTACCAGTCTAGACTAGTCAGTTGTCCTTCCTGTACTTGTAATTTCACATCATTAATGGATTGATTACTGACGGGTTGACGACAATTTCTCATTGTCCAACTAATGTCTACTGATTTTTACTTACCAGCTGAACTTACACATTTTGTGTAATCAGCACCAGCACTCCATTTGATATTTTTTAATTCTAACCTGGCTCAGATTCTTACTTCATAATTTAATCGAGCAATATCTCTCCCAGTTTGAGGGGGAAGATCCTTAGGTTAGAGCTGATGTGAGGAAGTAGTTTCATGGGTTTAGATCTGATAGGTTTATTTGTAAAAACCCTGAAATACTTTGTAACTTTCCTCATCAGCTGAGTGCTCGCTGGTTAGGCTTTGATCGCACCAAAAAGGGGGAAATTGTTGGGAAATTTGGCTAAGTTTCCTTTCCCTCAGTAGCTTACTTGTTAGATTATAGAACTAGAAGCACTCATAGAAATGTTGTGATTTTGTTGTCTAGATCATAGTTTTGGTGCATCAAATCCTAAGTCCAACCAGCGTCAGTGTTGTCTCTAGATAGCTCTAGTTCTCAAAATGTAAAGTCCTGTTTAGGTCTTTTGAGTTGTAAGTCGTAGCTGATCAAGACTCATGCTGACACTGTTCATCAGCATGAGAATCTCTTACCTGGTGAAGGATTTCACCAGCAGACGACTGACAGACCCATGCTGACACTGTTCATCAGCTTGGAGTCAAGAGCTAATGACTGGCTACTGTTCACCAGTTGGAAGGATTTCACCAGCAGGAGGCTGACAAATCCTACCAGCAGAATACGTGTTCTGCCTGACACTATTCACCAGCGGTGAAGCCACCAGTCATGGGAGATTCCAAGAGTTAACATCCAGACAAATTGGTAGACTAAGATTGTGCAAGCGCTAAGTCACCAGCAGAGACTGCCAGCACAAGATCACCAGTATGTTCTACCAGTCGGAGGTTACCAGCAGAATTGAAGATTCGCTCTCCCAGAGTCTTAGAGACAAAAAGAAGATTCGTCTGAGGAATATACTGACAAAGTATGACTTTAAGGGAGGATACCTTAAAGTCTATCAGTTCAAGACACCAGTTGCGATTCCTCGTACTGACGAAATAATGCCGTTCTGACACAAAGAGGTCTGTGTCAGAAAAAGCAGACACAGGTATGGCGTTTTCCTGAAATTCCTACCTGCCGCCGTCTGAAGTACATCCGAGGACAGAGACCCATTCCGGATGTGTCCAAACAGCTAGAATTTTAAATGAGATCCTGCGTCTATAAATAGGTTGGAATCACCAACATTTAAGACGCTTGCATCCTGAACATTCAATACTCTCCAACTACCGAAAGAACGAACATTCATTGCAAGCAAGCAAGCATCTTTCGAGGCTTTCTTTAAAGCTTTTCCGTGTGTTGATATCTTGCAAACACGAGACTTCAAGCTTCCTGCTTGTAAGTTTAGACCTCACTTGGTGTTCTTTCTCTTTCTGAGGAAGAACATAGCAGCTCTAGAGCCAGCCAGCTCTTGAGTTATTACGGGCAGTTTGCCGTAGAGGATTTACGTTCTTGGGAGAACTCAACACCCAACCAGTCAGAGGAGGAGGTTGAAGTGACGTGCTCGCACTCCATCCATCTGACGAGAGTTGAAGAAGGACAAGGACCGGGAGCGGTTGATCCAGTGGACTGGTAGACGGGGCATTTACCAGCTGGAGATAGATCGTAGGAACTTTGTACCGGATTACTCTTATAGTGAATTTCCAGTGAGTCGACTGGAGAGTGGACGTAGATCAGTTGATCGAACCACTATAAAAATCCTTTGCCTTTATCTGCTTTCAGTATTTAAATTTGTATTTGAAACCCAGCACTCAAGTGCTGGTGTATATCTGAAAACTGATAACTGTGCAAACTAGGCTTAAAATATTCTAAGTGTTGAGCTATCAGCTGACCAGCCAGTCAGCCAGTCAGCTGAGCAACCAGCAGGACAGAGTGCAAGTTAGACTTATAAGTTCAATATTTCCGCTGCGTAACGTTATACACTCTGATAAACCGGGACCAACACACGAGCTCCCTATTGAATCTCGACAAGTACGACCTTAGGGGATCGCCCGACCTCTGGATCACTGCGTACAAGTCATCGGGGTGCTTGTCAAGCCTCCAACTACTTGACTATTGTCGCAAGAACAGCTGGTGTAGTTCGGTGAATGTTGAGATAGAGTTTCTTGGTAAGTTAATGAACCACTAGAGCGCGGGGCCAGTGAGGCAGGAACCAAAGCTTTTGCACATACATGCCTCTCGCTTGGCGCTTGGGATTGCCAGGGTGAACATCTTTTGCTTGTACACCGTCACATGGTTCTCCGGATCACTGGTCCCATCATACAGAACGAAGCTCGGCAGGGTGAACCGTGCTGGTATTTCGGCGTCCACTATCTCCTGGGAGAACGGGGACTCTGTTGGGAAATTAATCCTAAATCTCCCTTATGATTATATTGTAAAAGGTTTTGTTGGATCAAACCTTAGTAGATGGTCGATCAATTGCTGAACTCTAGCATAGTCTAGCAACTCTTGTAATGTCCCGTATAGGGTAAATATTGAGTTGTAATAGAATAGGTTGCTAGAAGTGCTCCTAGCAGATGTCAAAGAATGCTAAAGGAAACCAGAGGTCGAGTGGTAGCAGAATGCTGAGGAGTTAGCATTCGCTAGCACATCAAAGATTGCTGAAGGCGTTAGCAATCCGAAATCAAAGGAAAGATAGCAGATCGTTCTAGCAGATTGCTAAGGAAAGTTAGCAGATCGCTCCAAAGACTGCTACACTACCGTTCTGACAATCGTACGTGCAAGGACAAGATCTTCAGAATTAAGTCAGAATAGCACAATACGAAGTCAGAAAAGTTGGTAAAAGTCTACCTACTCTTAGACAAAGGAACCGTTGTGTCTAACGGATCTGGAGATTCAAAGTTTGAATCTCCAGATATAAAAGCGAAGTTCAAATAGAGAGAAAACAGAACTGCTCATTCAATACACGAACTGACATCAAGAGATTCCTAAGACAAAAGCAAAAAGCTAAGAGAGCAGTCAGTTGAAAGCCAACATTCGAAAGACATTCAAAGCTTTCAACTACCAGAGTGTCCCTATTGAATATTTGTCACTCCATTGAAGAGATTCCTTGACTTTGCTCAAGAATCTTCAATTATTGGGATACCTTCCTTTATTGGAAGCATCCAGCAATCAATTCTCTAAAAAGGGATTGATTACGACGGGCGTCTAGCCATACTCGAAGAAAAGTTCGGAAGAAACTATAAATCTTCCATTAGTAGCAAAGGCGAGTTTTTATGAAGGTGTGCCCTTGACTCTGCCAGAACTACACCTGAGGAGTTCGGAATATCGGAGGAAAGTCGTGAAGTAGTCGGGTCGAAAGCTCACTGCCTACTTTACTTGAAAGGCGAATCCTTGTAATCCGTATACTTACTTAGTGAAATTCTTAGCGTTTCGGCTAAGGAGTGGACGTAGATCTTTTGATCGAACCACTATAAACACGGTGTCGTTATCTTGTTTACTATTTTATTGTTTAACGTTTAACTGTGATTTGAAACCTAGCAACAGAGTTGCTAGCGTATATCTACAAGAAAACCTAAGTCAAGTTGAGTGAAATAATCTTTGAAAATAACTTAAAGTACAAGTGAACGTTTAAATCTTCCGCTGCAACTCGTGTGAGTGTTTTATCATTACCACGACGACTCTGATCTCAGGGACCAACAGACTCCACATAGCTCTCCCTTGGTATTGTCCTCTCCGGTGGTGGAAGTCCTGGGATCCTTGCGATGAGGGACTCAAAATAACTCAACCTTTGCTCGAATCACTGCTCTATTTGCATGAGTGCAGGGGTGTTGATCTGGTTTAGCGCGGTCGCCTGATCCCTCTGTACCTGGGGATCCCCGTCTGGAGTTTGCAGGGTTACTTGCTTGTTGCCAGCCCCATCAGTTTGGTTGAATTCCGTTTGTAGGTTTCGAGTCGTAGTCTGATGCTCCCTGCTGGTACTTCCCGACTCTTCGACAATAGGGCGCATGTTGGTTTGATGATGTAGTCGCCAATTCTCGTGATCGAGGAGTTCATACCTCCTCGCCATCTCTTCCATCTGAACCCCCATCCTTTCGATGGCGCTCCTGACAGTCTGCACCTGGCTTACCAGCCTTAATACGTGTGGATCTTCCTACTGGAGGGCGAGAGCGGGAGGAATGCAAATTCGTTGAGTGGCGTGGAATTGAAAGCCCGGAAGAGATCGTCCACCATCCCGTCGGGGTTCAATGATTGTGGAGCTCCACGTCCACCTACCGCCTGATGTCCTCGTCTGGCTCCTATAGAAGCTCCTCTTCATGCGGTTGGCTGAGTCCCCCGATCGTTTCCTGACGGCAGGTCAGTCCTTTCCGCATCAACCTCGATCACATTGGTAGTATTTCTGTCGTCAGCCATTTCCTACAAAAGAGGTTAGTGCGAAACTGTTCCTAGGGCCCCACGGTGGGCGTCAAATTGTTGAGGTTTGTTTCGTATGGATACGGGGCCCCGAGAACTATGTATTAAAGTAATGCAAAAAATGATAAATAATGTTTAAAATACAAATTGAATCAAAGCACAACAAACCGAACAGTTGACACGACAAGAGTAATGAACAATAATCAGAAAGCCAGTCCATCTAGGTCGAACTCTAAGAGCAACGCGTTTCACAATTCTTGATAAGTCTTGAGAGAGAAAACTTAGCTAATAGTATGAAGCTAAGGGTTAAGTGCCGAAAATTGGCTTACAAAGGGTTATATATAAGGGTCTGAATTTTCCGAACGGTCTGTTGGGCAGCGAACTCCAGGTTTATCGGAGTTGTTGCTTTGAGTGCCACCAACCTCTTCCGGGAATGTCGCAAGCTTATCCTCCCGTTGCACATTGGCTCTTTCGACCGTTAGACGGTTGCTCAATAACTGTCTGGGTGCCCTAGCTTGTCTCATCGAATTGCTCTGCGTCTGGACCGGACTGCTTTGGTCGAACTGCTTTTAGTTGGATTGTTCCCTATTTCGGATTGCTTCCTCCCTGGTCGGCCTACTACGCCTTGGGTCTCTAGATGGGTCGATTTTTATCGTACCCCAACAGGTGTTACCTTCAATTGATGGATTCTTGAAGTTTGATGAAAATTTATTGATTTTGATTCATTTTACTAAATAAAATCCATAATACAATGTTGCATAAAATTTACTTATTTGATTATGGTGTTTGAATACAAGAATTTTAATGAAAAGTTCTTTTTAAGTAAAACATATTTAATGATAAGTTATTTTCAACTAGTTTCGTAGAGAAAATTCTTATAGGCCCATAAACTGAGTCAAATTGATTGGGCATTTAATTTGCTTTCTCTAAACTCTAATTATATAAATCAGCATGAATAAGCTGAGTTTTCTTTTAGTGGAAAAACAAAAAAGATACGATGGATTTTGAAATTTCTTATACACGTATGTTTAAATTTTGACAAATACTTGTATCGAATAGATATAGGGTATTTTTTTATAAAAAAAACGGTTTTAGATTTATCTATATATTTTAATAAAAAAATCTCATAAATAATTTATTTTTATTTAGTAAATATTATTTTTAATTCTTATTCAATAAATAATATATAAGATTTATTTCATAATATAGATATTGTGATCAGGGCAGCACTAGCATTGAGCCACGAGTTTTTAATTTTCTTGTTTTTATACATATAAACTTTTTTAGAAAAATGAAATTATATAGTATCGATTCCACGAAATTATAATTAAGTCCCCCGACACTCGAATTCTGCATCCACCCTGATTGTGATATTCATCATTCATCTCACGCAATTTGTAGGAGAGAATATATCTGTTGGTCCCGGATTATCAGGGTATAACTTGGCAGCGGAAAATGTGTTAAATCGTTTCTTACGCTCTGCTGGTTACTCAGCTGACTGGGACCTTGTCAGCTGGTAAGTCAACTGGCACTATGAGTACTCAGCTGACTGGCGACTGGCTGGTCAGCTGGTAGCTCAAGACTTAGAATATCTTAGCCTTGTTTGCACAGTTATATCAGTTTTCAGATATACACCAGCACTTGAGTGCTGGGTTTCAAATCAGTATGAAAATGCAGAAAGCTGATAAAGACAAAAGGATTTTTATAGTGGTTCGATCAACTGATCTACGTCCACTCTCCAGTCGTAGCACTGGAAATTCACTAAGAGTAATCAGGTACAAGAGTCCTACGATCTATCTCTAGCTGGTGAATGCCCCGTCCACCAGTTCACTAGATCAACCGCTCCCGGTCATGTTTCCTCTTCAACTCTCGTCAGATGGTGGAGTGCGAGCACGTCACTTCAACCTCCACAGCTGACTGGGTGTTTTAGTTCTCCCAAGAACGTGAATCTCAATACGGCAAACTGCCCGTAATAACTCAGGTGCTGGCTGGCACAAGAGCTGCTGTGAACTTCCTCGGAAGAGAAAGAACACCAATGAGATCTGTAACTTACAAGCTGGAAGCTTGAAGTCTCGTGTTTGAATAAATCAACACACGGATAAGCTTTAAGAAAAGCCTCGAACGATTTGCTTGCTTGCAATAAAGTTTATGCCTTTCGGTAGTTGAGCGTTCGGAGAAGAGTATTGAATGTGGAGAAGCAAGCCAGCAAGCGTCTTAAATGTTGGTAGCTCCGACCTATTTATAGACGCAGGATCCCATTCAAATTTCTAGCCGTTTGGACACATCCGGAAAAAGTCTCTGTCCTCGCATGTCCTTCAGACGGCGGTAGGTAGGAATTTCCGGAAAGCGCCATGCTTTTGTCTGCTTTATCTGACACAGATCTCTTTATGTCAGAACGGCACTATTTCGTCAGTACGAGGAATCGCAACTGGTGTCTTGAACTGATAGACTTTAAGGTATCCTCCCTTAAAGTCATACTTTGTCAGTTTATTCCTCAGACGAATCTTCTTTTTGTCTCTAAGACTCTGGGAGAGCGAATCTTGAATTCTGCTGGTAACATCCGACTGGTAGATCATGCTGGTGATCTTGTGCTGGCAGTCTCTGCTGGTGACTTGCGCTGGCACAATCTAAGTCTACCAATATGTCTGGATGTTAACTCTTGGAATCTCCCATGACTGGTGGCTTCACCACTGATGAACAGTGTCAGTGAGAACACCTATTCTGCTGGTAAGGTTTGCCAGCTGCCTGCTGATGAAAACCTTCCCAACTGGTGAACAGTAGCCAGTCGTTAGCTCTACTCATGCTGATGAACAGTGTCAGCATGAGTCTTTGTCAGCCGCTTGCTGGTGAGACTTCTCTCAACTGGTAAGCACATCTCATGCTGGTGAACAGTAGCCAGCATGAGTCTTGATCAGCTGCGACTTACAACTCAAAAGACCTAAACAGGACTTTACATTTGAGACTAGAGCTATTCTAGAGACAAACTGACGCTGGTAGGACTTAGGTTTTGATCCACCAAAACTATAATCTATACAATTAGCTACTGGGGAAGGGAAACTTAGCCAAATTTCCCAACAATATCTCAGAAAACATCTCTTTTTAAACCAACTTATATAATAATATTTCAAAGAATAATTAAATCTACTACTAAAAATATAGAGAAAAATTATGAAATGCCTATTTTGACTAGTACACAGCAAAAAAAACTCCTCTTTTATAAACGAATCATAAAAATACCAAAAAGTACAATTTTTTATCAAATTCAGGATATCACGTGTCCTTTTTTAGAAAAAAAAAATTGAATGTTGAATTATTTTTTAATATTTTATATGATTTAAATAATTTTGAAATGTGGACCTGACACCCGATCTTGACCAGATTCCGATCTGGTTCCAGTTTGACTTGATTCTTACCACCCTAAATCTGATTCCTATCCGGTTTCGACATGATTCTAACCTAGTTTGAGTTTGACCCGATTCCTACTACCCTAAACCCAATTTCTACCCGATTCGGACTCGATTCCGACCCGGTTTGAGTATGACCTGATTCTTACCTTCATATTTATTGATATTGATATAAATAAATTGTGTTTAGGTATATTCCAATCTCAACACATTTTTAATTTTTTAAGATTTAAATTATATTTTTACAATAAAATATATTTAGTATATATTTTAGGTAATAATCTCATCATCATTACATTAATAATTACACATATTTTCGATTAATCAAATCCCCATACTCAAAATTATTTTTGTGATATATATTTTCACAATATATTTTATAATTTTGTGCATTTCAAAATAAGTCAAATTATTGAAGGACACGCGAGTCATGAGTTATTGTATTTCCCTCGTTCACGAAATCGTTTGGCCCGCCTCCTCCAATAGCGAGATAGCTTCATTTATTAATCATAATTACTCATCACCATAAAAATTCAACCTTTATCTGATTCACGCTCCCGATTCTTCTCCGCCACCGCCGACCAACAAATCGTCTCCGATTCTCCTGATTAACTCATCCTGCATAAGGAATCGAACCCGGTCATTCCCGAAATTAATCCGTCTTCTTACAGTTGCAGTTCCCATTCTTTACTTAGGAGCGGGGTTTATACTTTGGTATTGGGAGATCGAGTGAGTTTCCGTCGGGATGGCGGTGCTGTTGGAGGACATAGTGAAGTCGGTTGAGTATCTGCTGAAGCTGATCAGCAAGACGAGCGAGGAACAGACCTACGTGGACCCCACGCTCGACCCGGTTCTGCTCGTGCCCGGAATCGCCGGCTCCATTCTCAACGCGGTCAATCACAAAACGGGCCAGTCTGAGCGGGTCTGGGTGCGGATTCTTGGGGCTGATCACGAATTCCAGGATAAACTCTGGTCTTGCTTCAATCCTGCTACAGGTCAAATCCGCTTTGTATTCTGGCCTTTACATCTGTTTTAGCAACGAATTCCTCTATTCAGATCGTTGTATATGTGTGTTTGTGTGTGGTTATGCGTTTTATTTATAGTTTTAGTTTTCTGAAAATGTGCTGATTGGGAGTTCTTGATGCCTGAAGTGAAACAGTGTTAATCAACTTGGTTTTCCAAATCAAGTAATTATATGGTGGATTGATTTCGTTGGAGAGTATCTTGTATCTCTTATTTGGATTTGCAGTTTGGGTTATTTCTCCTGTTTAAAATTGAAGAAATTCGCTTACAATTACTCGGATTCAGCTTAATCCAAAGTTGGTCGAATAATAGTTTTCAATACATAAGCTTTAGAATTTAAAGGAATTTTATTTTTATAAGAATATGTGAATCAAAGTGTAGCCTAAAATGTATGGTGGTGATATGCCTTGGTTTCGTGAATAAGACATAGTAAATTTGGAACAATAGTTTCTCATAAACTTAATCAGGAATAGATTTATATACCATCCTATCAATTTGCTTTATCCACTTAGGTGTTTCGATCTATTTTTTGTTTTTCTAAAGAGAAGAACTTTAGGTGTTTTACCATACTAATTTAACTTGACATACAGAATGTGCACTAGAAGTACATAAAAAGTTCCTGGTTTTGAAGTCTCTAGGTGTGCTAACAGAATGACTAAACACAGGTAAGACAGAATGCATAGATGCTGACACGCATATTGAGATTCCCCAGGACAGATATGGGCTGTATGCGATTGACATGTTGGATCCTGACATGGTGACTTTTCCTCCTCCATTCTGCTCATTTTTCAGATTCCATTTTCCTTTAGTGACTGTCCTGTTGAGGAGCCTGTAGTTCAACATTTCAATTTTGCACTGCATATCTGTTGTAGATATTAAATATTGTTCCTGGATTATTTTTTGCAGATTATTGGCAGTGAGTGTGTATATTATTTTCATGACATGATAGTTGAATTTATCAAATGGGGCTACCAAGAGGGAACAACACTCTTTGGGTTTGGATATGATTTCCGCCAAAGTAATAGGTAACTGTTAATTTTTGAGAAATGAATTGATAGTTTCCAGTGATGATCACCATAGAGGTTTAGTAGTGATCATGAGGTGGCATATCACCACATTATTATTGTTGGGAATTTGTGGAATCTAAGTTAGCTGGAGACCTTGTAATTATGGATCTGCAAAGTCCGAACTCTGTGGCATGTAGCTTGCTGCTGATTGACTGATTCGTAGTTTTATTGTGCTTCTTCATTTTTAAGGTAGGTAGGACGTTGTTAGACATATTCTTTTCCTGCTCCAAATGCTGCAACTAGGCATAGCACAGCCTTGTGTGGGTTGAAACTTTTGACTTTTGAATCCCTATCTTGCCAAACGGCCCAAGAGAATGCTAAATTATACAAAGCCATTGGCTAACTCTTCCTACATTTTGCACTCAAAAGTCAAAACCTCATCAACACTGGTTTCTATTGTTCTTCCTCAATTCCTCTGTGACCATATATCTCCTCTGCAAGTTGTTGCTAGCGGCCTAGCGCTACAACTGAAATCGCATTTAGTACAGCCAGCAAAGATCCTACATCTAATCATAGTTATATTATTTTCTTCTTTCCAATCAAAACTAGAATGTGACTGAAAATCAGATATTTTGTTAATTTTAACTGTCAATAATCTGGTAGAGTTTCATTTCTCTCATTATATTGTGGCCACTTGTGGTTGTCTAGGTTGAACATAGTGCATGCTTTTGTGACTAATCAATCCAATTATTTTTTAGACTTCAGGAGACAATGGATCGCCTTGCAGCAAAACTTGAGTCAGTTTATACTGCTTCTGGAGGAAGAAAAATAAACATAATAAGTCATTCTATGGGTGGTCTTCTGATGAAATGTTTTATGAGCCTGCATACCGATGTAATACTCTCTCTTCTTAAATCACCTTTTCCACTTAGTTTTCCACCTTGTTCTGTTTTTTGATTCTCTATGATAACCGTTCCTTCTCAATGTAACTAACTTCTAGTTCACCTTTTTCTAGAACTTGGAATCTAAAGTTGTTGCGCTGTTTTTCAGATCTTTGAGAAGTATGTAAAAAGTTGGATTGCTATAGCAGCACCATTTCAAGGTATAAATATGTGTGGGCTAAGAATTTCTGCATTAAGTTGAATTATGTATAGGAGAGAGATCCCTGCCACTATAATAAGTTCTGAACTGATCAATAATGTTTCACCCACTGACCCCCATTCTTATAGAAAGAACCACCCTAGACTCAGAAAACTATTGTAAGGTTGATAAGTGTTTGTTTTTTCTATTTGGGCTAAACAAAAGCAAACCCTATCCAGCCTCCAATTAAACGTGTGCAAATAATCTTTGATGCTTTATGGGTTCCAACAGGTGCACCTGGATATATAACTTCCGCATTTCTGAATGGATGCTCATTTGTTGAAGGATGGGAACAAAACTTTTTTATTTCGAAATGGAGCATGCAGCAATTGGTATGAGCTTTTTTACTTTGTGCACCACCTCCAGTGTTTGAGTTTGCAACTATATTTATTACATCTTCATCTTTATTACTGATTTATAGAAGTTGATGCATGACTCTAGAAATATTTTTATGAAATGGTTGATCCATTTGCTTGAGACCTGTGCTGTTGGAATGGCTCGAGTGTGCAATGTTACTTGTGGTATTATTTCTTTTTTGGAGATAAATTATTTTGTCCTCTCCATTTCAGCTGCTTGAGTGCCCATCAATATACGAATTGATGGCCAGTATAGATTTCAAGTGGGAACATATTCCCCTTCTTGAAGTTTGGAGAGAGAGATGTGATAATGATGGGAATTCTACCACTGTGCTAGAAACTTATCCTCCTGTAGAAGCTATACCAATCTTCATGGAAGCCCTCTCAAAGAATAAGGTAGTCTGTGTGTGTTATTGACTTGTTGTAAATGTGGGGAGTACATGGAACCAATTTATCCCTGTTTTATGTGAAATATGAAATACTTATTTTGGGCTTACATGGGGAGTTGGATGTCAATGAAATGCAAATATTGCTTGAGCTTTAGCAATCAATAAGTATTGCTTAATAATCTGTTGAGTTTTGCGGAACCTTAGTTTAAAAAAAAACAAAAGAAAAAATAATTGAAGTGAATTTAGCATTGATAGAGAAAATATCATTTGTGTACTGATATATTATGTGGAGGCATACACTAATATTATTTTGTTTTGTTTTTTGGAATGAATCTCATGTATAAGATGATGGCTTCTGCGCAGATCTGTTACGATGGTGTTGATATGTCTGTCCCATTCAATCTTGAGATCTTAAAGTGGGCTAATGAGACGCGCAAGTTGTTAAGCTCTGCTGAGGTCCCTGAACAAATTAAGTTCTACAATATTTATGGCACAAATAATGAGACACCACATTCTGTTTGGTAATTATAATCATGCTGGTAATTCTTCATGTCTCAAATATAGCAAATGTTTGATTTGACCAAGGCAACATTTTGCAGTTATGGAAGTAATGATGCCCCAGTTATTGATTTGCGAGAATTGCCTACTCTCCAGGTTAGAATCTTATGTTTTGCTGATATTTCTTGAAAAAGTTTTTGGTTTTGTCTTGTATATATACTTATCTTGTCGCCTCTATATTTGTATCACATACACAGAAATATGGCTATCTCTATATTTTGATGCTGAGCATTGGTTTTACAAATTATTGCAGGCCAGGTACATAAACGTGGATGGTGATGGAACTGTTCCAATGGAATCTGCTAAAGTAAGTTTACTCAACTCTATGCTTTTAAGGTTTGATTAACAAGAATTTCTGGTGAAGTGGATGTTGTAACAGGTTTGCTTCAAGAAAAATTTACATGTAGCGACTGTCTCAAGCATTTACATGATAATAATCATATGATGTCCATGATTGTTAGTATATAATACGAGGTTGCAATAACTAGTCTTGTTGATACAGGCTGATGGACTTCGCGCAGTTGCACGGGTTGGGGTCCCGGGAGATCACCGGGGCATCCTCTGTGAGCGTCAGGTGTTCAGAATTCTCAAGCACTGGTTGCGGGCAGACCACGATCCTTTCTACAACCCGATGATCGACTATGTCATCCTACCTACTGCTTTTGAAATGGAGAGCATCAAAACGAAGGGCATGGAGGTCGCTTCCCTGAGAGAGGAATGGGAAATTGTTGGGGATGACCAAGACTGCAGTGAAAACATGACAGAGAAAGAGGCTCTGGTGGGTTCATTCACCGTGGCTCGCACGTCCGGCGATAAATCTGTGCAGGAGGAGGCCCTGGCCACTGTTACAATTCAGTCACAAAACGATGGTACAAAGCATGTAGAGCTGAATGCTGTGTCCATCTCAGCAAGTGCATAGATACAAAAATGATCACTCTCTGTAAATAAACCTTCTAACTGCACATGTATATTTAAAACTCGAACTCCAAGGAATAACAAGAATATTTATATATTTAAAAGACAATATGAGGCCATCTTCTCTATCACAACTCACCAAGAAGCACTTAGTTACAGACATGCACAGGTATGTATGGATGAAAGAATCTATTATATCTTCATAACACAGTGATTCAGAAAGCATGCTTGCTTCTTTCTAGTTTGAGTTATTGATCAAGTCCGGAGGCGAGCTTTCTTCTCTTACATTCTGGCTCACCTAACTGCAAAAAAACAGAAATCTCTTCTCCAGACTGATCATCCCCTCCAGTCTCACACAGGGTTTTATGAGTTTCCCGATGATCGGAAAAGCTCGGGATGAACTGATGCTCCACCACAGGAGCCACCTCAAGACGACTCTCAATGTGAAACTCATCGCTTCTAAACAATCCAGGGTGAGAATCGTCATCACTAGAAGCTTGTGGGATGCTCAGACCATGGACCTCAAAGTTCTCTTCGGATTTCTCCACAGGCGAAGACTCTCCCACTGTCGAATCCCCTGCACCACATGCATTTCTCTGCTCTTGCAACGCAGCTGTTTGACCAACAAGAGAAAACAGTTAGGACAGTGTGTATAATCTACTCACGAAACACGAAGCAGCACGAACCTTGAAGCCCCTCCGCAGAAGTGATGACATCAAGTTCAAGAAGATCAAGAAGACGGCCTAAATCAACCCCACTAGTCCAGTTCTCAGGAGGTTGGCCAACTTTCAACTTCAAACGACCACGGTTGGCTGTCCCGCCCCAGATAATCCCGACAGGCCGAGGTTTCTCACCGTTCTTACCAGTCAGAAGAATAAGGCTTCCACTGTCACCTTCAAGATCAAAGGTCCGTTGATTCTCCCCAACAACCAGAAAATCAGTGAAGAAACACATCCCCTTTTCATCGTTGTATTCCAAAGAATACGCCATTATGGTCCCCGTCGTCAAGCCCGAGCTCCTCCCAACTTTTACAACTTGCCTACCAACCAGACTTCCCACAGGGGACTGCAAGTCTATATTATTGACATCACCAATCTCACCTATACCTTTCACCAGTGTCGAAACGTTGGCCATGTCGAAATACTCAGCAAAAGGGATGAAGGCGCCATCAGCTCGGACAAACGTCTCTACATGATCACCAGGTAAGTAGCACAGTTCATACTAGAGATGGTAATGAAATGAGAATTGGCTGACAGAAATAAGGTTTTTACCTGGATTTGTTCCAGCAAAAGTGCCATACCAACGATCATCACTTATGAAAGAAGTAGCTCTTTCCACTGCACCTAAATAGACACCCGGTCCGAGACTTGGTGGCAATGGATGAAACATCTTCTGACTTGGAAAATCAAGATCAACAGCTACATGTCTGTTTGTGAGGAAGCCAATCTCCCTATTTCCTGTTCTGCTTCTAACAATGGCACCCAAGGTCCCATATGTTTCTTGGCTAGCAACCTGAAAACAAAACGAGGATCTTGCTAACTACAACATAGAAGCTAATAAGCTACTGCAAGAAAATATGAGAAACATATATTTGTGTGCCTGAGCATGTTACCTGAGAGCCAGATCCAATGCATGAATCACTCCCACCAAAGCCATCAACAAGTTCGGTGTAAAACTGCTCTTTCGGTGTAGCTGCAGGCGCTCCATAGTACGAGAACTCAACGACATCAACTTCACACCAAACACCTCCAGGCCCCTGCAAAAACCAACCAATCCTTAAAAGTGAAAGAAAGTCTAAGATTTTCTTTTATGTGCAAGCTTGAAGCATAACAATTTGAATACATAATGATGGATAAGCTAAGACCTCAAGAGCTGCAGGTAGGCATTGAGCAGGGTTAAGCCATTGCCTGTGGACTTTCCTCCCAACAAAGACAAGTATAGCTGGTATGTCAGTCAAATAGCCCCTCCTGATCCGGAGGCCGATTGCTGTGCCGAGGCTAAAGCGCCTGAGGAGTTTGCTATGGAATGCCCTGATAGTCATCAGCTCAAGCAAGGTAGTGGCCTTAGATCCTGTTGGACGCCAGCCATGAATCTCAGGCAGAACCCCCTTTTGAAGATTCCCAAAATAATGTGCTCTGTCTTCTGCTGCATCAGTTATCCTGCAGGCCGGCCAAGAGAAGTAAGCAGCATTGCTCTCGGACAGCTGACTACCTGCCACGAAGCTCTGCAACGGCGGTGGACTAGCTCCCGGTAGGTTGAGATTGATGTGATGATGCTCCCTTTCCAAATCCAAATCCAAAGCTGACTCCTCAAATTCTGAGGAACCAGAGTTGTTTGCACTTAAATCCATTCTAGCCCTTTTCATGTATCGGCTTTACTTAGAGGAATGTGCTGCCCTGTCAATGGAAACATACAGTGAGTTGGCAACAAAATGCTAATGGAGAATACACATACAACCGAGCAAGGTTGCTAACATCACCATATGTAACTACTCATCAGAATTTGGATAACAAGAGCAATGAAAATGCGGTTAGGGAAATGAATTCTCATTGAAACTCATATCACAACCAGCAGCTAATGAACAAAGCTGGGTTAGAATGAAATTTCTAGAGAAGAAGGAAAGTAAACTAACGGCGAAGGCTGAAAATTGTGGAATGAAACAATGAAAATGACAAACTCATTTTTTTAGTGTTGCAATGCCCAGAGAGAGAGAGGGGTAAACAGCCCAAGCCTATGAGTGATAGGAGGAGAGGAGATTAAATAAAGATAAAACAAATTCAGAATATGTATTCCACCAGTGCTACAAACTTGCATAATAATCAAAGAAAAATCCAAAACCTATGGCGCAAAGCCACATCTACCTCATGAACTGAACAAAAATCAATTCCAGATATATGAAATAAATAAGAAGTAATAATGCAAACTCACAGGAAGGCTTTCAATGCCCTAACACAGGCTTCTTCCACCACAACCATATGTTTTTTTCTGGCCAGTCAGTTTATTGGGAATGAATCTGAATCACAAATTGAAACTGGAAGTCCAAGAAGCAAAACTCAGTGCATCCGAGATTAAAACACTCAAGGCGCCACTGTGTGTGGGGAGAGAGAAAGAGAGAGAGAGATGGCGGAAGGGGTCAAATGGGAAAACTTTATTTGGGAAAATGGACAATTTTCAAAGGAAGAATTTAAAAATAAAGCTGTACATATTCACTTCTATGTACAAGTACGTAATTAATTTCGCAGCAGTATTTGCCATTGTTGTTGCAGTTAAAATAAGAAAATGTGTATTAATCTCGCACAGTTGCTGTAACTATCAATCTCTTGCCGTCTTCCTTTAATCAACACTCATAGTCATAGTAAGAACGATCAAATGATGGCACACGTTTGTCAAGTGTCAAACTACTATTGATGAACAGTCGTCTCAACACCCAAGGCAATACAAGATTTCAATGGTGGCAGAGATGGAAAGAGAAACGAGGTTCAAGATTTGATTTTTTCTTTTTACTTGGATTCCATTCATAATACAATGTTTTTCATCAGGATTAAGGCCCATTTACATATTTGTTCCCATAAAGCTGCACAGTTTGTTTTCATAAGGAAATTAAATTCACTTCCCCTCATCATGTGTTGTGGAAAAGATGGTAACTCTTTAACTCCACTGCTGATTCTTGAACTTGGGAAAGTGAAATCTTGTTGATTCAACTAAAAAAAAAACATTTTTTTCCTCTTCTGTTTGGGACGATAACCAAAAGATTAGTGAGTTCTTGGACCAAAATTCTACAATAAGGGATAAGCAGATAATGCTGCACCAAACTCATTGAGTCACTGTTCCTCCTTCAAGAATCAAGATTCAACCATGTCCACTGTGTGTGCGTGAGAGAGAGAGAGGGGAGGGAGACAGAGACGGGTGCATCCATTATTTCTTGTCAGTTGGATCATCTTCACTCATTTGGTCAATTATAAAATCATTATGAAGGTGGGACTCATCCTCCAATTCCAAGAATCGCAAAATAAAAAGCTAAATAGAGATTTTCATCATGGCATTAATGGAATTTGGCATTGTTTTCTTGGAGATTATGAGGGTGGGCCGCCCACTGCCAACGAGCCACCAACACCTGTACCTACCATATCTCTTGACTATTTATTCCACAACCATTTTTCGTTTTCAAGTGTTTGGACGCTATTACCATTCAACATTTTCGAATAAATGAGTAGTACATGGATATTCTTCACTACTACTGTTAATATGCCAAGCAAGTATGCAATCATTTTTCTTGAAATACAACGTATGCAATCATGAATATTAAGATTTTTTAGGAAAGACAATTAGCGATTTTACTCTAATCTCCTCTAGGGTCAGCAACTGCCGGTTCGGTTTGAAAACCGAGCTAAACACTCAAACCTGAATTTTTCTATAATTCAACTCAAACGACCTGAATGGAAATTTGGAAATTGAACCGAATCATTGATTTTGGTTCGGTTTTAAATTTTAACCGAAAATTCCAATATTTATTCAAAAATTGCTTAATCAAAACTTTTTTAATGCAATAAAATAAAAAAATCACAATCCACAAATCTAATACATAAATGTATTAAAAATGAAAAATTCATAATTTCAGTTTTAAAATTATTAAATATATATATATGATAGTGATCAGGTGAGAATAGGAGTTACTATGAGAAATAAGAATAAATCTCGCGCGTCCATCTCATCAAATCGACGAACAGGATTCATTCTCAGCATATTGAAAACGCGGCATTTTTGCCCCAATATCGTGCAGTTTTAGTCTTTAAAGGCTAAAACTGTAAAAATACTCAAACACAAACAACAACCTGCATTTTAAGCCCAATTTACTTCATTTATAGCCCAATTTACTTCATTTATAGCCCGATTTACTTCATTTTTACATAAATATGAATTAAAAAAAATTAAACATCTTCTTCTTCAAAGCAACAACACGATCGTAGTCTCTATAAAACTCAATACCAACATCAACAGTTCTTAAAACTATGCCCTTAAAATGCTTCATCTTATCAACACACTTTGGAATAAATGAACATGTAAGATACAAAAATGCACAAAGTTAACACTAAAGATGCACAATATAATAGAAAAAATGAACGTCGATCTGAATAATTTTTTTTTTAAAACTATATTCATGCATAATTAACAACGTCGAGACCGAACATGAATGCGAAATCTAGAAACAAAGAAAAAAATCTGATCGACAAAAGAAATATAAATCAATTCGAACAAAGAAGGAATAAATGAACATGTAAGATACAAAAATGCACAAAGTTAACACTAAATATGCACAATATAATAGAAAAAATGAACGTCGATCTGATTAAAACAAATTTTTTTAAACTACATTCATGCATAATTATCAACGTCGAGACCGAACACGAATGCAAAATCCAGAAACAAAGAAAAAAAATTTGATCGACAAAAGAAATATAAATCAATTCGAACAAAGAAGGGAGAAGAAATTAAATCGCGCGAAGAAATGAATAAAAAATCTAATGAGATACTATTTCAGATTTAAAAAAAAGTTAAAATTACAAAAATAACCTTAATTTTGCAAAACTGCAGGATAATCGAGGAAAATTGCACACTGAGTAAAATAGATCATGAGCATTGAAATCACAAAATCAAAGGCTAAGATTTATTCTTATTTCTCATACTAAAAACTATTCTCATATGATCACTACTCTATATATATATAGGGTTGCATTATATGGTTGTCTAGCTTTCCTATGTTATATGAGACTAAAATCCAATCTTCCAATTTGAATTTGGATGGATAGGATTAAGTTTAAATTTTAATGATTAAATATATAATAAGGGTAATGAGGTAATTAATTTATATTATTATTTCTCATTAACCAATCCACGTTATTCCTTGTTTCTCTCTCCCATCAATATGCTCTCTCCTCTATTATTCTTATAAAGTTTTAAATAATCATAACGCATTCAATTTAAGTTATTTTTTTACATGCTATATATCAAATTAAAGATAATTTAATTATCTTTCAAACGAAAACCCTATTACATATGTTCAAAATAAGATAATCGAAGTAAAACTAAATAATGTAATAGGTAAGCTAAATAATGTACCATAATATAGAGAATAATGTAATGATATAGTATATTTACCTAATTTCGATGTTGTTCGTATAAAAACTGGGGAAAGTATTAATTTCACAATTATTGTTGCATTTTATACATAAAAAAAGGTGTCCGAGTGTTACATTATGTGTCGTCTTTGTATTATATTATCCATGTTTGTTTTTTTCGATTGCAAGATATAGATCAAATTGTTGCATGAATGGTACATTATGCATCGACTGAGTGATACATTACGTGTCACATGAGTATTACATTATTCATATCTTTTTTTTTTGCGTTGCAGTAGATAGATCAAAGTGTTGCCTGAATGGTACAATATGTGTTGTGGTACATTATGTATCGGCTTTATAGTACATTATTCAACCGTATGTACATTATTCATGTATGTATTTTTTGTGGTTGCATGATATAGATCAAAGAGTTGTCTGAATGATACATTATATATTGACTGAGTGGTACATTATGTATTGATTGTATATTACATTATTTGACTGTATATTATATTATTCATGTCTTCTTTTTTTTGCTGTTGCATGACGTTGATAAAAGTATGAATAGTGCATTGTATATCGATTGATTTGTACATTATGTGTTCATTGTATATTACATTATTAATGTCTGATTTCTTGCCGAAAAAAGAAACAAATAGTTCTCTTTATTCATCAATCTGTAATTCTCTTTATTAGTATTACAGTATTACATTATTCTTACTATTATGTTACATTATTTAGTTTTAACTATTACATTATTTGATTTTGCTACAATTACCTTATTCCTAACATATGCAATAGGAATTTCGTTTGAAAGGTAATTAAATTATCTTTAATTTGATATATAATAAGTGAAAAAATAATTCAAATTAAAAAAGTTATGATTATTTAAAGTTTTATAAGAATTATAGAGGAGAGAGAAAAATGATGAGAGAAGGAAAACTAAGAAACAAACGTGTCATTGGTTAATGAAAGAGAATAATATAAATTAATTACCTAATCTACCTAATATACCCTTAATTTATATTTAAAAATTAAAATTAAAAATTAATTCATCATTTAATAACCGTTAGATTGATAAAATAAATTGTTGAGATCTGGTTTCATATAACATCTAGAGAATGGGTAACATATGATCACTACTTTATATATATATATATATATATATATATATATATATATATATATATATATAGAGAGAGAGAGAGAGAGAGAGTAGTGATTAGGTGATAAAAAAAAATTTCGCTGCTAAATGATAATAAATCTGGACCATTAAAGATTAAAATCAACGCATGTGATCAATTTAAATTCGTCCCAATTTCGGTACATTATTTGTGTTACCATCTAGCATTCAAGAGCAAAAATGTGAAAAATATATATTCAAGAATTTTATTTCATGCAGTTCATAAAACATAATGAGCATACGTTAGATGTTAAAAAAATGCAATATTTTGTGCATAAAACTGCAGCATATAATCAATGCAAGAAATGCACTCAATATGAATACAAAAATGCATATGCTTTAGAATAAAAATGCATCTAATTCAAGTTAAAAATGCATCATTGATGCAAAAAAAAAATGCAAATATTTGGTAACATTTTTTATGCGTAATTGATGCATTGTTTATCCTGAACGCAAATATTTGGTAACATTTTTTCGTGCGAATCTTCTAAATTTAACATATTCAATACGGATATCATATGAATCATCATAAAAATACGTTTAATTTGATATATGATTCGTAAAAAATAAATTTGAACCGAGAAAGATATAGTCATTTTATTATAATGTGAGAAAAGAAAAAATTAGGAGAGAGAATAATTAGATCTAAAGATAGAGAAGCCCTAATTACCTTATTTATTCAATAAATCCTGAATCATCACAACCATTGGATCAACAATATAAATGATCTAGATTCTTTCTCATTTAGCATGAGAAAAGCTTTTTTTTATATGATCACTAATATATATATATATATATATAGAGTTGTGTTCAAATCCAAACTAAATGTCCTGAATGAACTATGAACTCTTCATTGTTGTATGTATAATTGATCATTGTAGTGTATATGATAGTTCATTAAAGTACTTAATTATAATACTTCATTGTTGTGTGTGTAATTGATCATTGTAGTGTATATGATACAATAATGAGGTATCATACACACTATAATGATCAATTACACACACTACAATGAAAGTTCGTAGTTCATTCAGGAAGATGAGTTCAGCCTAGAATGCACCCCTATATATATATATATATATATATATATGGTAGTGATTAGGTGATAATAGGATATCTCATGCTAAATGCGGAAAAATCTGAGCCATTAAATATTACAATCGACGGCTCAGATTAAACAAATTCCGTCTAATTTTCGGTGCATTTTTTGCACATACTCAATGTATTAAAGGGTAAAAATGTAAAGAATATATATTCAAAATATCATTTCGTGCAGTTCATAAAACATAATATGCATACATTTGATGTAAAAGAATGCAATATTTTGGGCATAAAACTGCGGCATATAATTAATGCAAAAAATGCACTCAATATGAATACAAAAATGCATCTGCTTTAGAATAAAAATGCATCTTATTCAAGTTAAGAATGCATCATTTGATGCAAAAAAAAAAAATGCAGATATTTGGGAACATTTTTTATGCGTAATTGATGCATTTTTTTTTATCCTGAACGTAAATATAATGAAGAACATATACCAACTGAATATAAAATCATGATTTTCGTGCGAATCTTCTAAATTTAACATATTCAATATGGATATCATATGAATCGTCGTAAAAATACGTTTAATTTAATATATGATTCGTAAAAAATAGATTTGAATCGAGTTGTTTGATTATAATGGGAGGACAGAGAAAATTAGGAGAGAAAATGTTTGGATCTAAAGATAGAGAAGACGGTTATTCAAATTTAAAGGCTAAATTACTAAGATACCCTAATTACCTTATTTATTCAATAAATCCTGAATTATCACAATCATTGGATCAACAAAATAAAGGATCCAAATTCTTTCTCATTTAGCATGGAAAAAACTATTATTATATAATCACTACTCTATTTATATGTATATATATGATTAGTTCGATTATAACCAAAACGATAACCCAAACTTTTTTTAAAAATTTACCCAAACCAAAACTAGATATCTTTTCAATCCATTCAAAATCCGAAATCCGATGATTTGGTTTGATTTTCGGTTCCGTTTGCTTACCCCTAATATTCTCCTCATCTAAAGAAGTGGATGCTATTCTTACAAGGACAAAAAAAACAAGATATAAATTTTTAGAAATAAATTAGAAATGCAAACGGGGCTGATTTCTTTATCGTTTATGGAATATTTAGTGGGACCTGCACGGGTTGGATTGTGAGATAAGATCAGTAGGTCCCTTAATGTTGCGCCTAAAACTGTTGGACGTGATAGCAATTATTGGATTTTTTCATTTCATACCCCACTTATACTGTTCTTGATTTCAAGATATGGGCCAAGGCACTTTGATTTGGATTTTTGTATGAGTAGCCCAAAATTATTGGGCCTTAACCTATTAAAATGGGCCAATAGTTTTTTTAAAGGTTGTATAAAGATGTTAGCTTTGTTTTTTGATAATTCTTGGGAGCAATATCTCTTCTTTTGAGCAAGATCACTCTTCATGGAGCAAAAAGGTTTGCTTAGTTGATATTGTATTGATCTCCACTTTTGTGGGAAAAAAAGATGTACCTTATCTCTGAAAGTTGGTGGTGTAGAATTCAGTATGCTTGGAAGAGTTTTGGAGAACAGTTTATAAACTTGCCTTAGAGCTAACAAGTGAGTCGAGATATGTTATTTTTCATAGATGAATTTGGAAAACCAACTATTTACTTAATTAGGGTGCCCACAATTTTCAGCTTTTAAGGTATTTAAAACTCTGATCACCCATTACACTAAACCCAGCTTTATTAAAATTGGTTCCTGTTTTGGAAGCTGGGTTATACACCCACTTCTTTTATTATTATTATTATTATTTTTTATCTATCTATCAGTTAAAAATTAAGTTTTAATTTCTCTCATAATTTGATGTTTTGATATATTAAAACTAATTTTAGCACTAGGTTTCTAGAGTCTTGAATGTAATCCATGCATATGATTATTTGAGTTGTAATAAATTAGAAACTTAGGTACTGAAGACCGAGTGAAGAAGTTGCTCTAGACTTGAAGAGAAGTGTTCGTGCTCGAAACGCAGTAAGGCCGAAACTTAGTTTCTGGAAACTTAGTTTCAATAAGTATGGCCAAAGCCTATAATGATCTTGAGAAGTTAGTATAGAGGTTACCATACTGACTTTGGGAAGTCAGTATAAGAGATGCCCATACTGACCATGGAAGTCAGTATGGAAGCTTTTATTTCAAAAGCACGAAGAACACAAGGTGAATCGAAGTCAGACTTAAAGGCGATTAAATGCTAAGTAAAAGTCAGTACGAGGATATACCATACTTGGATTCCTCGGACTAAAATCTAGTCTCACAAGAGCAGGTGGGAAGTACAATGCAAGGACAACTTTTCAGGGCAGAGCAGACCTATGAATAATAGCTGTGATTGGATGGTTCAATCTCTGTCTCTTACGACTTGAATTGAGTTTCCAACTCAAGTTAATCATTTTGTGCTAGTTGTTTAAAGCACAAGGCTAAAGCTTAAAGCTGAAGCTATACCTTGGTGAATATTACTTTTTTAAGTAATATCCATAACAATCAGTTCCTACTCTGGGAATCTTACTCTCATAGGCTCTAGCCAATCAAACTTAGTTATGGGAAGAACAAGGAAACATCCAACCATCGAGGAAGAAGGTTGCGGGGTGCGTCCTCACTTCAACACCAACTTGCAAGGAGTTTCTAGGCGAGTGATGTCAGCAAACCGGGGGACAGAGGTTTTTGATGGGCTGACCATAGATCGTAAGGAGGCTTGTAACCTGAAACTTAGTGGATTCCCGATTAAGTTCGGAAGAGTGGACATATGACATTAATTACGAACCACAATAATATCCTGTGTCAATTTACTTGCTTACTTTACATCTCTATATTTAAGTTTCTCATACTTACTTTACAACCTTCAATACTTAGCCAAGTATTGATGTGTATACTCTGAAACTTACTTAAATTATTTCTGAGCTTAAACTTACTCTTTTCGATAACCCGTAACTGAGCTTTAGTCAGTTTTGGAGAACAAGAGAAATGCAAACTTATTCTGCTGCATTGCATATTACTTTGATTTTGGGACCAACAAGTGGTATCACGCGCCAAGGTTCTTATAGGCCAAGCTTGTGTTGAGTCGCTTAGGACCAGATCTCTATTTCCTTGCACTCGTTTGTTTCTTGTGATTCAAGCTCAGGTTATACAAAGATAGCTCACATCACAAAGCTTACCAAGTATTTTCCAGAGACCTTCAACACATGGAAGAAAAGATCTCTGATAGTGTTGAAGAATGTCCACCCTGAGATGGCAGAAGTCCTATCCAACAGACCAATAAAGATTACGAAGGTTAATACTCAGCTTGAAAGAGCTACTGGTCCAGAGATCGTCAACAAACCCTATGTTGAGTGGACCAACAAAGACAAAGTTCGTGCTCAGCTGGACACAGTCGCCATGGACCAGAGCCTCTAGTTATAGAAGCTCTCGAGTATGATAATGCAAAACAGGTATGAAATTTTCTTGGTACTTTATTTCAGGAAATAGACCAGATGAAGCGCAACAAGCTTCAAGTATGTGTGGACAAGTACGAGTCCTTCCAGCTACTCCCTGGAGAGAACATCAAATTCATGGAGGCTCGTTTCAATTCCATAGTATGCGAGCTAAAGAATCTTGGAAGAGAATATACGGTAGCTGATCTGAATGCAAAAATCCTCTCCAAGATGCCTAAGGAGGGTTGGTTCATGAAATTCACTAACCTAAAAGAAAAAGATCTGTCCAAGATGTCAACGAAGGACGTGTTCGCCCAACTTCAAGCCCACGAGTGGGACATTTAAATGGCAAACAAGAATGAAGCTGTGCGAAGTGTCAGCACGCAACCCGAAGAAGATGCTGTCTTTTTCGTAAAAAGAGACTTCAAGAGAAGGCCCCAGAAGCCTTACCAAGCTGACAGAGCACCTGGTCAAAGCTCTGCATCAAAGTCAGCAACAACACCTTACTACCAGAAGAAGGAGGAAGAGAGCTCAGTTGCCGAGCTTGAGGAATAAATGAGGAAGCTGACTAAGCTTCTGGAGAAGGCCAAAGCCAAGACTGAGAGTTCACAAGGAGGTGAACAAAAGTTCAGTGAAAGAACTCCAAAGGCATGCTTCAAGTGCAATTCTCCAAATCATTTGAAGTACGAATGTTGACTGGTATCCAAGGAGGAAATGGAGCGCCTCAAGAGGATCTTTGAGAAGAAAGCTTTCAGAGCTGTAGCCAAAGCCATGCTGTCTAGAACTGAGATTCCAAACATATCAAACAACGATGACGACTACTACACTTCCGATGATTAGGCAAAGTAAGAAGCATTCCTAGTTCTTATGGCCAAGCTTAGAGAAGATGACCCTGAAGAAGAAAAAACTGAAACTGAGTCACAAAATTGGTAATAACTCAAAACTCAATTTCTAGTTCTCATGCTTGCATAGAAGAGGACGCCAAATCCAATTGCTCGGATTCAGAGGATGTCACTCTTCAAATTTTAAATAAAGATTTTTTCAAAATTTTATAAATTGAAAAATGCTTTGGTAGGAGAAAATGACTCACTGAAACTTAAGGTTTCAGAGTTTACCAATGAGATCGAAGGATCGAGGTCAGTCAATGATAATTTGACCAATCTTAGAGACGAGCATTCTGTTTTACTCGAAAATTTTAAAAATATTTCAGATAATTTGACCAAGCTTAGTATGATATCGAATTGGGCTTCCGCGTCAATACCACCACCATGCAACGTTAGTTCATCCATGAGGTGAGTCATGGAAACCACGTGCTCTCTCACTGAACTGCCTTCAGACATTTTCTTACTCACAATCTCCTTCATGAGATTGAATCTGACAGTTCTGTCCGTCTACCCATAAGTTGCTGTTAGATTATCCATAATCTCACAGGCCTTATCATAATGCTGATGCTGCAGCTGCAGTACCTTACTCATAGTGGTCATCATGTAGCATTTCACTACATTATTAGACTTGATCCACTTATCGTAAGACTGCTGCTGCTTGGCAGTAGCATCAGCAGCTGGGACTGGCGGACAAAGATCAGTAAGGACAAACTTGTATATAATCCAAATTACGTTTCCATTCTAGGAAATTCAGACCATTGAGAGGATTTTGAGCGAGTATATTAATGACATTGTTCATAGACATATCTGAAAACAAATAAGCGAATTAAAGTAAGCACATACTACGAACAATTGAAACAAATATGCATAGAACCTTTAGATGAAACAATGCAATTTGCTTCCTCCAATTGCCCAAGCTAATTCATCGCAAGCTACCCGAGTAGACCGTTTACGATGAACGCTCAACCAGATCAAATGATCCTTTAATTTCTTAACATGCCAGGTATCTTAAGCAAAAGAAATTAATATTGGAGATCTCAAGACCATGTTCACCTATCCGGAGCAGGGACATCTCAAAAGAGTTATACTCCAGGCAACATCTAAGCCAAAGTAACCACAAGCCTAACTCCGGATTATAAAAGGCGATTTGGCATACGTACTCGACCCATACTGCATGCCCTTTACATCCTTTGTTATCCCAGTTAGATTAATCTTAGAGACCAGTGAAAGTTGTCTCAATGCAAGCTACCCGAGTAGACCGTTTGCTTAGAGGCTCCCACTTCTCATCTTAAAATAAGTGTTTTATTTTGGAAACCTCATCGCATTGGAACTGGTGAGGAACCCCTAACGTAAGCTACCCGAGTAGACTGTTTACGCTTCGAGATGCCTCACTTCCAATGAGAAGTCGTATTTGTGGAGGTCTAATGATTTTGGTTAGAAAAGAACCAAAATCCAGCTTAGTATTTTTAATTCTAAAGGTTTCATGCGCACACATTATTTTACGTTTCCATAAATTACGTCATATCTAAAATCCCATCATAAATTAATATGATCCCGGAATTTATAGACATAATTTAAAACATAAAATAAATCATATAAGACATGCTCAAAAATTAAATTGCAACATGCTTATAAAAGTAGATAATTAAAGCAAATAATCATGCTTCCTATTATTTACTAGTGCGCACATAATAAATCACATCAATACGAGAAATAATAAATAAACAAATAAATTCTCGTGGCCCCTCAGATGCGATTACAATTGAAAATAATTAAATCTAACTATTACAAGATTTATTTTCACTACAGATCTTCAAATTGGGCCTCCGTTGGACTTGAAATCTGATTTGAATTGCATCAACATCAATTGGGCTTCAAATTAGGGTTTCTGGCCCAAACTGCAACCAAACCCTTTTTTCAGACTTGCGGGCCGCCTCCGGGCTGAGAAGCCCGATTTCCGGCCCGGGCAGCCAAACCCTAGGGTTTCAGCAAACCCTAGCCGCCACCCCTGCAGCAAGCAGCCGCCAGCCGCCTTTTTGGCGCCGCTTCTCCGGCCACCACCTGCGGCCGGAACCTGCAGCAGTCGTCGCCCGCACCCCAGTCACCTCCAGTCGTCGTCGCCGGTCAGAGCAGCTGCAGCAGACGCCATCGTCGATCACACGCGCAAGAGGAAGCAGACGCGCAACCATAGAACCGCCGTGCGCAACCGCGCGCGGCCTGCTGCTTCGCCGGCTACCACCACCTAGCGCGAACACCATTATCATGACGAGCGTCGCCGGAGATCAATGATGTGGCGCCTACCATCGTCGGACTCGCGAGGCTCGCCGACGAGGACCACAACAGAACGAGAGGACTGTGCAGGCCGTGTACGCACGCACGCAATGGGCAAGCCCGCGCACCGTTGCCGGCCTGCAAATGCTCCCCGCAGTGGAATCCTAGCCGCCGCCAGCCGCGTCCGATGTCTCCTGCGCTCCGAACGTGCACCCTGCTACTCGCCAGCGACTGCAACAATGTGAGAAGAAAACGGGCGCAGCCTAGCCACGCAACAGAACATAGCTCTTTCGCGCCGCCG
>JAPKLW010000459.1:32958-48230 GCA_026898455.1 Plectranthus barbatus
GACACATCAAGTAGCTAGGATAAGCCCACTTATGAACCAATGTGCCGCAGCTTAGACCGATAGCCTATCCAGGGACCGTCTCAGCTGTGATACTGTTTATATCTCGTTAGGTCAAACGACTCATATGATCCTCTGTGATCTCCTACACACCATATGATCATCCCTATAGGCGAGATAATAGGATATTATGGTTCGTTGTATGTTTGTTTCATCAGAAAATGAGCATTGTTGTGGCAACATATATGAAGACCAGTGTACAAAACACTTAATCATATATGCTTTTAGTATATAATCCCAACACTAAGGACGAAGTCAAGCTTGAACTGCTGGAACTCATCCTTCAAGTGCAAAACAACAAGGGGGTCGCCGTGAAGAGGATCCATTCTAATAACGGTAATGAGTTTTGCAACGGACCATTCATGAATTTCTGTGCCGATGCTGAGATTGCTCACGAGAAGTCAGCTCCAAAGACTCCTCAACAAAATAGTCTTGCTGAGCGAAGGAACCAAAAAGTCAAAGAGGCAGTGAGGACCATGATTGCAGAGGCAAGCTTGAGCGAAGGCTTTTGGGGAGAAGCTTTGATGATGGCCTGCTATAATCAGAATAGAAGCGCCATCAATAGTCGTCATCACAAAATCCCGCATGAGGTCTACAATGGTCGTAAGCCCTCTATAGATCATCTCGGTGCATTTGGTTCTTGATGTTACATCCATAATAACGAAAAGTCTAAGTTAAATACCTTTAGTCCCAAGGCAGATGAAGGTGTGTTCCTTGGTTATGAACACCCTTCATACAAGGGATATAGGGTACTCAACAAGACTACGGGACTTGTGGAGATAACATGTTCTGTTGTTTTTTTATGAGTCTATCTTAGTGCGCAGGACCTTAAAGGAACTGGAACTTGATGATCGTGAGATCAAGGATGCTTGTGAGAAACTGAGTTCTGAAAAAGAAGATTCAAATATAGTTTTTCAAGCTAGATCTATGAACGATCAATCAAGTAATCCAGAGGACCAGGTCGGTGATGCAATTGTCCTTGGTTAGGCCATAGATACACTAACCATTAATGCAGGAAGGAGGCGGTGAGAAGGAGTCTGAGAAGGAGACTCAACATGTGCCTGAGAAGGATGTGGTGGTACATGCTGAGAAAATCATCCTCAAAATAGCCCGAGATATGGTGGAAGGGCAGGAGAAGGAATTTGAAGGCCCGCAATAAGAGACCTCCTTCCATGTTGAAACTGAGTCTCTAAGCATCATGTTGAGAGCTTACGAGGGGATCAAGGAGGTGAATCACCTATGGAAATATCCTCTAACAACTTCCTAACCTCCTCCGATGATGTAGAGGAAGTGGGTCATCGTCGGGTGACTAAGGAATTTGATTATGAGAGGGATATGCATGGCGTCTAGAGGCCACATCCCTAGGATAAGAGGGTGAAGGAAAATGCTTTTCAGCCCAATAAGCTTCCTGAGTATTAAGTGCCATTGAGTGAGGTGCCATATCCAAAGTCTTCAACAAAACGATTAAGAAGATGGTGCCCACCGATTCACAGGACTGAAGTAGGGGATGCCAAGATTATCCCCTGGACGGCTGAAATTTCTCAAAGAATAGAGAGGTGGGTCACAGAGGAGGTAAACTTACTTTATCCTTACCTGCTAACAAAGGACACAGAGGCCTGCAGGATACATAGGCAGAAATTTCGAAGGTGGAGGAGGTTTGATCTGGCGATGCATGAGCTAAATAATAAAGACATGTCTATTATGCAAGCCAAGTTAGGCCTAACCTACTGGAGATCTGTAGATGTGTGGGCCAATGCGTGGAGTTCCCAGGCGGAGACGAGGGAGACATAAGTATGCGGATGCTGATGATTCAAGCCTACCATTCTGAGACTCATGATGAGCATAACATCTTTCTAGATGAGCACAAGCTACCTCCTTCCGAATACATTTTTGTGCCAGAAGCTCCCATCTCTGCCCGTCCAATTACTCAGGTATCCACTGCTCAAGCTGACCACTCTCTCATGCTGACTGAATCAGAAACAAAGTCAGCTCAACCTTTCACTCTGGAGGATTATCAAAAAATTATAATTGCCAAGAGGGAGAAGTTGCTGGAACTTACAGAGCAAATACAGAGTGTTGAAGCTGAGCTCAAGCAAACATCTGAAGAGTTGGCTGTTGTTGAGGTTGAGAAGGCCGATCTGGAGTAGGCCATGGCTCTCTCTCATGAACTCACTGTCCAACATACCGCAGAGAGAGAAGTTGAGCTGATAAATGCCATAACATCCAGTCGTGCAACTCTTGCAAAAACTATCAATCTTATAAGGGTCCAGATGATGATCCAGAGCAAGATTGAGGCTTAGAAGCTAAGGGCGTAGCAGGAAACTAAGCTCATGCAAAAAGAAGACAAGCTTACAAGACTACAATAGGAAGTTGTCGTTCAGATGCTAAGAGAACAAGAAGATCTTGCTAGGTAGAAGTAGGAGGCCGAGCTTAAACAGAAAGCAGAAGAGCTTGCCAAGCAACAGCACAAAGCCGAGCTGAAAAGAAATGAAGAAGAAGAAGAGCTCATCAGGCAGCAAGAAGAAGTCGAGCTAAAAAAAATAAGATGAGCTTATAAGGTAGGAGGAAGAGCGAGCCAGGCAATTGGCAGTGGTGCCTCTTGCATTCACCCTGGTTGTAACGGAGATGTTTGGTTTTACCCTACAAACTACTTCTGAAGCTGTACCCTCGGCCATGCTGACTCTTTTCCAAAATCAGATTGAGGAGATCTAAGCTCGCCTGGATGAGAATGATAGAAAAGAAGCCAAAATTTCTGAGTCTATTTCCTCTATAAAATATACGGTGTCTACCTTAGTTGAAATTATCAAAAAGGGGAAATTGACAGGCTGAAAGAAAAGGAAAATCAGAGGCTAAAATAAGAAAGAGAAAAAGAAGAGAGGCTGAGAAGGGAAGAGGCTGAAGAGAAAAGGAGGCAGGATCAGTTCAACTTACTTGCTGATTTGGTTGCAAAACTTTCTGGGTCTTCATCGTCTACACCTGATCCTCCTCCACCATAATTCTCTCGGTAAACTGAGTTTTTGTACTTAGCCATTTTGCAAACTTAGCTTTCTGACTTTCATTGTACTTGTAATCTTCTTACTCATTAATGAAAGTTTGGAAACTGACCTTGTTGACAATCACTCATTGTCTATCTCTCCCTCTCTCTCTTCCTTCTAAATTTTTAACTTGGCTGGACTCACTTTTCCAAGTTTGAGCAACAAACTTACTTTTTTGCTCTATTGATTTTAATCGAGAAATATCTCTCCAAAATGTAAACTCAAGCTTTCAAACTTTGAGGATAATTCTTAGCTTACCGTGTGCCATTTTTGGACACGAGACTTGTAGCCTTCCAGCTCGAGTTATTTCTTGGTGTTCTTACTTTAAAAGTAAGAACACAATAGTTACTGCTTATCTCCAAGCAATAACTATTACGGGCATCTAACCGCAAGTTCGAAAATTATGGGAAGAACTCTAAAGCTCCAAGTTTCAGAAAGGAGGCTGCGTGGTGTGTCCACACTCCAAGTTCTGAGAAGCAGAGGCCGGGATGAGTGGGCTAGTGGACTGACAAACATTGACATCTACCATCTAGCGATAGATCGCGAATCCTTTGTAACGGAAACTTAGTGATTTCCAGACTTACAGTCTGAAGAGAGGACGCAGGACTTTGTGTCCCAACCTCTATAAATCCTTTTTCAATTTAGTGTTTTATTTACTTTCTTCAAGGATTTTAAAACTCAACACATTCTATGTGTTGAAGTATACTTGAAACTAAACTTAACCTTAAACTCGCTAAATCACAAGTATTCTGAAATACAAACTGGTGAACAACTACCAGTTTGTGAAGTGCAAGTTCGATTTAACTTATTTATGTTGTATACCAACTCTGATCTCAGGACCAACATTGAATCAGCTCTATACATGAGTCAGTTGACTGTAGATTTTTTACAATCATCAAAACTGCAGGATTTCCAATAACCATTAATTTCACTATTTTGTCAATTGTTATGGATCATTCTAATGTATAAATATTTTAAAATTATGTGATTGTTATTTTCATAATAATTAATTATTATTAAATATATATTATATATAATTAATCTTGTTTAAAATTATATTAATAACATAAATATATAAATGATTACATCAACTATTTTATCTTCTTATGAAATGAGTATGGAGCATTTGTCTAGTATAATGATCCGTTAGAACCTCAATCAATGAGGTCTCATTTACTAAAACAAATCCACTTTTAAGTAATTTTGTAAATGGATGACTACGTTGCCTTTTTCTTATTGGGTATTATTATTAACGTTTATTCTAAATATACGTCATTGTAAAATAATATTTCACGTTATAATGAAAAGATATTAAATTATATTCGTTAGAAATGAAATTTCCTTTGATTGATGTTTTGGTGTGTCAAAATTGACTTTAGTTTTGAGTTTCTAGAGTGTTTTTAAATGTAATTCTTATATAGGATTTATGGAGTTGTATTAGACCAGAAACTGAAGCTGAAGATCGAGCAGATTAAAGTCAAAGCTCGAGAAGACGAGAATCAAGTTTCAGAACTTAACGTGAAGACTCTGAGAAACTTGAAATGATGAAGGCTAAGTTTCAGAGCTTGAAAGTTAGAATCTCCATAAACTCAATTTCTGGAAACAGAGTTTTCACCCAAGAAAAACAGAAACTTAAAACTTGAAATCAGGAGGATTTCACTTTTCAGTTTCACCGGTGATGCCATTCTAGTGGAAACTTAAAACTGATTTTGGAGAATGTCAATTTTCAGTTTCAGAATTCAAGAGCACGTGAAAAACAAGGGGACACAAAGAACCCGAAGTGGAACTCGAAGTCATATTTGAAGATTCCTTAAAGTGTCAATCAAAAAGTTAGTACGAGGAACTTAAACTTGGATTCCTCGGACTGAAACTTAGTCTGACAAGAGCAGGTAGAAAGTACACTGCCAAAAGTCAAAAGCAAACTGCAGAGCAGAGCAGAGCAGACAAGAAGAATGGTCTATGATTGGACGACCCAATCTTTGTCTCTAACGGTTGGATCGACGATTCTAACGGGAATAATTCAAATTGTCGACCAACCCACCTATAAATTGCTCAACACTTCGACAGACACAATAACCTGAATCACGCGATAAACTAAGCAAAAACTATGTCAAACTTTCTACTGAAAAGCTCTATGAACTCCGTATTATCTGAACACGATGCTTACGTCTTTCGACTCAAGCTATTCTTTCTGTGCATCTGTTTAAGTGCATGAGACTAAAGCTCTCTAGCTTAGCTACCTTACTTGGTGATTATTACTTTTCAAGTAATAATCATAGCAAACAGTTTCCTACTCTGGGATACTGATTATCACGAGGTTGCCAACAAACCTTGAAGTTCTGGAAAGAACCAAAAACATCTACATCCAGATTGAAGGTTGCAAGGTGCGTCCTCACTTCAAGCTGGAGAAGGAAGCAGGAACAAGGAGTTTCTGGGCGAGTGACGCTAGCAGACGAAGGACGAAGGATTCCGACGGGCTAGCCATAGATCGTGATAAGGCTTGAAAATTGATCCTTAGTGAATTTCTGAATTGATTCTCGAAGAGTGAACGTAGGACTTTGATTCCGAACCACTATAATATTATGTGCCATTTACTTGCTTTCTTTAAGTTTCTGAACTTTAAGTTTACTTGCTTATTTGAAACCTTTAATACTTGACTAAATATTAAAGTGTATATCCGAAACTGAAACTTAAAACTACTGAACTTAAAACTGAGTTTTATAGAAACTAAAAACTGAGTCTCTGAAAGTCAGTTTTCAGATAAGTGCAAGATCATTTCAAACTTTTGCTGCATACTTTCGTACTCTGATTTGGGACCAATAATATCTTAATTTACTTCATTTTAATTTTCATCTAAAATCGATTAGTTTGGTCATAGCATATTAGTTACATTTACTCGATAATTATAATTGGACATATTTGCTTATATTTAGTAAGTATTTTAAGATTTTAATAATTCGTTGGTAAACACTCAGTATTTATACCTCATCTAAATAGCGGTTAGGATAGGGACAAACAATTTTCAATTTATTATTTAAAGATTCTTCTATATGAGATTTTTTATTATTGAAATTGTTGGGACCGTTAACTCCGACATTAGTTTGATATTGTCCGCTTTGGGCATTACAAGCCCTCACGGTTTTGTTTTTGGGCAACTTCCCAAAAGGCCTCAAACTAATGGGAGTTATGTGTACTCTTATATACAAGGAACTCTTTCCTTGTTTATTCAATATGGGACATTTGGGTTTGCCATACCCAACAATCCTCCCCTCAAACTAAATGGACCACATTCTCATGGCTTCTCGTCGTAGGACCGTATATCCATGGCCTCCCATATTCGAGCAATCTTATCGCATCGATACCTAGCCCGTGCTACTCTCTTTTGCATTGGTATTCATAGAGGGGCTTCCCACAACCACACCCGAGTCCTCCAAGCTCGATTTTACCACACTAGAGTCCACAAACTCGGTCTCCCAATTCTGCCCGAACCTGGGCATTCGCGGGTTCCTCATTCCCATATACGACGCCACTTGTTGCGACCGTAAACTCCGACATTCGTATGATATTGTTCGCTTTGGGCATCACAAGTCCTCACAATTTTGTTTTTGGGCACCTTCCCAAAAGGTCTCATACTAATGGGAGTTATGTGGACTCTTATATACGAATTCTATCCTTGTTTCTCCAATGTAGGACATTTGGATTTGATATACCCAACAATCCTCCCCTTAAACCAAATGGACCACATTCTCGTGGCTTCTTGTTGAAGGACCTTATACCCATGGCCTCCTATCGATCGATCTCATCGCATCGATATATAACCCATGCTACTCTCTTTAGCATTGGTATTCACAAATAGGGGCTTCCCACAACCACACCCGAGTCCTCTAGAGTAAGATTCTTCTTCCCAATCTTGAACCGTATTCTTATACTTTGATTTGAATAAATTCGGCCTGTGATTGCGTCTTGTTGGTATTATCTATGATTGGTGTGGTTCTGGAATTTCTGTGTGGAGTATTGAGGATTTCTGATCTGCTTGTTGAAATTCAAGTAAATCTTTGGTCACTCACATTCAACTAAGATTGAGCGCATGTGTTTGATACTTTGCCTAAGAGGATTTGTGAGTAGATTTTCTCTATTCTCTGTGATTGGTTTTCTGGTGTAATTTGCTTGAATCATGAAGTAAGTTTTGAGGCATAAGAGTCAAGGGATTCAGAAACAAGTAACATGGCGTTGAGTAGGTTTGAGATTGAAAAGTTCACGGGCAAAAAATGATTTTGGCTTGTGGAAAGTTAAGATGGAATCAATCTTGACTCAACAGGGGCTGGAGACGGCCATCTTTGATAAGGCTGATGCCTTTAAGAATGAAACAGAAGATCAGAAATTGAAGATCATCAACAAGGCAAGGAGTGACTTATTTCTAAGCCTTGATGACAAGGTGCTTAGAGAGGTTTCTAAGTAGAAAACAACATACGAAGTATGGAAGAAGCTGGAGGGATTGTATCAAACAAAGTCACTAGCTAATCGGTTATACATGAAGCAGAGGCTCTACTCTTGTAAGTTTACAGATGACAAGAGTATTGTTGATCAACTTGATGAATTTAACAAAGTCGTCGATGACTTGGAAAACATATGAGTAACACTCGAAGACGAAGACAAAGCCCGATTCACTTGCTTAATGCACTGCCTAAGTCCTATGGACATTTAAAGGATGCTATGGCCTATGGAAGGGGGACATCCATAACATTAGAAGATGTTTTGTCAGCAATAAAAGGAAAGGAAATTGAAAAGCTATCTGAAAAGCAATCCACCAGCATTGAAGGGGTTGGTTTACTGGTAAAGAAAGGTGGTGGAAATACAATGTTTAGGAGGGACTTCAACAAAAGAAGAGAGTTTGATTCTAAAACAACAACACCTATACAACTTGAAAACAAAGATCTACCACCTCGAATTGAGACAAGGACTTGCCATTACTGCAAGAAACCAGGCCATTTGATTAAAGATTGCTTCACTTTGAAAGGGAAACAACTATTCCAAAACCGCAGCAATGTTGCTGAAGTCGTGCTAGAGTTTGAAGATGAAGTTCTGAGCATTACTGAAGTTAATAGAACTGAGAGTTGGATACTGGACTCTGGATGCTCTTTCCATATGTGTCAGCACATGGACTGGTTTGTAGATTTGAAGCTAATGGAGAGTGGTTCAGTAATGCTGGGAAATGACAATACCTGTAAAGTAAAAGGCATTGGATCTATTAGGATTAAGAATCACAATGGTGAATATAAGATGCTAACCAAAGTTAGATTTATTCCTGATGTGAAAAGGAATTTGATATCTTTGGGTGTGTTGGAATCTAAAGGCTACAAGATTGAAGTATATGATGGAGCATTGAAAATCAACATAAATGAGAAAGATATTATGAGAGGAAAATGGATACACAGTTTGTATTATCTTCATGCTACAACAATGGTTGAACCTGAAATTGATAAGGATGAACCAGATGCTGAAAAGCTGCTAAAGCATTTGGTGACAAACCAACATAGTAATTCTTCAGATAATTGATTAGCAAGTGATAGAGTTAGGAGGGAGATAACTCCTCCTCAATGTTTCAATGAAGCTGACGTGATATTCTTGAGTTTGAATGTGGCGGAAAGGATAGAAAGTATGGAATCTCGAAACTTCAAAGAAGTTGTTACTAGCAACGAAGAGGAACTAGGGCAACCAGCTAACGAGGAGAATATTACTTCGCTAATGAAGAATGATAGAAGTTCATTGGTAGACAAACCAAAGGAACAAAAAATGATTGGAGGCAAATGGAAATGTAAAGTGAATTTGAAAAAGGTTGTTCAAAGTTAGTTTAAGAGTTTGATAATTTTGATGCTATGTGTTAGTATTACAAGTAGATTCTTGATAGCTCCAAGAAAGCCACTTTGGAAAACACTTGTGTGTGTTTTGAGGTGTCTTAAGGACTATGCCTCAAATGTGGGCAAGAGAAGATCACATTCAGGTAATATTTTTAATTGGTTTGGAACAACAATCATTTGGAAAATGACGTTGAAGTCTGCATCTATAAAGAAGGGTGTACCTTCAAAGCTGTGGTTGTGTTGAGTTGATGGGAATGAGCTGAATTTTGGTCAGCTCTTTTAGGTTCTGTAGTGGAACTTAGTGGAGAGGAATGCACATGTGAGATGATGTTTGAACACACACAAAGTCAGGAGGGAGATTTGTTAAGAAGGTGACTTTAAGTTTGTGGAATTGTTGCTGCTATTGCAAGGATTCGAGCAGCTTTAGTGAAGGATCGAGGTGAAAGCTGGGAATTTGATAATTCAGTTTTGAATAGTTAGAAGAAACGTATTTTGAGAAGCAGCAACTTTATTAGTTAGTCATTGATGTGCTGACACTTGGCATGGCTGAATTAAATCAACGGTTAGAGAATGTAGCCGTTAGGAATTAGTTTTGTTGATATACTTCACTCAACTTCTTCGTTATTTCTGGTAGAAGATAGAGAGAGAGAGAGAGCTGGTTTTCATAGAGCAGCTTGAGAGAGAATAATCTGTGAGATTGTTTGAGATTTTCTTCTCTCATTTTGTACTCATTCAAAACATCTAATAAAAGTGCGTGTGACTCTCCCATGGACGTAACCAATTTTGGTGAACCACATATATCTTGGTGTCTTGTGTTTTGGTTTCAATTCCGCCATTGTTGTTGATTGAGCTCGGATTTCTTAACAGAAACAATTTGAAAAATTTGTAACTGAGCTATAATTGGATAGAGATAAATTAAAGTGCAAGTCTTGTGCTTGCAAAGTAGTAGGGGGAAAATTTAAATATACTATAAACTATTATTCTTTTATTAAAATAAATTAAGAATTATATGTATTATTAAAATATATGTCAAATATCAATTTTATTTTAAATTTATGATGGAAGCAAAACTTCAATACCGAAAGTTAACATAGTTTTTTTAAAAAAAATTAGCTTTTATAATACTACACATCAACATGCAAATATATCATAGTATTCTCAATTTTTCATTGTGGGATTTTGGCTGTCATCTAAATTTGAAATCAAACTTACAGTTTGATATATATTTGAAACCAAATTGATTGTTTAATTTTTATTTTAATAGAATACATAATAATAATAATAATAAATCAAAAAAAATCACAATAATTTATACATATGAACATTTATTTCAAAATATTATTATTTTTTAGTCCTTTCTTTGAAAATGACAAGATAACTTGTTTCGTACGCATATTTCTTTACTCAGCATTGTCATAGAGCTGGACTTCCATAATTCTCTGCACCTAATTAATTATGGACCTCTTAATATTTTAAAGTAATATTATAAAAATAAAAAAATTATAAAATAATATAAAATAAAAAATAAGAAATAAATAATTTTGATAATAGTATATGAAAATGGAAATGAAACCCACCATTTTGGAGGGTTTTGGTGATTCCTATGTTTTTTGTATCATTCTCATTTTTTCATTCCCACACCTTTTAAACAAACGGTGAGTTTCGGATTTATTCCATTCCCTCATTTGGAAATCCACCAACGAAACATACCCTTAGTTACAATTCTCTGGTTTTTTGGGTGATCCTTTATATATTGAACTCATTGCATATTTTTTTTTAACGGGGGTATTTAGATATTTTCTAAAAATTAAAAGCATTTTATATTGTATGTGTTTTTTTAATTCAACTGGTTTGGATGTATCCAATAAGTTTGAATTCAACTGATATTCTCGAGTAAATTTGTATATTTGGAAATGATTATTAATATAATTTTTTTGGAAAACATTTCAGTAATACGTTTCATTAATTATTATACTAGATTTGACACCCTCACGATGTGCGAATTATATATGTAATATCTTGTTTTATAATATAAAGATACAAATCTTAGCATTTTTTATATATATTTAATTTATATTTATAAAATTTATATTTAATATATTATAATATAAATTATTTTCTATATTATATGTCAAACTATATATAAATATTAATAAAATAAAAAGATGTATATCAACCACAAATTATAAGAGATTTGATTTAAATATTATCATATAAAATACATTATATTTTGTATTATTAAAATAAATAGTAAATATAATTAATTCATGAGATGTAATATTTTAATGAAAAAGTAAGAAATGTAATTTGTTATGTTTTTATTTTTTTATTATATTTCTATGTCATAATAGAATAAATAATAAAAATAAAATCAATTTATATTTTTGATAGAACAATTAATAAGCCCCTATTTTCCTTTTATTATATTATATTGATACAAATCTAAAATTTACACTTGTGCTATGTGTTGTATCACATATATAATGTCTTATTTAATAATATTATGATATAATTAACAAAGTATATGTCTTAATATTTTTAATGATTATTTTTAAATATATTTAATTCTTATTTATCAATATTAAATTTAATAATTTATATTATACATACAGCTTTATATATATATATATATATAAATATATATTATGCTATAGTTTATATCAAAACTAAAAAACTCCCCCTGCGAAATGGAAAGTGGCGAAAATTAGGTAATGTGCTTAGATAAAAATAATAATAATAATATATTAAAAAAATAATAATAATTCATAAAAAAAATGGCGGGAACAGTTTTTGCATGACTATTCTGCTTTAGTATATATATAGATAGATTATATTATATAGATTAGTCAATTTTAAATTTGATGCCCGAGCATATTCTTTTTCTATGAAGTCGTTATAACTACTCCTGTCACAAACTTCACGAAATCGGCATTTCCCAAAATTTCTGAAACATAAAAATGTAGGTGTAATGAAAAGAGTAAAGTATAAATATATTTCAAAGTATTGACATTTTTTAAAATATGATAAATTTTTTAATATTATTAAAACATATATTAAATTATTACTCCCTCTGTCCCACTCTGTTAGTCCCATTTGCCTTTTTTATCCGTCCCATCTATTAGTCTCATTTCCTAAAATGACAAACTTTTTTACACTCATCAATAAAATATTAATTTCACTACACTAACTAACATTGGTTATTGCGCCAAAACCAAATGGGACTAATTACATGGGACAGAGGGAGTAGTTTTTTTTCTAAATATATATCGAATTCTCGATTTCATTTAAAAATTTTACGATACAAGAAAAAGATTTGACGAAAATTTGGAAAAATCCCAATAATTTGTAGGGTAAATGGGGGAAATAGCTTAAACTATTAACGTTTTTGGAAAAATACTCCAATCTATTTTCACAAGTCAAAAATACCCCAATCTTTTCTTCTATTTATGAATTATATCCTTATTTATTAATATTTTGGAAAAATACCTCAATGTATCATTATTAGTTAAAAATATCCCAATTTTTTATTTTGTTTATGAATTATACCAAAATGAGAAATATTATTGGCTCACGCAAAAATGACAATCAAAACAACTATCATCGTTCGTGTTAAATTAATGTACTAAAGAATCAATATTTGCTATGTAATACCCCAAGCTTAATTAAGCTTTGTAAGGATTTATATTTTTATAAAGAGGAGAATTATATTGTTTGTGAAGCATTTGAATTTATTTGAGTGGAATGGTATGAATAAGGTTGGAGAAATTTTATTTATGTCATGATAAATCGTGGAATCGGAAATTATTGGAAGAAGGAATTTATTGAGTTGATTATATGGGAAATTGGAGGAATTTCAATTATCTTGAGAAGTTATAAAATAATATGATTTATCATACTATTATTAAGGAAATATGATATGAAATTATAAGAGTTATGTGATCATATAATGTGGAGAAATTATACAAGGGGTATAAATAGCAGAAACCTTATGTTATATCATTTTTCCACCATATGCTATAATCCTAGAGTGAGAAAAATATCGAGAGAGAGACTTTGTTGGGAAATCTGTCTAAGGTTTCCTTTCCCAGTAGCTCACTTGTTTAGATTATAGTTTTGGTGGATCAAATCCTAAGTCCTACCAGCGTCAGTTGTCTCTACATAGATCTGGTCTTAAATGTAAAGTCCTGTTTAGGTCTTTTGAGTTGTAAGTCGCAGCTGATCAAGACTCATGCTGACACTGTTCACCAGCATGAGTAACGCTTACCACTGGCTACTGTTCACCAGTTGGGAAAAGTTCCATCAGCAGGCGGCTGACAAAGACTCGTGCTGACACTGTTCACCAGCATGAGAAGCGCATATGACTGGCTACTGTTCACCAGTTGGGAAGGGGTTCATCAGCAGGCAAACCTTACCAGGAGAATGTGTGCTCTTACACTATTCACCAGAGGTGATTTCACCAGTCATGGGAGATTCCGAGAAGAATTAACATCCAGACTTTTGGTAGACTTTGATGATGCCAGGGCAAGTCACCAGCAGAGACTGCCAGCACAAGATCACCAGTATGATCTACCAGTCAGATGTTACCAGCAGAATCCCAGATTCTCTCTCCCAGCGTAGTAGAGACAAGAAGAAGATTCTCTGAGGAATCGACTGACAAAGGATGACTTTAAGGAAGGATAACTTAAAGTCTATCAGTCACAAGACACCAGTCTTATTCCTCGGACTGACAGAGAGAGCCGTTCTGACACAAAGAGATCTGTGTCAGATAAAGCGGTCAAAGGTATGGCTCCTTTCCGAAAAAACATACCTGCCGCCGTCAGAAGGACATCCGAGGTCTGACACCTTTCCGGATGTGTCCAAACGGCTAGAAAGTTTGAATCGGTTCCTGCGGCTATAAATACGTCGCAACCACCAACATTCAAACATTAGATTCAACGAGCAGATTAGATTCCGAGATTCCACGTATTCCACAATCCACGAATCTGCTCAACCACCGAAAGAACTGAAGTTATTGCAAGAGCGCATAAAGTACTTTCGAGGCCTTTCCTAAGGCTTTCCGTGTGTTGATTTATCAAACACGAGACTTCAAGCTTTAAGCTTGTAAGTTAAAGATCTCATTTGGTGTTCTTTCTTCTTCAAGAGAGTTCACAGCAGCTCCAGTGCTCACCAGCACTTGAGTTATTACGGGCATTCTGCCGTAGAGACTTTTACGTTCTTGGGAGAACTAAAACACCCAGCTAGCTGTGGAGGTTGAAGTGACGTGCTCGCACTCCATCAGCTGTGAAGAGTTGAAGAAGGATCCAGGACCGGGAGCGGTTGATCTAGTGAACTGGTGGACGAGGCATTCACCAGCTAGAGATAGATCGTAGGACACCTGTACCTGATTACTCTTAGTGGAATTTCCAGTGCTTCGACTGGAGAGTGGACGTAGATCGATTGATCGAACCACTATAAAATCCTTTGTTATTTATCAGCTTTCTGCATTTCATTCATATTTTAAACCCAGCACTCAAGTGCTGGAGTATATTCTGAAACTGATATAATTGTGCAAACAAGGCTAAAATATTCTAAGTATTGAATCACCAGCTGACCAGTCACCAGTTGTCAGCTGCGTACTGAGTAACCAGCACCAGCTGACCAGTTGCCAGTTGTCAGCTGTGAGTAAGTAGCGTGCAAGAAAACAATTAACTTTATTTCCGTTGCGTATCGTAACGATTATACTCTGAAAAACCGGGACCAACAGACTTCCACCCACTCAACTCGTCAGACCCATTCCGGCCGAATTTCAGACCAACTCCGATCACCGACCGGCGAACCACCACCACCGTTCGATAGCCTTCGTCTCAAGCTTCGTTTTGACTACTCGTAGGCTCCGAGAGGACGAGTATCGACGGAGTTGTCGAAGAGAGAAGTGAGGTGGGTGTGTGGTACGTTTTTGAATAATCTTGGATTGTATTTCATTTTCCCGGCCATATGCCGGCGATTAAATGTTATATTCGTGTTCCTGAGGTTGTAGGGAACATACGGACACCAAGAACGGAGCATTTGGCCGCCGGAAACCGTCACCGCCGCCGTCGACTTGGAGAGCTCCGGTGAGCCTCGTTTTCTCTTCAACCTTTGTGTATTCTTGTATTTGATCGCATATTTGGAGTCCTCGTAGCCTAGGGAGTCTAGAAACGTCATTGCATCTATGATCGGGGTCCGTTTGGTGAGTCGCCGGAAGTTGCAGTCGCGGCTGAGAGGGGTGAAGAAGACGACTCCTGTCGATCGACACAAGGTGTGTCGATCGACAGGGATGTTGGTCGAAGGGGGTGAGGTCGAG
>JAPKLW010000459.1:63230-107186 GCA_026898455.1 Plectranthus barbatus
AACAAGTAGCTACTGGGGAAAGGAAACTTAGCTAAATTTCCCAACAGTAAGTTTGCATAACTCGTCATTGATCATACCATCTCCCAAAGAGTTCTATTTCTTCTTTCAGCTACACCGTTTTGCTGGGGAGTACCCGGTGCAGTCCACTGGGATGTAATCCTTTGATCTGACAAATACTGCAGGAACTCGTTACCGAGGTATTCGCCACCGTGGTCAGATCGCAGTGACTTGATAGTTTTCCCGACCTTCTTTTCTACCTCAGCCTTGAACTCTTTGAATTTCTCAAAGCATTCAGACTTGTAGCGAAGCAGGTAAACGTATCTGTACCTTGAGTAATCGTCAATGAAAGTGACGAAGTACTCATACCCTCCACGAGCCTGCGTGGACATCGGTCCACATAAGTCAGAATGGATCAATTCCAACACTTCCTTTGCTCGAGATTGACTAGCCTTAAAAGTCCTAGTTGACATCTTGCCCTCGATGCAGGATTCGCAGACTTGATAAGGTACAACCCGAACTAAGTCCAATGTACCGTCATCTGCAAGTCGTTGAATTCGCTTCAAGTTGATGTGACCGAGTCTCGAGTGCCAGAGATATGTAAGATCCTCTTCAGAAGAACTAAGTTTTCTCTTTCTAGGATTATCAATTACGGATGAATTACATGCAATGTTCAAGGACACATTTGATCGAAGTAACATAAGAGTATAAATCAACACCCCATAATGGACACATATTGTTATTCCCAATGATGAAAAATCATAAATAACAAACATCCATTCGAAGTTGATAGAATTTGTCCTGCCGAAAACCACGACCCACAAAAGAAAACTCTTAAATGTATTTAATTCATCAAAACATAAAGAGAAGAAAACTCCATGAAGCTCCATCATAAAACTTTGCCTCCATCCAGCTTGGTCTCTTCTTGCCATCACTCACCAGCCTTGTCGGCATGGTCCCCTGCAAAGTATAACAACATGATCAACAAGTCAGCGCTTACAGCTATTGGAAGAGAAACGCCGCACCCTAATCATGCTTCAGTTATACATGCAAATGGCATACCCTGTCTAGCCTTGTGGTCCTGACAATCTTTCCTCCAATGTCCTTTCTTACCATACCTGAAAACACTTGTCCCTCGAAGTATAGGCTTATTAACAGCTCCCACGTCCTTCGCAGTTACCTTTCCAACCTACTTCTTAATCGCTCTTTTCGGCTTCATACCTTTCGATACAGCAGAGTGATTACCAGAAGTAGCTAAGGCAACCTTCTAAGGATTCGTAACCAGTTCCACTGCCATCAAGTCATTGAGCAACTCGTTAAGAGTATACTCCCTCTTGTTCATGACAACAATCAGTCTGAAACACTCAAAGGATTTGGGTGGAGAGTTCAGTATGATATCGACCTTAGCCTCAGCGTCGATACCTCCACTGTGCACAGTTAGCTCATCCATGAGGTGAGTCATGGAAACTACGTGCTCTCTCACTCGTTGTAATAGTCTCCTTCCTCTTGGGAGGATTCAGTAGTGGGCACTTATAGGACAAAGTACTTGTAGAACGAACATAAGTTCTTCTACAATCAGGATGTATTCAAGATTGCGCTTCCATTCCAGGAAATTTGGACCAGTTAAAGAATTTTGTGCGAGAATATTGATGACATTAGACATAGACATATATGAAATAATAAAAATCTTAAATAAGAACATACATGCAGAACTTCGAAAATAAATGCATTGAAAACCTTTTCATAAATCAAATACATATGTTTTCCTCTAATTGCCCAAGAGTTCCCACCGTAAGCTACACTCGTAGACGTTTACGATGTCACCCTCAACCAGAACTGCGGGTTTTAAGCCCCAATTCTTTAATTTCACTACCATGTCAGGAACCTTTCGACACTAGAAATTAATAATTAGTGAAAACCTTAGACCAAGCCATCTCTCAAGGACAGGGAAGCAGCAACTGCATTATATCCTAAGATGCTTCTAAGCAATTAACCACAAATTTAACTCTGGCCAAAAGAGACAGTTTAGCATGGCACGTAACCATACCGCACAGCCCTTAAAGCTTTTGTTATCTATAATTTAAATCAATCCTAGAATACTTATGAAAGATATCTACGCAAGCTACACTCGTAGACGTTTACGCAAAACCCTCCCACTATTCACATGATTTAAATTGTTTTTCTAGAAATCTCAATGTTGAGGTCGATGTTAAAGGCCCATTAAGAAAGTAACCCATTTGAGATTTGGGTTGGGCTTCTGAATTCGGAGGTCCATTACGATGGGTCGAAGGTTGAACGTTATGGTTCGAGCTATGGAGATATTAAAATCATTGGTCGACATTTAAAGCGGTTAAATAGGGAGGAACGGGTCTTCCGATCATAAAATGGATAAATCAGCAATAAAGCTCGGCGGAAATCACGGAATTCAAGAAGGGAGCGTTATCCAAAATGGGTATATATATTTCTGGAAAACATAATCTCGGGAGGGGATGAAAAAACGAGAATAGGCATAAGAGTTATAGCTCGACATAGCACGATTTATATTGTATTTACTTCATTTCTTGTTATACTTGTTAAGTTCCATTTCATTCCTTGTACTCGCTCAGTTCTCCGAAATCAACATTTCCGCCTGCCTTTTAAATTCGTGTTTCTAATTACATCATCAATTCAATTGTTCTTGGGCTCCATAATTCCACACAAAAAATATCCACAACAATTTGGCACCCACCGTGGGGCCCAAGAACAAGACTTGCGCTAACAATTTATTGCAGGAATGGCGGAAGACGGAAATCGTGAACGCGTCACTGATGGGACTGTTCCCCCATCAGGAGGTGCCGCACTTCCCGGAGCTGGAAGAGGGTCAAATCAGGGACGTGGTCCACAGCTAGGAACAGGTCGAGGACGCTCCACCGCAGGCGGACGCGGAACGGATCAACCTTACGGGTTATTGGATGATATGAGGCGAGCCTTCAACGTGACCCCGCTCAACGAACTGTCCTTTCCTCCGCCGCCGCCCGCGTTGATGCAAGACACATATGTGGCGCAATTGATAAGTCAGGTCCAGACAGCTCGAGGAGTAATGGAAAGGTTGGGAGCTCAAGTTGAGGCTGTAACCCAGAAGTGTCAGGCCCTTGAGCAGGATAACCGCCGATTGAACCAATTGGCGACCCATCCAATTGTGGAAGAACCTGGGAGCACGAGTAGGGCCCAAGCGATCACCGCCCATGATCTGCGGGATGAATTCAATCGGGCTACCGAAGATGAGGCTAATCAGAGGACGCCGGGTACGTTGATAGAACCGAACACCAACCCGAGGCAGCTGACTTCGAACCATGTAGGAGGGTTGGCACTCATGCAACTGGAACGACGGTTCGAACAGCGACTCAATTACTTCGAGTCCTTGATCGCCAGGGTACCAGGGCTGCCACCCCCGGAGCAAACTACCCGCGAGAAAGCTACGCGGAATCCCCGTTCACACTAGAGCTCGCGGAGGCCGAACTTCCGGACCGTTTCACCCCCCCGAGTTTTGTGCTCTATGATGACACTACTGATCCAGAGAATCATGTCGCAGTTTACAAGCAGAAGATGTTCGCGCTAGCGATCCTTAGCGCTCGACGTGAAGCTTGCATGTGTAAAAGCTTTGGATCGAGCCTCACCGGTCTGGCTTTGCAGTGGTTTATCAGTTTGCCAAGGGGATCGATTTCAACGTTTGCTGAGTTACATCAACTATTCCTCCGACAATATTCAAGTAGTTGGAAACTGGACAAACACCCGAATGATTTGTATGCTATAATTCAAAAGCCCGGAGAGTCACTGAGGGCATATCTATCCAGATTCAATAAAGAATTGGTAGCGGTCCCGAGTTGCCCAAACAGTACCGCGGTGCGGGCCTTCACTAAGGGTTTGGATGTTTCTCTGACTTGTATCGGGAGTTATCAATCTACCCCTGCCAGACCATGGATGACGCGCTTAGCAGAGCATGGGCATTGATCAAGTGGGAAGAAGACGAGCCCTACCGTAGATCAAGACATGGTGGACGACCGGTAATCGCACGGGAGGAGCGTCGGCCTGAACAGCATGACCGTCGACCCGCACGACCGCATCCATACAATCTCCCGTCCGGAAGCAGGCCACCCCATGTCAACACTTTGACTACCTGTGTGCCGGAGTATACACTCACTATCGAGCCTGCAGAACTGGTACTAAGCGTACTTCGCCAAATGTCAGACAAGGTGAAATGGCCACCGAGAATGAAGACTGACCCCTCCATGAGGGATCCAAAGAAGTTCTGCGATTTTCACAGTGACCATGGTCATAACACGGCGGATTGTCGAGCCCTACCGCTGAAGGTGCTCGATTGATTAAAACGAGGAATACTGACAGAGTTCCTATCAGATAAAGGGAAGAGGACTTGGACTCGCGAAAAGCAAACCACTTCAGAGCAAACCCAAGAGAACCGGCCTGATAAACAGCCTGCTCCTACTCGAACTATAAATTGCATAACCAGAGGTTTGAAGATCAGCGGGGTCACCAGATCAGCAGCCAAAAGAGCGAGGAGGCAGAATCCTACCAGGGCGCGGATAGTCCTCGCCCCCGTAACTCATAGGACGATCGAGTTTACGGAGAAAGATGTCCCGGAGGCCACGCATCCCCACGACGATGCGCTCGTGATTTCTTTGCAAGTCTCAGATTGTCTCATCAAACGGATCCTAGTGGATAATGGGAGCTCGGCGAACATCCTCTTCCATCATGCGGTCAAAGAAATGAAGCTGCCTGAGGAAAGGATAGTACAAAATCAGACCCCTCTGATCGGGTTTAACGGAGGAGTGCAAATGACGGCGGGGACCGTGACCTTAGCTACCTATTGCAGAGGAGTCCGGCATGATGTGGCGTTTATGATCATCGACGCGCCTAGCACTTACAATGCATTATTGGGACGCCCATGGCTTCATCAACTCAAGGTTGTCCCCTCTACGTATCATCAACTGGTTAAATTCCCGACTTCAAATGGAGTATGTAAGCGTAGCTAAGGAATGCTACTATGCGAGTTTTAAGGCGGTGTGCTCGCAGCAACATTTCCCGCCAGAACCAGTCAAAGCGATGAGGGGCGAGGCGGAAGGAACAATAGAGGTGGAACTTGATCCCGCGGACCCCTCCAAGAAAACAAATATTGGATCTGAACTTGATCCTAAAGTTCGTGAAGAGCTCGTGGATTTCTTATCTAAAGAGCGTGCGGTATTTGCCTGGTCCCACAAAGATATGGTTGGAATAGACCCAAAGGTGATGACTCATCAGCTTCAAGTAGATCCAAGTGCAAGGCCCGTACAACAACGAAGGCGGAAGTTCTCTCCAGATAAGAATGAGGCCATAAATGAAGAGATTCAAAAACTGCTAGAGATCGGTTCCGTAAGAGAAGTAAAATACCCGACCTGGTTAGCCAACGTTGGTGTAGTAAAAAAGAAAAATGGGAAGAATCGCGTGTGCGTCGATTACACAGATCTGAATAAAGCCTGTCCAAAGGATCCGTACCCTCTGCCACACATAGATAGCATTGTGAATGCCACTGCTGGGCATGAGTTGCTAAGCTTCATGGATGCGTTCTCGGGCTATAATCAGATTATGATGCATCCAGATGATCAAGAAAAAACTGCGTTTATGACCAACAGAGGAATTTATTGCTACAAGGTAATGCCCTTCGGACTCAAAAATGCAGGGTCGACCTATCAGCGCCTGGTGAACAAAATATTCGAGCAACTCATTGGGAGAACCATGGAAGTTTATATTGACGACATGCTGGTGAAGTCTGGGAAGGCGAGCGAGCATGTGCGAGATTTGATTCAAGCCTTCGATATTTTAAAAAAGTATAATATGAAGTTGAATCCTGCAAAGTGCACTTTTGGAGTTGCATCGGGAAAGTTCTTAGGATACATGGTGACTAGTCGAGGGATAGAGGCCGATCCAGTGCAGATAAGGGCGATAAAGGATCTAGCACATCCACGAAGTCCGAAAGAGGTGCAGAAATTGATTGGAAGATTGGCGGCGCTAAGTCGGTTTATTTCGAGATATTCTGATTGAACGCATAACTTCTTTCGAACCCTGCGGAAGGGGAAAAATTTCGAATGGACAGAAGAATGCTCGAAAGCGTTCGAGCAACTTAAGGATTATTTGTCGAGCCCACCATTGCTATCTAAGGCTGAACAAGGAGAGCCTTTGTTAATATACTTGTCGGTTTCGGACCATGCCGTCGGATCGGTTTTAGTAAGGGAGTATCAAGGGAGACAGCATCCTGTTCATTATGCAAGCAAGCCTTTGCTCGATGCAGAACGAAGGTACACGGCCTTGGAGAAACTGGCCTTGGCCTTAGTGGTAGTGTCGCGAAAGTTGAGGCCGTATTTCGAGGCTCATCCAGTCAAAGTTGTTACATCGTACCCGCTTCGAAGTGTATTCTCTAAACCTAGTCTGTTGGGGAGATTACTTAAATGGGCATTTGAAATTGGCGGTTTTGGGCTCAAGTTCGAACCAAGGATCACGATAAAATCTCAAGCTCTGGCTGATTTTGTGGCAGAATATTCGGTGAACTTACAGCTCTAGGCCGAAAGAGAGGTGGCACAGATAGAAGTGTCAGAACTAGGGCATGATCCGTGGGTCCTTCAGGTCGATGGATCCAGCAATATAAATGGAAATGGAGTTGGGCTAAAATTATACAGCCCCTGGGGAGGACAGTTTGAACGTGCAATTTGACTTAATTTCGATGTCACAAATAATGAAGCGGAGTATGAAGCTCTCATAGCGTCTGCAAGTACGCGGCGACTCACAATTGGTGGTCTCCCAAATGGACAATCAGTACCAAGTAAAGGAACCACGTTTGGCAAAATATTACGAGATTGCCCGGCGGGTCAGCGCTAACTTCGACAATTTCGAAATACAACATGTACCCAGGGAAGAGAATGTGGAGGCGGATGCGTTGGCAAACTTGGCCTCTTCTCAGCAGGAAAGGTGGGAGAAATCAGTACCCGTGACATGGGTAGATGAGTCGATAATCCGGAATTTCCATGAGGTAAACGAGATACAGCGAGTCGGGACCTGGATTGACCCTATATTGCGGTACATCGAAGAGGGTATACTCCCAGAAGAGAAGGCAGAGGCAGCTCGGGTAGCTCGCGCTGCGGCCAAATATGTGATTTACGACGGCGAACTATATAGGCGATCGTTGGAAGGTCCTCTCTTGAAATATGTTCACGATAGGGCGATTCCTGTCGTTTTAATGGAAATTCACGAAGGGGATTGCGGAAGTCACCAAGGGGCTCGAACTCTGGTTCATAAAGTCATATCAGCTGGTTTTTATTTGCCCACCTTACGAAAGGATGCGAGGGAATATGTGAGAAATTGCGAGGCCTGTTAAAAGTTCGAAGTAACAGTGCAAAAGTATGCGGAACCGCTCCATGCGACGGTACCTGTGTGGCCCTTTATGGCGTGGGGGATGGATATTGCAGGAAAACTCCCAAAGAGCACGGGCCAGAAAGAGTATTTGCTTGTTGCAACGGACTATTTCACTAAATGGGTCGAAGCAGAAGCATTTCGTAATGTGCGCGAACCAGAAGTTATAAAGTTCCTTTGGACGAATATATTGTGCCGGTTCGGAATACCCAAGGAGATCAGAACCGATAATGGGACTCAATTTACTGGTAGAAGAGTTCGGGAGTTTTGCAATCAGTATGGGATTAAGTTAGTCTTCTCTACACCACGCTATCCAGAGGCGAATGGGCAAGCCGAGTCATCAAACAAAACTATTATGGCTACGATGAAGAGAAGGTTGCATGCACTTAAAACTGGATGGGTCGATGAACTTCCCGGAGTTCTTTGGTCATACCGAACCACGCCACGCGTCGCCACTGGAAGCACTCCTTTTGCATTAGCATATGGGGAGGAGGCGGTTATACCCGTGGAAACAAGAGCGAGGAATTTGCGAGTTGAACTGTGTGACGAAGCATGCAATAATGATAAGTTGTTTAAAAATTTGGAGTTATTGGATGAACGAAGAGACCAAGCCTTGTTAATGATGGCCCAGAGGAGATCACAAGTTGAGAGAATTTATAATCGGAAGCTTAGGCTTCGAACTTTTTGAGAAGGAGATTGGGTACTGAGGAAAGTATTTCAGAGCACAAAGGATAAAAGCGTAGGGAAGCTCGCGCCGACCTGGGAGGGGCCGTATAAAGTAACACGGGTGGTCGGGCGAGGAGTGTATCATTTGGAAGATCATGATGGTCGAGAGATCGCGAATAGCTGGAACGTGAGACATCTAAAGAGGTATTATTTCTAAGATATAGCCCAGTTCGAACATGGGCCAGATAAGTATATTCTAACTCATCTACTTCCTATGCTTTAAAATTGATACCCATACTAACTTGAGCGTCGGAGGGGCGATGCTACGGCATCGCCCATCCTAACCTCGTGGTCCTCTGTGCAGGAGTATAACGCGGATATTAAAACGATGGAAATACGTTGGCATTCAAAGCAAGGAAAAAAAAAGTCATTCATGAAAAAATAAAGGGAAAATAATGTTGTTTGAAAACGGAGTACGAATTCAGAGTATGCTAGAAATACGAGTTCAGTCGTTCATATCAAGGATTATCGCCCATTTCTCCAGTTTCGCGCTGCACGGAGCTACCGAGGTCAGGATTCTGAGTCTGTATTGGATTTGTCTGTTTAGCTTGCACCGCCTCATCCAGCACGCTTAGGTCAAGATTCGGGTACCGAGAAGATATCCTCCCTCTGAGATCCCGATCGACCTGTTCGGCGAGAGTCTGTAAGTTCGGCATACAGAGCATTAAGTATCTATTGATGACAAAACAAGAAAAAGCGAAGTATAGGAGGAAAAGTACAGCAGGTGGATACCTCGTATGTATCGGCAAAATAAGGCGTCTGGATGATGGATTCAAAGTCAAGACCTTCCCCAGACTTGAGACGACCAATCTCGTCCTGGCAGCGCTTCAACTCGAGTTTGTATTCTTCCTCCTTGGCGGCGAACTGCTCCTGCATGGCCTTGAGCTGGTTTCCTCTCTTCTGAATGTCGCTGGAGAGCACGGTAATGTCGGCATCGTACTTCTTCTTCGAGCTTTCTAGTTTGCTCCGACACGCTTTTAGTTCTGCCTCAGCATTGTCCGCCTTCACGGCAAGAGAGGCGGCGTTACCTTCAGTCTCATCCAGCTTATCTTCAAGAGCGGCTACCTTCTTCTTCTGGGTCTCGACCTCACCCCGGAGCTTCAAAATCTCCTCCGCGCATTTGTCTTCAAAGGCTTTAATCTCGCGGTGGATCTTGTCGAACTCCATTGCGTCCTGCAATCAATCTCGTAGTAAAAGGGAAAATGTGTATATAAATTACTACAGAGGAAGCGCGGTGGAGATAGTACCTCTAATTGACGTTGCTCGAAACGAGAGAGCCTGTTGAAGAGCGCTCCTGCCATAGGGTCCTGAGGAAGGGGGTTAAGCAGCAACTTACGAGCATGGACCAGGAATGAGGCCACCCTCGCGTTCGCCGGGGCTGTTTGCACCTTAGCCAGGGACCTCTCCAGGTTCTCTTTCGGGCCGGAGTCTCTATCCGAAGGATGGTGGCGGCGCTCTGAGGATCCTCCCTCTTTGTCCTTCTTGCGGTCGGACTCTTTACGAGAAGAGTCCGACTGAGAAGTATGGAGAGTGTCTTTGGGGGCTTCGGTGGGTTTGACTGGAGGAGGAGGTGGAGTCGGGGGATGGCTGCTCGACACGTTGGCAGGCCTCTTGGGGGGGTTCTCTTCCCGACATTTTTGTTCGAGCTCCTCTCGAACTCTCTTCTTCTCTCGGAAAGCTTGTGCGACTTGCTCGGCGGATGGACCACGGCCTTTCATGTTATCTGGCAGATTGTTGATATGACAGTTATGATCCAGAAAGTGATGAGCCGTCACGAATCGACCAAGTTGCAACTTGGGCCACTCTCGATCACTGACGGTGACGTCGTAAGCTCGATCGACTCGTGCTTGTTCGGTAGGAGTAAGGACTGTTCTTTCGCGCACTGAGAATAGAAAAGACAGGGGTGGTGTTAGATAGACGTATAGTTACTAGTTCCGATTATAAGAAGGAAACACACTTATCGGAGTCCCGCCATGACTTATAAATTCGGGGTTCGATGGGTCGAGTTTGAGGAAAAAGAAGGTATTCCACCAGTTCGGTGAGTTCGTCGGGGGTTTTTGAACTAAAGACGATCGACCTTTCTTCCATCGGGTAAAGTAGTAGTAATGCTTATCTTGGCATTGGTTCATCCTATACATGTTGTGCCATTCGCGAACCGTGGGAAGACCTAATCCGAGGTCCATCCATATCAGAAATACGCCAACCAAGTGACACCAACTATTAGGGGCTAGTTGGAAAGGAGAAATGTTGTATGAGGCAAGGACCTCGCTGAAGAAAGGGTGGATTGGCAGACCAACTCCATTCTCCATAGCTGCGGTATAGAAGGCTACGAATCCGGACGGAGGGTCGAAACATCGACGGTTTTGTTTGGGTCGAATGTAGGTAGCACCGAGGCATGGAACGGAGTCGGCTAAGGCAAGCATGTCATCTTTAGTGATCGAGGAGGTAGCCCCGAGGACCCTGTGAGTGGACCATCCTTCTGGGCATGTCCATCTACCGATAGCCGGAAGATCAGAGGGAGCGGATATAGATGTAGCTTCGATGGCTTTCTTATTGACGGGATGGTGACTCGGATTACTGGTTTCGGCAATTTTTGATGCCCCCTCGAAGCGACGAAGGGTCTCTGCGATTGGACGGTCATCTTCAGAGCTTGAATGCGATGAAGGTTCATCAGGTCCTTCGTCGGTGATTTTCCTCTTTCCATGGCGATGAGAGGTTTCTGGCTCTCGAAGGATCAATTCCCAATCTGGTTGAACGGCCTGGTTGATTAAAGGGTCCCTTTCGGGGGAAGGAGTGAAGGGTGGCGTAGGTATGTTAGTATCAGACTCATGGGCCATGGTGTTTATGATTGTCGGTGGAATTGGCAGATGGGGGCTAAAACCTAATCGGAAGTAGAATGAACGATGGAGGAAATCAGATTCTAAAAACAGATTCCAGGAAATAAAACCTAGCGCCAGATTCGTACAAAAAATGAAAGAAATAGAAGATTGCGAGAATTAAAAGGAAGGAATTAATCATAGAATGGGTAGGGAATCCGTTACCTGGATCTCAATCGATCGGCGCCTTATCGGATGTTGAAGGAGACGGAAGATCAGAGAGAATGAGTGAGCGGTTATGATTCCCGAGAAACATTATAAAGGAAGTGACCGTCTGACTTCCGGCAAATTAGCCCCTGATTGATACTAAAATTACGTTAATGCCATAGCAAAATTGGCGGGAAGTTTTAGAGCCAATAATGGCTCGAATTTATATACCTCGATACGATCGAGCCTTGATCACGCTTCGCAAGTTCACTCATGAACTTTTGGAACCAGATGGCTTAGCGATAGAACCCGAACTGTCAAACAATCTGCGAACTATGGATTCGGGCCATAGTTCGCCGGCATTCATCGCTATTTATGGAGTGGCATGAATCAGAAGATATCCCCACAGAGGAATCGATTCTTCGAGCCGAAAGGATATCCAATGAGGATATCCCATTAATCCAGATTCCTTCATACGGGATTCGAAGAGCCATTCGTCTGGGAATGTTCGCAATATTCAAAGCTCGACTTACCAAGCTTCTTTCTGAAGTGCACTTGACAAGTCGAGGGGGCTATTGTTGAGGTCGATGTTAAAGGCCCATTAAGAAAGTAACCCATTTGAGATTTGGGTTGGGCTTCTGAATTCGGAGGTCCATTACGATGGGTCGAAGGTTGAACGTTATGGTTCGAGCTATGGAGGTATTAAAATCATTGGTCGACATTTAAAGCGGTTAAATAGGGAGGAGCGGGTCTTCCGATCATAAAACGGATAAATCAGCAATAAAGCTCGGCGGAAATCACGGAATTCAAGAAGGGAGCGTTATCCAAAATGGGTATATATATTTCTGGAAAACATAATCTCGGGAGGGGATGAAAAAACGAGAATAGGCATAAGAGTTATAGCTCGACATAGCACGATTTATATTGTATTTACTTCATTTCTTGTTATACTTGTTAAGTTCCATTTCATTCCTTGTACTCGCTCAGTTCTCCGAAATCAACATTTTCGCCTGCCTTTTAAATTCGTGTTTCTAATTACATCATCAATTCAATTGTTCTTGGGCTCCATAATTCCACACAAAAAATATCCACACCCAACAATTGTACCCATGCACCTCCAAGAACTAGCAAATTACGCTCGTAGACGTTTACTAGAGCGAGAGATACACTTACAGCCTAGGACCACTTTGTGGAGGTCTATTGATTTTAACTAAAAAAACCGGCTTATTATTTTTCTCTCAAAAAAGGTTTCTTATATGCGCATATATAATTTCTTTGTCATTATATTTTCCAAGTTTTTGCATGTAATTAAACAGGCCCAAAAATTCCCAAAATATAATCCAACAAGAAATTAATCACATAAGCATGCTTGGAAAACTGTAAATAATAAAAGCAGTAAATCATGCTTTTCCTTTTATCTACACATGTTTAATTTGCGCACATAATAAATCACATATCATACGAGGACAATTAAGGCAAACAAAAATTCCTCGTGGCCCCACAAAACAGGAAAATAAAATCCTATCTATTACAACTTGAATTTTGAACTTATTTGGATAAGTCCAAATCTTTTCAAATCTTCCAGGGCCTCAAAAACTTCATCCACCAAATCTTTTGGGATTTAGGGTTTTGTGATTTGATGATTGTCCCAAAACCCTAATGCAAACCTAGGGTTTACACAGGATTACACCAGCCACCAAAACACGAACCACCATCGCATGGACAATAGCCGCCGACGGCGCCGGTGCCGCCGCCAGAAGGCTGCGCACGTGCGCAACGCGTTACCGCGCGCGCCGTCGCCCGCTGCCAGCCACGCCCGCGCACGCCGCGCGCGCTGCTGGCCCGCCGCCGCCATCGTCCTATTGCAGCCGCACGCGCGCTCGACTTGCTGCCCAGTCCGTTGGCTCCGTCTTCGTTCTTCGTCCCGATTCGTCCAATTTATAGATTTGAAATAAAAAAAATACATAATCTATTCTATTACATTTTTTTAATCAAATCTAAACTAATCACGAATTTTCTTGTGATTTTACAAAACAGATTCAACCCTACACGGGTAAACCACCGCGGGCTGAATCAAACGGGTTGCCACGAGGAACAAAAACCATCCACGACAGAAATAAAATTCATACATGCATAAATGAATTTATTATGAACAATAGAGCCATAAATCAGAAACCTGACTCTGATACCAATTGTTGAGATTTATCGTGAACAGAATCACAAAATCCAAATGAACCGGATCAATTTATGGTTATTGATCATAACAACAATTCACAAACCCTAGCATGCTCCTATGAATTTAATGCGTGGATAAGAAGGAATTACCTCAACTCCGTAGATTCTGTACCGATCTTTCGCGTTTGAATTCCAAAACTTGAATCAACCACGCGATATTAATTAAATCTGCGGAAACAGAAATTAGACAGATTCCAATTTCAAGATTTAATTAAATAGAACGAGAAAGAAAGAAAATATGTTCTCCAGATTAGATCTTCAGGGCTGTATCCCAATGTTGTTCAGATCTACTACTGGTGAGGATTCTACAGATCTGTATCAGTAGGCCAGAGTCAAAAAATCCTTCTCCTCCCTCTACTGCTAGCGCCGCCCAACTCTCTCTCTCCCTAAGGTTTTGACTGATTTGAATTATGATCAAGGTGGCTAGGGTTTCAGAGAGAGGGGGGTCTATTTATAGACCTAGGGTTTTATCCCTAATGGGCTACTGGGCTCCATTCAGCATATTTAATTGGGCCAGTCCTGGGATCTAATGCAAATAATAAAGTGGGCATATAAATTAATTAATTCCCATGTCCACAACTCAGGACACAATTAATTAATTAATATTAATTTTTTTTCACCACAGAATTAATATTGACCTACCCCTTTATTACCACGTTATGAGAACAAGCTGCATTAATTGAGAATCCCCATATTTAAGGTTATCGGACATTCATTAATTAATTGGAGCTTCTGACAAGCTCTATCTACAGTTAATTAATATCTTATTATTCCTGAGTAGTACCACTCAAACCTTATCTCTCGTGCCTGAACTTAATCAGCCTGCAGGACTTTGGCACGATGAATGTTATTGAGCTCCTCAGGGAATGTCCCCATCCTATTACTCGGATATGGTTACCTAAACCCAGTCTCAGGCAGTACTACACGAACTGTTGTTACCCAAGATGCGGATATACGAGCACGTTACTTAGGCTCTCCACCATGGTAAGTCAAAGCAACAGTCAATTCGTGCAAACCCCTGAACCTTCGTTAGGGTTTGGACTCAATCAAGAACGAGATCTTGTATTCGCTGATGTCAGACAGTCGAATACATCTCACTGCGGTCCATCAATACGCCACCCTTGCGTACTAGCATGTCAAGTAACCAAGACAGACTACTTATTACGACAATGTCGCAGCCATCCGGACAGACGTATCCTCATACGCTGTCTTGGCTGTGATCATGTTTATTTCTCACTAGGTCAAGTGATCATACTGTATTCTGCGATCTACTACACACCGTATGATCGTCCCTATCGGTGAGACAAGAGGATACCATTGGTACTTACAAGTAAGTTTGTTTGACAGATAGGAGAAATAAACTGTCGTATACTCATTATAATAAATGCTTTCAGTATACAAAACCCATCAGGAAGGTTGATTGAAACATCATTTGTCTAGGATTGAAATATTTCTTTTTTAATTTTATTTTTCGTATCAATTCATTGTTTTTTCTTAACGAATCTATGTTTTTGTTCGCTGTTAATATGTAGCATTGTACGCTGTTGATATTATCATTGTTACTTGTATTCAATATCATTTGATCAAGATTGTCGGTTTAATCGTAATTGATTTTTAATATTTAAGATCATTGTTATCTTTATTAAATATCATTGCACGATGTTGACATTATCATTGTTACTTGTATTCAATATCATTTTATCAAAATTTGTCAATTTAATCTCAATTGATTTTTAATACACCTCTAAGATCATTGTTATCCTTATTCAATATCATTGTACGGATAATTAAAGGTATTTATGCATTTAACGATAATAAATTAGTGGAATTTGAAACCGCACCCGATAAATCAGCTTACAATGACATACAAAATCATAAACAATGATAACGATTAACTTAAGATTATGGAATAAATTGTGGTGTATTTTTTTTGGTAACCACACGTAATAATGGAAAAAATCGTAGGGATTTTATTTGGTAACTAAATCCGAAAAATCAGTATGTAGATTTAATTTCATTTCAATTTTTCCCGTTTAGGACTAATTTGCCCTTTCAATGATAGAAGAAGCTATCAACAATGATAAATGGCAACAGAAAATCTGGGACATTTATTTTCGAAATCAAGGGCTGGATTTTGGTCTCTGTTCATTCATGGACACATGTTCAGCCTTGAATGCACCCCTATATATATAGTTAATAATATATTTAAAAATTAAAATAGTTTATAATATATTTGAAATTTTAATCTGATATAAATTGAGTTATACATTAAAACGTGATTAAGGAAACGGGTTTTCCAAAAAATCAAATGCACACTTTTTCCCATAAAATAAATATTGTTGACGATATCTCTAAAGATAGCGGACATATCTTTGAAGATTTGGATATTGATATAGTTTGATTTGTTTGTTATATATTTTCCTTATTTTGTGCATGTAATTGTAACTATATGGTATCAAATAAATGAGAAGTCCAATTATTCTACTCTAATATGGTATCAGCCTAACCCTAGACTAGTATTGCACCCACGCGATGCGTGGTAAGTTTAATTATTTATATTAAAATAATATTATTTTGATTATAAACAAACTATACAAATATTTGCAATGTGTAAGTCGTAAAGTTATATGATAACATATACAACATAAACTAATATATTGTTTATATATATATATATATAGGGGGCTGATCTGGTGAGAAAAACCCTTATCATGAGAAATGAGAATAAATCTCGTCCAAAGATCTGACAACATCAACGATCCAGATTACATAAGAGCTTTAACAAAAAACGCGGCATAATATCCTCATTTTACTTCATTAAAGGGCAACATAGTCATTACGAACGTACAAGGCGCAAAAGTTGTGTTTTGTTCATTTTATGTATTATATACTTCATTTTATCTTATTTATACTTCATTTTATCTCAATTGCGAATCATTATAAAATAAATTCGATTAGAATTTTGATGTTACACGTGACATGCATTTTATCATAGCAGTTCTTCATTATATCTTAGTTATTCTTCATTTTATCTCAATTGTGATTCATTATAAAATAAATTCGATGTGAATTTTGATGTTACACGTGACATGCATTTTATCTTAGCAGTTTTTCATTATATCTTAGTCATTCTTCATTTTATCTCAATTGTTGTTCATTATAAAATAAATTAAATAAAAATAAAATCAATTTTTCGGAAAAAATGATTTCAATTCTCTTCATTTTTATCTCCTCTATACTTCATTAAATGGAAAAAATAAATTAAATAAAAATAAAATCAATTTTTCAGAAAAAGTATTTCAGTTCTTTTCATTTTATCTCCTATATACATCATTAAAAGAACAAAATCAAATTTTTAGAAACAGTTCTCTTCATTTTATCTCCTCTATACTTCATTAAATGGGAAAAATTAAATTAAATAAAAGTAAAATCAATTTTTCAGAAAAATATGTTAAGTTCATTTTATCTATTTAAAACTTCATTAAATTAGAAAATTCAATTAAATAATAATAAAATTTAAATTAATTTTAAAGTATTGGATGACTCGATAAGGCAATCGAAATTTTGTGAAAAATCGAAAAGAAAAGAAATTACATATCCAAATATGTAATAATGAAGTTCGCGGAGGATAAAATGAAAATGTAAATTATTTGAGGGAGATATCATCAGGCTAAATGACAATGATACCCTTAAATATGTAATAATGAAGTTCGCAGAGGATAAAATGAAGACGGAAATTATTAAAGCATGACCGCAGATCTTGTGAAATCAAAGGCTGAGATTTATTCTCATTTCTTACATTAACATCTATTCTCATATGATCTAACCTCTATATATATATATATATATATAACTCAACTCAAACCCATCTAATATACTCTAATTAGGGATTATTAAACTCTATTTGGGATGGGTGAACCCATTTGGGTATGGATCAAACCCGCCTAAATCGTCCATCCCAAATAGGGTTTATTAATTCTCAATTAGGGTATATTAGATGGGTTTTGGTTTGGTTAATGGATAAAACTTGTCTAAGCCGTTTAGGCGTGCCTAACGCAAGTTTTTGCCTAAGATATTATATTACTTATATTGTTACGAATAATTAATTTGAAAATAATTTAACATTATATTTAAATATTAGAAAATTTATTGTCAGTCCATAAACAATAAAAATAATTTAATTTAATTTTATCTTTCGAATAAATATATGTTGACTAATATTTTAACATTTACTATATATAATTTGTGCCAATAATAATTTGTTGAAATAAATGAAATAGAAAATAAACTAATTAATATTGAAGATAAATTACAACTGATATTACTTGTTATTATTCTATTTTCCAAAATAAAAATAAAATATTTACCACTAATTATTCAACTAACGCTTTTCAATAATTTGCGTACACAATAATAAGATTGTTTAATAAATCGAGATAATGCGCAAATGAATCAAAATTGCTTAAAAATGGTGTGTATATAAGTATAGTGCATATATTATTATTTTATTAGTAACAAATAATTGCAATATTTGCTTCTAATCATTAATCATTAATAAATTGCTTGAATAACAAAAAAAATGAAAAGTTAATTCATTGAGATCAAGATGAATAAAACGAAATACAAACATAAAACAATGAGCGAATTCAATAGTATTATTAGCATAAATATTAGGACGGTAAAAAAACAACTAAAATAAAAAAGATAAATAAAAACACATAAATAGTAGTGTAGATCAAGAAACACTACATGATTATAGTTTATCAATCAATATGTATGGTGTATATTACAAAACTCCTGCAATGTATGGCTACAACAATAATTATACTATTTCTTCTAAAAAAAATAAAAAACAACAATCGTAATCTAGAACAATCAACCATTTCCTATGTGATGATTTGAATCATCGAAGCCAGAGCTTTTAAAAGATAAAGAAGAAACCAAAATGAATCAATTCTGATTCGAAATATGAATGTTGGAAAACAATGAAAATGTATGAAAAGATTGTGGTATTTATAATATTATTTTAGTCTATTTATGTTATAATCAAAATTTAAGGCATGATTTTAGGTCAATTATAATTCAAAACTCCTACCATTTTTAAAAATATTATCATCTACTATATGAAATTATCTTTAAAATTAATCAAATAATTAATTTATTGGAGTTTTAATATGAATAATATACTTGTCGATTATATCATTCAAATAAATTCTAAAATAATATATGTGCTTCTATATATATTACATTATATTCTATTTCTATCTATTTATAAAGGTTTATAATTTGTATAATTATATTCAAAATATATAAAAAAATATTATATATATAGTTTTTGTGTATAATCATAAAATAATCAATTACCATTATTCTGTAATTTAATATCATTAGTTCATTATCGACATTTTTTTAGGGCACATAATAAATTGTCATTTTTTATATATCAATATATAATATATGTATTTATTAATTTTCTTATTTTTTAACATTGCTTTTAGTAGGATTTATAAACGGAAAAAATAATTAAAATTGCATATATTAAATATTATTTATTTTTAAAATTATATATTAATATTATAATTCATTTGCTTAATTGTGAAATGAATCAAAGTAAAATCTTGATCTATATAAAAAAGAGAACAAAGCTAAATTTGATGAATTTCATATAATTTTTATTGGGGTTTTTAAATAATTGTTTTTATTTGCATATTCATATATATATATATATATATATATAATATTTAAAAATAGAACAATGTAGGATTTCTATGATTTAATTAAGATAGATTAGAAAGTATTATGATTAGGAAAGAATAATTAAGTAAAAATTAATCAATCATTGATTTATGAAATCATTTATATGCATGGATATATTCCTTAAATATGCATACTCCATGAATATCTAAGATCTTAGAATAGAATTACTTAGAATTTCTAATATTTAGTTTGTGATTAATTCTCAACCCTAAATGTAGATAAATTAGAAATAATCATAATTAATTTATTTAGTATTTTTTATAATGTATGTTAATTAAATAAAAAAAGTTAATAAATAAAATCATAATACTTATCAATCTTACATAACCCAAATTATATGGAGTATATAATTTGATAAAACATTGAAGAAATGATTTTTTTCCAATTTTGTTATAAAGTTATATAAAATTAATTGATACATAAAATTAACATTCTATTAATGAATTTCAAATAAATCTATAATTTATTATTACCATTTTATGCACTATAAATTAAAATACACTCATTTATAGAAAAAAAATGCAATGATATCTAAAGTATAATTATATATGGAAGTCTTACTTCATTATTAATTAATTGAATAGTTCAATTAATGAATCATTAATGAACTATAATTTTCCATATTTATCATCCGGTAAAGTTTTAATATATATATAGATTTGAAACCCTATCCCTTCTCCGTTCGTCTCCTCGCTCGAGTGCGCCATGGCCGACGCCGACCTCCCCTCTCTCCCTCTCTCCACCATGATCCATATGATCAATATTAAACTAATGTCTACCAATTTTCTTCTATGGCACGCTCAACTTGAGCCATTGCTCGTCGGTCAGAAGTTCATGCCTCTCCTCGACGGCTCATCGCCCTCTCCGCCCGCCGAAATTACTTCCGCAGGTGTCTCTCTTCCAAACCCTGATTTTCTTACATGGTGTTCACGGGATCAGTTACTTAAACTCTTCCTCGTGTCTACTTTAACCAAGGAGTCTATGGCTATCGTCATTGGATGCAAAACTTCAAAGGATGTCTGGTAGGCGCTTCTTCGCACGTATCGTCATGAATCAAAGGCCAGGGAGATCAGTCTTAAGGATGATCTGTTATCCCTCAAACGGGGCACCCTTTCTATCGCTGAATATGGCAGCAGATTCAAGTCATTGTGTGATCAGCTATCAGCGATCGATCGCCCTCTCGATGAAGCAGACAAGTCTCATTGGTTCCTCCGGGGTCTTGGATCCTCCTTTGCAGCATTCACCACAACCCAACTCGCTTAGGATCCTCTTGCCGACTTTCAAACACTACTCTCCCGCGATCAAAGCCACGACTTATTTCATAAAAACTTGGAGGATTATGCAACCTCATCGCAGCCTGTCGCCTTTGCAACCACTAATCGCGGCAAGGGTTCATCAAACAATAGTCGTGGTAAAGGCTCCTACTCGCGCGGCCGTGGGAAGCAAAATCATGGCCGCCGCCCTCCCTGGTGTTATTTCTGTAGAGCAAATGACCATGACGCTTTTGATTATCCGCACCGGTTCGATCGCAACTTTGATCGTTCTCAGCGTCCCCCACCATCGATCAATCTTGTTGAGGTTTTTTCCTCGGGCTGCTCTCTCTCTTCTGATAATACATTTGACTGGTTTTTGGATACAGGTGTGACGGCTCACATAACCTCTGATTCCTCTATTTTGGACAGCTCCACTTCCTATGCTGGCGATGATCGAGTTGCAGTTGGTAACGGTGAGACTCTTCCCATCTCCCATATTGGTTCTATTTCTATATCTTGCCATCACCGTCTTGATGATGTTCTTGTGGTTCCTGGGTTTACTAAAAACCTTTTATCCGTCAGCAAATTAACCCGAGATTATCCCTTTAATGTTTTGTTTACTGCCTCTCAGTTTCGCATTCTCAATCGGGACACGGGGGCGCTGCTTGCAACAAGAAGATATGATAGAGGATTATATCTGCTAGATTCGAATTCCTTTGCTTTTTCTACTGTTCATTCTAGTTCATTTGATTTATGGCATTCTCACCTTGGTCATGTGCCACATACTGTTATTTCGTTATTGAATAAACTTGGTTTACTTTCGGTTACATCTATTTTGTCGTCGCCTACTTTGTGTAATTCTTGTCAATTATCTAAAAGCTCACAGTTGCCCTTTCATTTATCGGCTCCTCGTTCATCTCGTGTTCTTGAATTAATTCACTGCAACTTGTGGGGACCGACACCTATAAAGTCATCTTCTGAATACCGTTACTATGCGGTTTTTCTAGACGACTTTACCAGATTCACGTGGCTCTATCCACTCAAAGCTAAATCAGATTTTGTAGATGCATTTTTCCGATTTTAGGCCTTTGCTGAAATGCAATTTGCTTGTAAAATTCAGAAATTTCAAAGCGATGGAGGAACAGAATTCACAAAAAATCGACTCCAGTCTCATTTCATGAAGACCGGAATTTCTCACTTGATGTCTTGTCCCTATACTCCAGAGCAAAATGGTCGTACCGAGCGGAAGCAGCGACATATTACGGAGATGGGGCTAGCTCTTTTATTCCACTCTTCCGTACCGTTATCTCTATGGGTGGAAGCGTTCAGTACAGCGGTATACATTATCAACCATCTTCCGTGTGCACCGCTGGGCAGTAAATCTCCATATGAGGTACTATTTCATCATTCGCCTTCTTATGATTCTTTTCGGATTTTTGGATGCCGCGCTTACCCATGCCTCAGGGATTATGTTAAGCACAAGTTTGAGCCACGCAGTCTGCTTTGCATATTCATTGGCTACAGTACCAGTCACAAAGGATTTCGTTGCTTCGAACCCACCACCTCTCGCGTATATATTTCGCGCCATGTGCGATTTGATGAAACATGCTTTCCCTACAAGAAGAACACCTCTACCTCCTCTACATCTGCTCTTCCCATCTCCTCATTCCCATATTTTTCTACCTTCACCGACCCTATTCGCTCCCCTTCGCCGACACCTGTACCACCAGATTCCAGCCCACCTTCGCCATGCATAATTTGCCCACCTGAACAATACCATCCTACATCTCCAGTTCCTTCCCCTCCGCCCAGTCCTTCCCCGCCGCAAAATACACCACCGAGCCCACCACCCTCACCAAACGGCTCACCCAATCCACCACCGCAGCACCCTGCCTCACTAGAACAACCCGTTTCTCCTCCTGCTGCACCTCAACCTTCACACCCCATGCAAACTCGTGCAAAGTCAGGCATATTTAAAATCAAATACCCCGTTGATCTTACTTTCCTTACCTCACAAAACCTCCACTCCGCTCTAGTCGCCACCTCTGAACCTCGTGGTATTAAAACTGCTCTAAAACATCCTCACTGGGATCAGGCAATGAATGGCGAGATGCAGGAATTGGGCGATAATCATACATGGACGCTTGTTCCTCGTCCATCTCAAGCCAATGTTGTTGGGGCAAAATGGGTTTATAGGACGAAGCTTCATGCGACGGCTCTATTGATCGCTATATAGCTCGTTTGGTAGCTCAGGGTTTCAGCCAACATCCTGGTTCTGACTTCACACACACGTTCAATCCCGTCGTCAAAGCTGCAACGGTCCGTATTATTCTATCTCTAACCGTAATGCACTCGTGGCCTCTACACCAATTGGATGTCAATAATGCTTTTCTGAATGGATATTTATCTAAACCCATCTTTATGGAGCAGCCCCCGGGTTATATTGATCCAAAATCTCCAGACCATGTTTGTTGTTTGCCGAAAGCTCTCTATGGCCTCCGTCAAGCGCCTCTTGCCTGGTATAATTGGTTTCGTAGTTTTCTCCTGCAACTTAGCTTTCGGTGTTCTTCGGCAGATACTTTTTTATTCATCTTGATACGTGGTGATACAACCATCTATCTTCTAGCCTACATTGATGATATAATCGTTACTGGGAGTAGCTCTTCGGCTATCACCACTCTTCTATCCCGCTTGCGTCAGGAGTTCTCTACGAAAGATCTGGGTAAACTTGGCTATTTTCTCGGATTGGAAGTCTCTTATACATCTTCTGGATTGTTCCTTAGCCAACATAAATATGCTCTTGATATCCTCACACGCGCCCAACTACTTGATTCAAAGCCTATTGCCACTCCACTCGTTCCAGGTGCATCTTTTACTGCGGCATACACTCCCTTTCATGACCCATCTCTTTATCGATCCTTGGTCGGAGCTCTCCGAGAATATCTCACAATCACACGCCCATACATTACTTACTCGGTGAATACCGTTAGCCAGTTCCAGAAGCAGCCAACGATTGATCATTATCAAGCAGTCAAACGTATTCTTCGTTATGTCAAAGGAATGCTTGCTCACGGTCTTTCCTTTCAGCCCGGCTCTTGTGAACTTTTGGGATACTCTGACGCCGATTGGGCACGATGTATTGATACAAGACGCTCCACATACGGATATGCTATTTATCTCGGCCCCAATCTGGTTTCATGGAGTGCAAAGAAGCAACCGACTGTCTCTCGCTCCAGCACCAAGTTTGAATATTGGGCACTTGCCAACACCTCGGCTGAGCTTGTGTGGGATGTCAATCTCCTTCAAGAACTTCGCTGCTCACCCGCTCATCCGCCAATTTTACTCTGTGACAACAAGAGTGCTTTATTTCTCTCTCAGAACCCAGTCTCTCACAAAAGAGCAAAACACATAGAGATCGACTGTCATTTCGTTCGAGAACTTTTGCAATCCGGCAAGATCGTCACCCAGTTTGTTCCTACCACGTTGCAAGTTGCCGATATATTCACTAAAAGCTTATCGCGCCCAAGTTTTCAATTTTTCAGGACCAAGCTTTGCGTCTCCTTAAATCCGACGCTGCGCTTGCGGGGGGTGTTGACGATATCTCTAAAGATAGCGGACATATATCTGAAGATTTGGATATTGATATAGTTTGATTTGTTTGTTATATATTTCCCTTATTTTGTGCATGTAATTGTAACTATATATATCTCATTAATGAGATCAAATAAATGAGAAGTCCAATTATTCTAATCTAATAAATATTATTGGCCATTAAATAAAGATTAGCGTAATTAATAAAGCGTAGTTAATAGAGCTTCTCCATCAATCTCTGCAAAATCACGTTTGATGTTATTATTATTATTATGCAGTATTTGTCTTCTCCTGGTGCACCAATTGCATTTCCATCTGCAATTTGGTTTAAAGTTTACAGTGCATCACCATTTCTGGAGATGCACTATTTCCACACTTCTTTCTGCATCACATTTTTTTTCTTGCTCCTTTTATTTTTATATTTTATATTTGTATTTTTTTCTTCTCTTTTTGATTTTTCATTATTTGAAGATTATCTAACTTTTAAATTTTTTGAAGTTTGATACAAAGTTATAATACAAATATCATATTTATTTAAACATGAAATGATTTTTTTGTATTAACATTTATTTAATTTATAAGCATTGTAAATAATATATTTAAATTTAATTATAAATTTATGAATTTCTAATTAAATAATAATAAATATTAAAATTTTAACGGAAATATAATATAATAATTCGATTAAAAAAATAAATGAATAGTAGAAAAATCAAAATGGAATATTCTATTAAATAGATAAATAATTTAGGGATATCAATTGGGTCGGGTTCGGGTTGTCGGATCGGGTCGTGTTTCGATCTGATAGCAACACGTACACGCTAACCCAAACCCGAGCCATTTATTTTTTGGCTCAGAAAAGTCAACTCGAACCCGACCAGTTTATTTTCAGGTCAACTCAAAATGATATGTTTAATTTTGGTGAAAATTTTAACCTTAACAAACATGATCTTTTAGAAATGAAAATGATTTGCTTAACACGGAAAATATGAAAATGACATGTTTAACACGAAAATTACATATTTAATACGAAAATTACTTTAACAAAAAATAAATAATAAAATAAAATATAAAATATAACATTAAAATTGATTAATATCAAGGGTTATTTGGGTTATGTGGGTTGACCTGAAATTGACAGAATCCAAATTTTAATTGGGTTTCGCAGGTCGACCTAAAATTGACCAAAACTTAAATGGATTGACCCAATATATTTACTTTGTGTTAAGTTCATGTCGAGTTAGAGGTCTGCCTTAGAAACTGGAAATGGAAAATAAAAAGTATAAATATAGAGTTAGCTTCATTATAATTTTACTGTTGGATGGTCTAATTAATCTATTAATATATTAAAAGAGAATAGTTAGTTATAAAGAAAATAAGTGGGAATAGTTATACAAGTATTTTTTTTTTTTTGAAAAGTTATAGCAATAATTATTTTTTTCATCTATTTTTTATAACACGTTCAAATATTATATCAATTTAGTTATTAATCATTAAATAATTTATAGTTTGATAATTCACATAAATTTGATAATTATGACTATAATTACCGAGTTTAGTATATTGAGATTATATAATCGAGTCACCCTGATTTGTATATATTTATCATAGCCGTGTTATAAATTTGTATAATAACTAGTATTGTACCCACGCGATGCATGGTAACTATAATTATTTGTATTAAAATAATATTAATTTAATAATTTTTTATAGGCAAATAATATGAACTTTTAAAAGTTGTAAAAGTATGACAACATAAAATAATGTATTCAATATATTATTTACATCAACATATACTTTATTCACTTTGATTGATTTGTCAAATATTATTTAGAAGGCTCGTATTAGTTTTTAATCCCTAATAATATTTATATATTATATTCCTGAAATTTTAAAAAATATATACTCCCTGAGTAATCCCATTTCTTATTTTTGTTTGTCCCATAAAATAGGCTTATTTTCCTAAATTGACAAACTTTTTTACATTCACCAATAAAATATTAATTTCACTACACTCACAACCCTTAATTCTCGTACCGAAAAGAAATGGGACTACACTAATGGGACGTTATATTCCTAAAATTTTAAAAAATATATACTCCATGAATAGTCTTATTTCTCATTTTTGTTTGTCCCATAAAATAGTTTCATTTTCCTAAAATAACAAATTTTTTATATTCACCAATAAAATATTAATTTCACTACACTCAGAACTCTTAATTCCCGTGCCGAAAATAAATGGGATTATACTAATAGAACGGAAGGAGTATATTATTTTATTATGTTGAAAATTTATTATTTTGAGTCTCTGTGAAATGAACGCATCTCACACAAACCAAAATTTACAATTTTAAATAATTATTCATTCAACTATCAAATTCTTCTTAAAAAAATAAATTTTCATTTGAATTCAAGAATTACAAAATAATAAATAATTAATTTAGTTGCACAAATACTTTTTATAATAATACTATTTTTAAAAAAAAACTAAATCAATCTCTAGTCACACCTGATTATTGAAGAAGTTTTGTCTGAAAAATCTTTTGGGATCTTTTTAGGGATACAAATATATTTTATTATATAGTGATAAATAATTAATCAATTCAATGTTGATTGCTTGCATTGATGTTGGTTTATTAAATATAAATAATGTAACTTGCATATTAAATTACAAACTAGATTATACCTTAAAAATATTATTTCAGTAAATAATTATTTATTTTAAATATACCACGACGTATTTTATTACACATAGCAACTTCAATCTCCATTTGTAAGCATATTTTTATTAACTTTGTTCTATAATTAATATTAGATTTTGTAAAAGAATATAAAATTAATGTATTCTACCTAATTCTATTAAATATATACAACACTTGTTACATACTATTAATAAAAAATTACTTATATCTATGATATTTCTTTTCTCTCTATAAAATGACTCCAATTAATACTATAGAACTACTAATTTTAATTATAAAAAAAGAATCTAACATGAAAAAGTACTAATATAGTAACTATAGCATGAATCACTTCAAATATGTAATAAATTAATAAATCCACATCGTTATGTTTCATGATTACACTTTTTATGAATTTGAAATATATGGTATAACCTACAAAAGTACTTAACATTACATATTCATATAAAATTCAGTAAAATAAAATTAACAACATCGTGTTTAACCATTTGAAACGAAAGATTAGAAATGCAATATTAAGTACTCTCCAATTTATTTATTACTTGCCCTCCCAACAAACTAATTTATTCAAATTTGATGAACTTTATCAACAAAACAATCTATAAAAGAATCTTTAAATTAATATGATTGTATTATCATATGGATAAGAATGTTAAAGCAAAAACTCTAAAAGCAAAAGAAAATGTATAGAGTGTAGATGATTGATACAACAAAATTTATTCTCCATAAAAAAAAAATACGAAATATGATAAAACATACAATGCCAATTACATTTGGTGTGTTGCTCTCGCATTTAAATACAAAACTTCGAACAAATGTGCATTACTTTGGTTTTTTCTTCCTTCTTACAAAGTACTTGAAGTCAAATAACATAATCTACAGTAACAATGAAAGAAAAGAAGACTAAACTAAATAAATAAGAACAATAAAATTTTTCATTTGAGATGAGATAGAGAACTAATGAGATTGTAAATAAATGACTTATATTTATAATGTGAATATTGTAGTAGAGGGTCAAGATTTTGATTATATTATGCCACGATTTGAGGATGTACTTAATTTGATTTCCAATTATTGCCATAATATTTGATAATCAATTTTGATTTGATTCGGTTTCCAAATAATAAAAAAATACTCCCTCCGTCCCAAAACAATTGTCTTGTTTTCCTTTTTCGTCTGTCCCAAACAATTGTCTTCTTTCCTAAAATGGAAAGTTTATACACACTCACTAATAAAATACTAATTTCCTCTATCTCTACTCGCATTGATATCTGTGCCATTTTCAAACAAGACAATTGTTATGGGACGGATGTAGTAATACTTTAATGAAATTAGTTCCATTTCATGTCACGTTCATTCAATTATTTTAAAACTTATTTTCTATCTTTAAATAATATTTGTACCATATTAATCACATGAATAATAGATATTGATGCTCCAATAAATAAACTAATTTATAGGAATTTTAACTAATTTGTTACGTGTTAAGTTATATATAAAATAATTTAATATATAATTAATAAAGCATTCACAAAATAAAATGGGTGAGGCACTATTTTATATTTGCTAATTAATTTCATATAATATATGATATTAATCTATTCACTAATAATAAATTCTATTTGATTATGTTTGAATTTTATTATCAATTGGAAGAATATTTTATAATCAATATTGATTTATTGTTCTTCAAAATATCATGATTAAATATATAACGTTTTTTTATTTCGTTTATTTATTTTACAGTTTATTGTCACTATATATTGGATGTATTATTAACTGTTGGTGAAATATTCCTTTTAACTAAGGGAAGGTCTTGGGTTAGGCAGGCCTAAACGATTTAGGCGGGTTTTATCCATTAACCCAAGCTTTAAGCGGGTTTTATCCATTAACCCAAGCCCAAACCCATATAATATACCCTATTTGGGATGGGTGAACCCATTTGGGTAGGATAAAACCCGCCTAAACCGTTTAGGCCTGCCTAACGCAAGTTTTTGCCTTTAGCTAATCTTGATTTTATTGTGTTTAAAAATCACGATTGAATCTCTAATGATTTATTTCCATTTTCATTAATTTATTTCTATTATATCATTTATCACCATAACTAAATTCAACAATAAGAACGATTTAACTTAAATACATTTTAAATTTAATCTAATTGATTATAAATTTATAATTATAAGGCATGATTATAGGGAAATAAATCATAACTAAGGAAATATTAATCTAATTGATTTATGCATATTTCCCTAAAATATATATATTAATTCTAAGATTATAGTGTACTCCAATTTTCCTTATAACATTCTTATTATATATTATAACTATAAAAATTATAGAATGTTTCTTACAATAATTAATGAACTAATTAGTTTAATTAATGGATAATTAATGCAACTGAATATTTCTATTTATTGTCTTCGGTATTATTTTAATATATATATAGATATAGATATATAAAATATTTAGATAATTGTATAAATAGCTTTGTATAATACTATATATGTACATATATATACACACATGCATATTTAAATTTTTATAAAAAAATGTATAACTAAATCATTTTAACATATTATATAGAGGGTATATATTTTTTATTATACTACAAAGAATTAAAATATGATATATAAGTTTTTGAACTTTTATGATCACATATTTTAATGATTACTTTTTTATTCAATGTAATATAAATATTATTAAAATTTTGAATTGGAACTAAAATGAAAAACACAAGTATATGCGACGACCTATATTACCTTGCAGGCACTGATAAAATACTAGTTGAATATAAATTTGAGAATAGTTAAAAAAAAACCTTAAATTATGTACTCAATATTAAATAAATAAATAGAGACGTAAACGACTAGCAGTAAAAAGTTAACAGTATGTGAGCGATGAATGATGATCCCCCCACACATTATCAATGATAGGGGGGAAGACGACAGTTTTGAGAGAGAGAAAGCTGTCTGATTTGAACTTACTGCCCCCATGAAAGCCTTTTCAGCTCAGAAAGTGGGGGAGAGCACCACAAAAGAGCAATCTTTTCTCTCTCTTCAGATTTGAATGTTTTTTTCTTAGTTCTGCTCTTCAGCTTGGAGATCCAGAGGCAGCTGGGGAAGTTAAAGGGAGAATCCTGTAGAGGCGTTATTCAAGTGTTTTCTTGATTTTGTGGCTACTATTGAGCCGACCCCACTGTAGTTTGGTTTGTGAAAATGAAGCTTTGGTTTTTAAATCAAATTAGAAAGCATGTATTGATGGTCAATAGGAGTTGAACAAGATGGCATCTGGAGTGGAGTTTGATGATGGCAGTGATACTGCTAAGGGAAGTATGTGGGTTTTGGAGCAAAAATTTGATCAGCCTATGGACGAGGAGGCTGGAAGACTTAAAAATATGTATAGGGAGAAGGTAAAAACCGAACTACTTCATATGGGACTGGAATGATATTAATGTGCAAGCTACGAACATGTATCTATTTACTGTTTCTTTGGATTTCATGGGTTTTTGAATTGCTTATTTCCTTTGTTCTTTCATTCTGTTTTTTACTTTTTTTTTTCCTCCTGCCGCTGCACTGCAGTCTCTGCATGTCGGTGAAATTTGTTTGGTTTTCAGTATCTTGATGTTTAGCTGCATCAAGTGCCACTATTTCATTGGAATTGTATTATATAAATTTGTCAGCTGCTTGAGTTGGACATGAACACCTTAATTTAGTGGATTGCTTTGTTGTTGAAGATTGTTTGTTGATTTCAAACAGAAATTCTCAGCCTTTCTGCTCTTACGGCTTGCATTCCAGAGCCTGGGAGTGGTATATGGAGACTTGGGAACGTCTCCCTTGTATGTGTTCTATAATACTTTCCCCCATGGAATTGAAGATACCGAGGATGTTGTTGGTGCCCTTTCATTGATTATTTACTCCCTTACTCTGATACCCCTGCTCAAATATGTGTTCATTGTGTGCAGAGCAAATGACAATGGCCAAGGTAAGCTTGTTAATGGGTTACTTGGGGGAGAAACAGATCTGTAAGCATTTAACCTGTATCTCTTCCTTTGACAGGAGGAACTCTTGCTCTTTATTCTTTACTTTGTCGACATGCTAAAGTCAAAACAATTCCCAACCAACATCGGACTGATGAAGAGCTCACAACTTATAGTCGAAGCACATTTCATGAGCATTCGCTTGCTGCAAAAACCAAAAGATGGCTAGAAGCCCATGCTATTAGAAGAAAGGCCCTTCTTATTTTAGTACTTGTCGGGACATGTATGGTGATTGGAGATGGGATTCTCACTCCTGCTATTTCTGGTAATCGAGCAATTTTCATCAGTTATTCTAGTGTTCATTTCCTATTTATGCTAGAGCTTATATGCTTAATTCATACATGTTTCATAGGTGTCACGCTTATTTTAAGTTAACAAACTAATGGTGCTTTTGAGCTTGCTCTCGCTGGTTCAATTTCAAGTAGTAACGGTTTATGCTATAGACCTTCAAAATGTAAGATTATATAGATATTTATACTGAAGAAGAAAAGTTAAAGTGTGCCGCATAGATGCCTATGGCATCATATCATATGAATGAGAATGTGTTCATTTTTTTCACAATTAATATGATTATTATTGCAAAATGTTCGATATTGTGTAATGTTCGGGTGCTGAAGGAGAGATTGATCGTCGGTAGGAAAAACATTGACAGTGAACGACTCCTCTAAAACTTTCATTAAGTGAGCAGAAGGTCACATTAATTAACCGGATCCAATCTAAACTGAGAGGGATTATGAGATTATACAGGAATGAGATTGTATAGTTCACAAAAGCTGCTATTCATACCAACATGATGCATCTATTTTTTGACACTCATCTTAGGGAGAATCACAAAGTTAAGCGTGCTTGACCTGAGTAGAACTATAATGGGTGGCCCTTTGAGAAGTATCTCAGGTTGTGTGCAAGTAATGACAAAGCATGCTTGGAAAAGACTTGTGTCGGGTGAGCTTGTTTGGATCACGGGGGTGGGACGGTATATATAGATGAACGGTGTGATTCGGGAACAAACCAAGCGGAAGGTGACACGAATGAATCGATTCACACCGGAATGAGAGAGATTCTATATGTAATAATTGTATAGTTGATGAGAGCTTAAATGATTTGATATGTGCTATTCATGCTAACATGGTGCATCATCTTTTTCGACACTTATTCTAGAATACGTTAAAATTAAGTGTGTTTAACCTAAGAAAGATTTTGGTTGGTTTGTGGAGTTGGCCATCAATCTAAAAGCTGGATCAAGCCATTGGTGGGTAACGTTACTGATCACTGATGAGCTCATTTGGTCTTGGGGGCGGGACGTTTTACTATGTGGAGAAGATAAAGTTGACCGCATGAGAAGTAATTGTCTTGGTGAATGATGTGGAGAAGATAAACTTGACTGCGTGAGAAAGACCTGTATAGCTATCAACTAAACCATTTTTCTAGTAAACTGAATTTGTGTTACTAACTGAATCCTTTGTGAGATAGCAGTTGTCTTGCATAGATTTTATCTTATCCCTTCGGATAATGAAGTTTGTAGGTTTATTATTGAATTAGACTAAAGAGTTATAATCAAAGGTAATTGCGCTTTTTGGACAAGACATAAAGCCTTAATTATATATTCAAGGCATATCAATTTCAGGATATTCAGCATCTAGGCATTTTATCCTGCAAGCTTATTTCTAATTTATTAAATTCATAGATTCAATCTTCATTGACACTAAAGGATGTAACACCACCCCCGCAAGGATCGATGTCAGGGTCTGCAGCCCAATGCACCCCAACCCTTCTCCAGCCTTGCACTCCACTTAGGGGAGGCCCCATTGCTGGCAGGTTGTTGGTAGGAGGATTTGAACCCCAGACCTACCCTTTAACACCAATCCTTATGGATGTGGTGTAACCAGTTGAGCTGCAGCTCAATTGGTTACACCCCCGCAAGGATCGATGTCAGGGTCTGCAGCCCAATGCACCCCAACCCTTCTCCAGCCTTGCACTCCACTTAGGGGAGGCCCCATTGCTAGCAGGTTGTTGGTAGGAGGATTTGAACCCCAGACCTACCCTTTAACACCAATCCTTACCATGGTAAGGATTGGTGTTAAAGGTCTGGGGTTCGATCCCCGCTATCAACAACCTGCTGGGTAAGCCAGAGAAGGGTTGGGGTGCATCGGGCTGCAGACCTGACAGTCCAAACCCGGAAGGTAGTTCGCCCGCAAGGGGCAAGGCCCGAGGGGGACGGCTGCCCGAGGGGGACGGCTGTTACAAAAAAAGAAGGGTTGGGGTGCATCGGGCTGCAGACCTGACAGTCCAAACCCGGAAGGTAGTTCGCCCGCAAAAAGTTTTTTTGTAACAGCCGTCCCCCTTCTCTGGCTTACCCAGCAGGTTGTTGATAGCGGGGATCGAACCCCAGACCTATCATTTAACACCAATCCTTATGGATGTGGTGTAACCAGTTGAGCTAAAGGATAACTTGAAAACATAGGGCATCAAAACAATAACTCTCATGACATTAATGAAAATATGTTAATTTTTGTTTTGACTGATGTACGAGAACATGGCTTGATACAAGGTACAATAACAGCAATGGTTAATATAAGATGACCACTTCTATTAAACTCTGCTTTAAGATAATACATAACAGTTCAACTTGTCCATCAAAACAATTATATATAATTATAATCTCCATCAAGATTGGAACTTTCTAAATAATACTAGCAATCAATTCTCATACTAATGTTTGTATTTTTATTTGCATACAATAGTCAATTCCTTGCATTTTCATTGAACTACTCATTGAGTATGTTGAATATTGCAGTTCTTTCAGCTTCTGGTGGGATCAATGTGGGTCATCCAAAGATAAGCACTGGTACTATTTACTTTCTAAAGAAAGATGTGCTATCTCCGTCTCAATTATGTAGTCCACTTTATCTTTTCACAGGGATTATGAACATCATTGTAAAAGTAAAACATAATGGGTATTACTATTTAATGTTTACCATATTCCAACTATATGAGGGTTTATTAATAAGTGAACCTAAGCATCATTGACAGACTGACTATAGAAACAAGACTATATATTTTGGGCATCCAAGAAGGATCAGTGGACTATACAATTAGGTCGGAGGGAGTAATATTTTTCTATTTTCTAAAAATTTGTACAAGTTTTATTATGATAAACCTTTTTTCCCTTTCTTTTTGTTTCTTAATTTTGTTCCCTATTTGCATTGCCTGAAATCAGAGTTGTGTATATTTTATTTAGTAGAAATTGAGCTGATTGTTTGTTGGTGCAGATGTGGTTGTGCTTGTTTCTGTAGTCATATTGGTTTGCTTGTTCAGCATGCAACACTATGGCACAGATAAAGTTGGCTGGCTTTTTGCTCCAGTTGTACTTCTGTGGTTTCTCATGATTGGAGGCATTGGCATCTTCAACATATACAAACATGACAGCTCTGTTCTGAGAGCCTTTTCACCTGTGTATGTCTATCGCTACTTAAAAAGAGGTCGGAGAGAAGGATGGATGTCCCTTGGAGGGATTATGCTCAGCATCACAGGTTTGCCTCTCCTCACTGCTGTCTCTTCCTCTCTCCCTCTCTCTCTCTTATGTGCATGCAGGCACGGACACAAGAGATGGACACACATTCATAGATTTATCCATCTTATTTTTTTAAGCATCTCAGTCCTCATGCAATGTATATTAATTACTGCAACTGAATAATATTGCAGGGACTGAAGCACTTTTTGCTGATCTTGCCCATTTTCCAGTTTCTGCAATTCAGATAGCTTTTACTGTAGTTGTGTTTCCATGTCTTCTTTTAGCTTACTCTGGGCAAGCAGCATACCTCATGGAAAACAAAGAACATGTGAGGGGTGCCTTTTATCGGTCGATCCCAGGTATGAATGAAGTTGACTCTACTTTTTATTTCTGATACACTTTGTTGAAAGGAATTTCTTTTGCTGATGCTTTGATCTGTGAATATTTTTTAAATTTTGAATGTTGAAATTGAAGAAAATCTGAGAGTGCCTTTTCTTTTTGTGTCTCTGTTCTGCTTTGATATAATGAATTAATGATTATGTACTGAATGCCATTTTGATTCGTAGTTGGTTTGTTTGAAACTGTGTGCAGAAAAAGTATACTGGCCAATGTTTATTGTTGCAACTTTAGCTGCTATTGTTGCTAGTCAAGCTTCCATATCTGCTACATTTTCGATAATAAAGCAGGCCCTTTCATTAGGATGTTTCCCGAGGGTCAAAGTTGTACATACATCGAAAAAGTTCCTCGGGCAGATTTATGTCCCCGACATGAACTGGATCCTTATGTTTCTCTGTATTGCTGTAACTGCTGGATTCCAAAATCAAAGCCAAATTGGCAATGCTTATGGTGAGTTTTTGCAGAATGCTGCCTATTCTGCAAACTGATTCGTTTAACATTTACACGTAATGCGTGGCAAACAGGTACCGCAGTTGTGATCGTCATGCTTGTGACCACTCTCCTCATGACCCTCATAATGTTGCTGGTTTGGCACTGCCACTGGATACTAGTTCTGTTGTTCACTTTCCTCTCTCTAGTTGTGGAGTGCACATATCTCTCAGCAGTGCTCCTCAAGGTGAATCAAGGCGGTTGGGTGCCCCTCGTGATTGCTGCTGCCTTTCTAGTGATCATGTATGTCTGGCATTACGGCACTGTCAAGAGATACGAGTTTGAGATGCATAGCAAGGTATCAATGGCTTGGATTCTAGGGCTGGGTCCCAGCTTAGGACTGGTCCGTGTACCCGGGATCGGACTTGTGTACACCGAGCTAGCCAGTGGCGTCCCTCATATTTTCTCGCACTTCATCACCAACCTTCCAGCCATACATTCCGTGGTGGTATTGGTGTGCGTGAAGTACCTTCCAGTGTACACAGTCCCTGAGGATGAGAGATTCCTCGTGAAGCGTATCGGGCCGAAAAACTTCCACATGTTCCGGTGTGTTGCAAGGTATGGCTACAAGGACCTTCACAAGAAAGATGATGAGTTCGAGAGGAAGCTGTTTGACAATCTGTTTGTGTATGTTCGCCTCGAGTCCATGATGGAGGGCTGTTCTGACTCTGATGACTACAGCTTGTACGGCCAGTCGAGAGACTTCCCTGACACGCTGACATCGACGTCGGATCGCGACCTCATGATCTCATCGAGCGAGTCTATCGTGCCTGCATCCAGGCTGCGGATGCACGCAACAAATAACAACACATCAGGAGCAGAGAGCAGCCAGACAGAGGTGGATGAGTTGGAGTTTTTGAGTAGGTGTAGGGATGCGGGGGTGGTTCATATCATGGGGAACACTGTGATTAGAGCGAGGAGGGAGTCTAGAATTTACAAGAGAATAGCAATCGACTACATATATGCATTCCTAAGGAAGATTTGCAGGGAGAATAGTGTTATATTCAATGTACCTCATGAAACCCTTTTGAATGTTGGGCAAGTTTTCTTTGTATAAATTTCAGTGGAATTCATAACTATATCTATGCATATATGATTGGTATTCTTGTATTTGATCATATATCTATCCCAAACAGTTTGTATTCGGTTAAATTTATCTACAACTTTGCATATGAGTTTCATTTTCGAATTAATAAAGGGTTAGATCTATGATTTCTTAAATTTTTTTGTTATGGAATATGTTGCCAAATAAGCAATTGCAAACAAAATAAACAGAAAAATAATAAATATAAAATTTTTTAGTGGTTCGAGAGTGAGTTTTATGTCCACTCTTTAAGCTTACACAGATAATATATACTCCTATTTAAGATGAAGAACAAAATTACAGGGTTACAGAGTTATCTGGGAATACATACCCTACTCTCCCTCAAGACTAACTAGTCTCTCCTGGCAACTACGTTGTGTTTGGGAAAGTTTACAATGGTGAAGAGCATGAGTATTTATAAGGACGAATTCCTAGATACATAAGGAAATCAATCTTGATATGGTAAAGATATCTAAATCCTAATTTATAATTAATTTCTATCCAAACCATATACTGATAACGATAAATCTTGTCCAACAAGGAAACAAGATAAACCATATCTTTTCCATATCACACTTGAATTACTTCCTTGTTTCTCCAATGTGGGACAATTGACTTTGGCAATCTTAACTATCATCCCCTCAAACCAATAACCCACATATTTGTAGCCTCACCTTGAGCCTTGATACGTCTCAACTCATCTTGCACCGCCATCAACCCACAGGACCCGCTGCCTAACCACCTATCACGATGCTTTTGACACAAGGCACCCAAAGACGATCTCCACTTGAATTGAGGACTTCCCACATTCACCTGAGTCCACTCCAACAATTCTCCACCTTATGCTCAATCTCACCTCAACTTTAGCACCTCCTCAGTACTTCGAGTCATCCAACATTTTTTATCAGGCTCAGTAGTACTCAAACTTAGTTCTAGCTCAATGATCATATCCGTAGAGTTTATCGAGGTCATTTGATAACGTGTAGCAACAATTATCCAGTCAAACTCTTCCTTGTATCCAAAACATCCTGCATAGTCTAAGTCTACGAATCTCGTGACTGCAAGTAACTCGTGTCAGTCTCTTTGACTGCGAGCAACTCGTATCAATTCCTTTGTCTGCGAGCTTCAAACCAGTCCCTTTGCCTGCGAGCTTTAAACTTGAACCAGTGCCTCTAACTGTGAGCTTCGAACTCGTACCTGTCCCTTTGACTATGAGGCTTTAAACTCGTACCAGTCTCTTTGATTTCAAGCTTCACGCTTGTCCCAACCCCTTTTAATAATAGGCTCTTTCTAACTATTCCTCGAATGTGCAAAAGTTGTTCCATCGAACCTGATAGACTCCAGGGAACATCGAGAGCCCTACTCCATGAAATCTAGTCTACACCAGCAAACCTCGAGAGTTCTACTCTATCGAACTTCGTTATTTTCTCCAACGATCCTCAAGATTCATGCTCTATAGAAATTGGTCTGCACCAACTAACCTCGAGAGTCCTACTCCATCGAGCTTGGTTCTTTGCAAGCTGTGAGCTATCTCAACCTCCCCCACACCATATAGCCCATCGTATGAGATGTACAACCTGAATTCAGTATCCACTTCAAGGTCGGGTCCAAAACACTAATTGTTGATTGTTCTCTCCACACCTTTCGCAATACCGTGTCTCCCAAGCTTAATATTCGAGCACTACGAGCTCTCTCCAGTTCATCCTTCTACTGTTCTGTCACCTCTTTGGTCAACACAACCTTCACTTTGATCGGACCAATTTATTGTCAACGACAACTCGATATTAGTATGTATAATCTCTCACGGTTTTATTTTTGGACTCCTTCCCAAAAGGCGTCATACTAATGGAATTAGGTGAATTTTTATATACAAACAATCATTTCCTAGTTTTCTCAATGTGGGTCATTTGGGTTGACCAATCTCAACAAAAATAAATGATTATTAGTTTTGATATTGTTGAACAAAAAGTATCACATAAATATAAACATATTAAACCACATAAATTATTAATTTTGGAGAGAAAAGGAAATGAAGCAAAATAAATAATTATTATTAAATTTTGTATTTTGTATTATTAATTTCTATACTTAGCTAGGGTTGAATATCCAAATCAAAGAAAAAAAAATTAAAAGACAATTAAATTCCCATTTATTGATAATTTGGATGTTTTGAAATCCCTAAGTTAAAGTTTATATATGAGAAAATAGGGAAATATATCTCAAAATTTTTTTGTAAGGGAATTAATCCTGAAATTTTATTTTGTTAGAGAAATTTATCCTAACGTTAGTAATGGTGTTAAATAACTAATGATTCACCCATTAAATAACTGATAATTATCCTAGGACGCCTTTTTTTCCTGTTCGTGAACAGTGCGGCCGGAACGGTAATTTTTTTTCAAATTGTTTTTACATCGTTCTTCCCTGTTTCTGGCAGATTTTAAGGCAGTTTGAAGGTATCATTTAGCTAGAAGTACTTCTTTTGCAATTTGTGGGATTTCCTGAATTTCCCACCAAAGCTCTCCATCATATACCTCTCATCATCTATGGATACCCCCACAAGGTTACACAAAAAAATGTGAGAGTTTGTGTTATGAATCCCTCCAAGAAACTGGGCTCTCTTTTTAATTTATGATTCTTTATTTCAGATTTGTTGCCCTAATTTATGATGAATTTACTGATTAATGTTGAGTTATTCTCTTGGCAGTTTCGAGTATGGGAACATTAAATGAACATGTAACGGTTCGACCGTTACAACCCAAACCTTCAAGTGGTTCGAGCATTTTAGGAAGAAGCTCGACAGTTACTAGTCAAACAAAGATTAATGTTCGATGGTTTCAGGTGGAAATTGATGAGCATTGAATATTTGTGGTTTAATTGCTTTAGTTTTTCTCTTATAAATAGGTTGTTTGATTTTATTTGTAATACACCAGAGGAAGAGAGAGTTCATCTAGATAGAGTTGATAGTTTATGTAATAGTTTCATTGCAAGAAATAAACTCCAGAACAAGTCTAGAGCTTCTAACTCTTTTCAACCACACCTTTTGACTTGTCTTCTTCGAATTTCACCTTGTGATTTTGTCATTTTTGTATCTTGGGGCCAACAAGGGGTACCAGAGCATCACTTTATGCCTAAAATTATACGGTGTGACAATATGGAAATAGTTACCGCAGAAACATCACGGGCACAACAAGGGAGCAGTTCATTCCAGTATCCACAATTGACTCAGACGAATTACACCAGCTGGATGATTCGTGTGCAAACAATGATGGAGGACCAAGGAGTATGGGAGGCAGTCGAGCCAGCAGAAGACGCACAGGTGGACGCCTGGCTCGACAGGAAGACGAGATCGCACCTCTTCCATGCATTTCCGGAAGACCTCCTTATGCAAGTAGCCAAGAAGATAACAACGAAGGAAGTGTGGGACTGCCTAAAAACAAGGTTCATCGGAGCAGATAGAGTGAAGAATACAAGGTTGCAGACACTCAAAAGTGAGTTCGATGTAATGCACATGAATGACAGTGAGTCCTTCGATCACTATGCTGGACGACTCACTATGATGTCAGTGAATTACTCGAGTCTTGGAGGAACCCTAAGTGACTCTACGTTGGTCAAAAGTTGTTCGACACAGTCCTAGAGCGGTTTGTTAGTGTGGTAGCCGGGATTGAACACTTTTATGATCTTCAGACACTCACGTTCGAAGAGGCTATCGGTAGACTTAAAGCCTTTGAGGAACAGACAAGGAAAAGAATATAAGTGCAGAAAGAAAGGAGGATCAAGTACTCCTCACTCAGGCGGAGTGGGAGGCCCGATTCAAAAAGGACGGGAAGGACTCATCTTCTTTGTCGAAGAAGACCTCAGAGAAACTAGGAATCAAGGACATGGTTCCCGTGGCAAAGGCTGAGGTAGAGGAGGTCGAGGAGCCACAAAGACAGGTTCTTCGAACTTGATGAGACAGTCACCGACAAAGTTAGATTTGGTGATGACTCAGCAGTGGAGATTCGAGGCTCTATCCTTTTCCAGTGTAGAAATGGTGATCAGTGGCTGCTCAAGGAAGTGTATTATATTCCTCGATTGAAGAGCAACATGGTGAGTCTCGGACAATTAGCCCAAACTAGTCACCATATTGTGATGGATGGTGAGGAGCTCAAAGTCTTCGCCAAGAGACCTTTGTATCTTATCATGAAGGTGGGACACTCTCAGAATTGGTTGTACCGAATCGAGCTCCAGATGGCAAAGCCGGTTAGCCTATTGGCTAATCTTGAAGATTCAGCATGGCTGTACCATGCTCATCTCAAGCATGTCAACTTCCAAGCCTTGAAGACACTCGTTAACAAGGCAATGGCCGTAGGAGTACCGCTAATATCTCATTCGGAGCAGCTTTGTCGAGCTTGTCTAGTAGTGAAGCAGACCAGATAACCGTTCACCGGTGAAGCCAAGTTTCGAGCAAAGAAACTGCTCGAGCTGTTACACATCAACTTGTGTGGTCCGATCAGTCTAACCACACCTGGAGGCAATCGATACTTCATGTTGATTGTTGATGATTACTCCAGATGGATGTGGCTACACATGATGAAAACCAAGGATGAGGCATGCTTTTTGTTCAGAAAGACAAAACAGTTGTTCGAGAATGCGACCAAGCTTCAAATTAAAGTCCTTCAATCAAATAGAGGAGGATAATTATTCTTGAAGGAGTTCGCAGAGTTGTGCGAGAAGGCAGGAATCGAACGACATTTCACCACACCATATTCTCCTCAACAGAATGGTGTGGTGGAAAGGCGAAATAGAACAGTAATGGCGATGACTCAATCATTACTCAAGAGCATGAGTGTTTCGAGCAAGTATTGGGGAGAGGCTGTTCGACATACAATCAACCTACTCAACAGACTGCCAACTAAAGCAGTTCGAGAAAAGACCCCATTCAAGATCTGGACAGAAAGGAAGCCACACCTAGCACATTTGCGTGTGTTTGGATGTACTGCACATGCCAAAGTGACCAATCCCTACTTGAAGAAGCTCGATGACCGAAGTCAGTCATTTTTGTATTAGGAGTCGAAGAAGGGAGCAAGGCGCACAGGTTGCTTGAACCACATCTCGGCAAAATACATGTGAGCCATGATGTAGTGTTTGAAAAAAATGTAGCCTGGGATTGGGCAAATGAAGAAAAGGATGGCTCATTTGAAATCTATAACGATATAGCCCAGATTGGAACACGATTGTCTCAGTTTGAGAGATTAAGGTGCTACAGAGGTATCCGAACAACTTGATTCGAATACTTTGCAGGTCAAACCAGTTCTTGAAGGAGTAGATCAAGATGGTGGTCTACCCACTCCATGGCCAGGCGGACACATTAGGAGTGATGAAGGACCTGTTCGACTTAGGGACATGGTTGACATATTAGCAGAAGCTCCTCGAGTCGAACTTGATTTCAAGGAGGTAATGTTAGTGATGGAACATGCCGGTGAAGGCGGTTCATCCCCACGATCGATGTTGGATACCAAATGTACACATATATGGCTTAATAAGATTAAATCGAGAAGATCAGTGATTACCTTAACAGATTTATAGATCTGGAGATTGATTCCACTGGAGATCTTCTAGCCTGGGTCCCACGAACCACGATCAGATGCCGGGTGGACAGCTATCACGCCCCAATTTTCATAAATAAAAGGGGAGTGAAACATGCATACTTTTCATTGAAATAAAAGGGGAATATTCATAGTCTTAAAAAAATAAAAACGTAATTTAAAAGAAAATAAAATATAGTTTGACTCTAAACTGCGGAAGCTTAAAAGAAATATAAGACTTTGACCATCAATAGACCACCATCATCGCGCATCACTCCTCATCGCCCGAGCCATTGCCTGAAAAATAGTTAATAGATTGGGGTAAGTTCTATTGACTCAGTGGGGGCACATATATCCACAATTATATAAAATACAAAAATAAAATGCATGCAATTAATCGTCGTGGTCCGTAGACCCATTCTGTTGCTATAGAGAGAGCCCGTAGGCTTAACTGTTGCTATAGATAGTCCGAAGACCAAGCCCGAAGGCTAAACTGTTGCTGTAGATAGCCCGAAGGCTTAACTGTTGCTATAGATAGGCCGAAGCCAAACTGTAGCTGTAGAAACATGCATAAATTCAAGTAAAGCACATAAAAGGGATAATGTAAAGTCACCACATGACACCCCACCTGAATCTTGACTTCCTTGAATAAAACTGAAGAATATTAAGCAATTATGTCTTGCGCACCACCTAGCAATAGATTAGGTATATACATAAATTCATGCTTATTATAAATTCATAATATATATATATGCGCTACTAAGAGAAACATAATCTCATAATAAATGAAAAATTTACTTTAAAAGAAAATCTAACGAATTTGAAAAATAAATAAATAAATTTTTTTAATGATTTACGGCATGATGATTCCTTTTAAATTCATTAATTAATGTGCAACACTAAGAAATTGGCATAATCAAGAAAATCGCTGCTGGAGGGGCTAACAAATAATAAGAATAATGCATGGAAAGAAAGAATTAATTAACAGGATAATTACTTCCATTTCAAAAATTTAGTGAAATTTATCAAAGAACATTTTTTTAAAAAATTTAAAAAGAACGAAACATATGAGACCCAAACTTAAACAAAAACTGAGCAACTTATAAGTAACCTCAATTCTTCGAATTTGATTGCTTTGTATTCGTCAAACGTGAAGAAAAATAATGGGTGGAGGGGGTTATTTATACTAGTTTATCTAGGGTTTCAAAAGATCATGAAAGATTTTAAAAGATATGATATGGTTATCTAGGGATAATCCTAACCAAATTTTAAAAGATATAAAATTATCTTCTCTATGGATATATTTAAATTTTAAAAAAATATTTACATGCCTAGGAAAATATATTCTAATTGTAAACTTATTTTCATGCTTAGTAATTAATAATCTATGGTGCGACTTATAAGACATGATCACTGATAAGCTCATTATTTTACTCGCTTATCTATATTATTTTCTACTATTTTATGTAGTTTTAGTGAGTTTATATATATATTATATGCATGAGTCTATATTAGGTGGTATTATGCGCGTTTTGGTGTTGTTGCAGGTTTTAGGCCTAAATTCACTTGAAAACCGTTCCGAATGCAGTGACGTGTAAGAGTAGCAGTGAAGAGTTCTTCCACAAGGAGAATTCGGGCTATTGGCACATGGCAATGGATGATGCTTTGAGTTAGCTCTCCAATGCAACTGGAATCGGGTCAATCGGAATTCGGGAGAAGTAGTTATGGCCAAAACCGTGAGACCGCGCAGAAGGGGCGAGAGACCACGTCGATCGACGCCAATCAACATCGATCGACGCCGAAGAGGAAGCCATGTCGATCGACGCCAATCAGCCACGATCGACGCGAGTCTGTCTGATGGAGCGGAAATTTGATGAAAATTGGATTTATTCATATCTTTAGCCCTAGATTTGATAGGATACACATCCACCCCTATAAATAACCTACTAAATTCAATTTTTCAGTACCAATCATCATATTATTCAGTTTTGAGAGTTTGGAGACTTGGGGAACACGAAACCCTTTTATTTTTCTTGTAAGTTCTTTATGTTTATGCAATTTAATATGTTTTCTTTTGGATTTCTATCTGCGATGAGTGGCTAGAAACTCTAGCGGGTTCTAGGGGTTGATATTATTATGGATGCATGTTAGGATT
>JAPKLW010000459.1:107196-272143 GCA_026898455.1 Plectranthus barbatus
CTAGCGGGTTCTAGGGGTTGATATTATTATGGATGCATGTTAGGATTAATTAATTAGGTTCATGATTCCTGTGTTTATTTCATAATTCTAGATTAATTCAAGGACCGAGAGGTGACGATTAATTTAGATGTCTAGCTATTGATAGAAGGACCGAGAGGTGAATATTAATAGTGGGAATAGGAATGCATGATACAATCTACACTATCCAAACAGATGTACTAGACTGTAGGAATTGAACTGATTTGCTTATCGGATTGACTAATTTGGTGTACTTTGAGACCGAGCGGAGATAGTCACTAATTAGTAATCTAGGTTATATTTGCCAAACAAGGAAATATAGCATTGTTACAGTATTCCACCTGTTAAATTAATTGATTCCTACATGTTGTCCATAATAAGAAGTCTTCTCTAGAATCTGTGTTCTTTTAAATTTGCTTTCAAATCTACTTTAATTTTCTGCATTGTTCTCTTTAATTTTATAAAACCAAAACCTATTTTCTATTCACTCAAACAATGAATCCTAGAATCATAGCTAGTATATAGGATAATTTCCCCACACAATTCCCCTGGATCGATAACTTTAGGGTTTACAAATTTATTTGCCGCTGTTATTATAATTAATTTAGATGTCTAGCTATTGATAGAAGGACCGAGAGGTGAATATTAATAGTGGGAATAAGAATGCATGATACAATCTACACTATCCAAACAGATGTACTAGACTGTAGGAATTGAACTGATTTGCTTATCGGATTGACTAATTTGGTGTACTTTGAGACCGAGCGGAGATAGTCACTAATTAGTAATCTAGGTTATATTTGCCAAACAAGGAAATATAGCATTGTTGCAGTCTTTCACCTATTAAATTAATTGATTCCTACATGTTGTCCATAATAAGAAGTCTTCCCTAGAATCTGTGTTCTTTTAAATTTGCTTTCAAAACTATTTTAATTTTCTGCATTGTTCTCTTTAATTTTATAAAACCAAAACCTATTTTCTATTCACTCAAACAATGAATCTTAGGGTCATAGCTAGTATATAGGATAATTTCCCCACACAATTCCCCTGGATCGATAACTTTAGGGTTTACAAATTTATTTGCCGCTGTTATTATAATTAATCTGTTAGAAATAACAGTGATCAATCACATAATATCACGCTATAACATAAATTAAATAAAAGAAGGAGTTGCAAATTTTAAATAATTATTTAAATTAAATTTAATTACTATTATTTTTTTTTTTTGGATGCTACATCCCTCCCCACTTAGAAAAAGATTTCGTCCTCGAAATACTTACTTGGATTTAGAAAATGAGGGTATCTAGATTTTATGTCCTCTTCCTTTTCCCATGTAGCCTCGTTCTTGTCATGCCTACTCCATTGAACCTTGACAAGAGGCGTGGCTTTGGTTCTTAACACATGAACATTCCTGTCCAAGATAGCAATGAGATACTCTTCATAGGATAAGTCCTTACTTAATTCCAAGTCAACATGATTCACAATATTACTTGGGTCATGAATATATTTCCTCAAAGATGAGACATGGAAGACGTTGTGAATAGATGTCAAACTTGGTGGCAGTGCGGGTCTATATGCCAACTCTCCGACTCTTTCAAGAATCTCAAAAGGACCAATATAACGTGGTCTTAGTTTACCACTCTTGCCAATTCAGACAATCCCTTTCATTGGTGCTAGTTTCAAGAATACCTTATCTCCTACTTCAAAGTGAAAATCCCTCCTCTTTAAGTCTGCATAGGATTTCTGTCGATCTTGGGCAGCTTTAATGCGTTCTTTTACTTTGCTAATCACTGTCACTGTCTTTTCAACAATTTCAGGACCCAAGATTCTTTTCTCTCCTACCTCGTCCCAATGTAGCGTCGACCTGCACTTTCTTCCATACAGAGCTTCATATGGTGCCATGCCAATGGTTGCTTGATAACTATTATTGTATGCGAATTCCACCAATGGCAGGTGCTTTTCCCAATTATCTCCAAAATCTAAAACACAAGCTCGTAAAATATTTTCAAGTGTTTGAATTGTCCTCTCTGACTGCCCATCGGTCTGTGGGTGATACGATGTACTAAAATTTAACTTAGTACCCCTAGCATCTTGCAGGCTCCTCCAAAACTTAGAAGTAAATCTCATATCTCGATCGGATACGATACTTACTGGCAGCCCATGCAGTCTAATGATCTCATCTACATAAATCTGAGCTAATCGATCCATGCTATACGTCATCTTCACAGGTAGAAAGTGGGCAGATTTTATAAGTCTATCAACAATCACCCAAATAGCGTGATTACCCTTGAGCGTTTTTGGAAATCCGACTACGAAGTCCATTGTGATGTTCTCCCATTTCCATTCTGGAATCTCTAAAGGTTTAAGAAGTTCTTTTGGACGCTGATGTTCTGCTTTCACTTGCTGACAAGTCATACACCTCTCAACAAAATCACCAATAGACCTTTTCATATTTCTCCACCAAAAGTGCATCTTCAAGTCATGATACATTTTAGTTCCGCCTGGATGAATAGAATAAGGTGTATTATGCGCCTCTTCCAAAATCTCCCTTCTTAGCTGCTGATCTTTAGGTACACAGATTCTTCCTTCATAGACAAGAGTATCATCTGCATCAACTATAAATCCTTTGATGCTTCCTTCGAAGGCTCGCTCTTTCATCTTGCATAAAAACATGTTATTTCTTTGTGCCGCTCGAATTTGACCTTTCAACAAAGGCCTAATTGTCAGGGCTGCCAAAACTGAGTTTGTAGTTTCTGTTGGCGGCACCACCTCGATCCTTAGACTCTCAAAATCTTTAATCAGTTGAGTTGTTAGGACTCATTTCCTACTCAAAGCATCAGCTACAACATTTGCTTTACCTGGATGGTAGTTGATGATGCAATCATAATCTTTAACAAGCTCTAACCACCTACTTTGTCTCATGTTCAATTCTTGTTGTGTGAAGAAATACTTCAAACTCTTATGGTCGGAATATATCTCGCATTTGCTTCCATACAGATAATGTCGCCAAATCTTTAGTGCATGAACTACTTCTGCTAGCTCCAAGTCATGAGTGGGGTAGTTGTGCTCGTGTGTCTTCAGTTGCCTTGAGGCATAAGCTACAACTTTCCCATGTTGCATCAGAACACATCCAAGTCCTTGCTTTGAGGCATCACAATAGATTACATACCCTTCAATACCCTCTGGGATGGTAGTACGGGTGATGTCGTTAGCTTCATCTTCAATTCTTGAAAGCTTCCATCACACTTCTCCGTCCACTCAAATTTGACTCCCTTTCTCGTTAGTTGGGTCAGAGGACTTGCAATTTTTGAGAATCCTTCGATAAAGCGTTGGTAATAACCTGCTAAGCCCAAGAAACTCTGAATCTCACTAGCATTTTTAAGTGAACTCCAATTGCTGACAGCTTCGACCTTTGATGGATCAACCTCAATTCCTTGAGCTGATACCACGTGTCCAAGAAATACAACTCGATCTAGCCAAAACTCACACTTCTTGAACTTAGCATAAAGCTTCTCCTTTCGCAATGTCTTCAACACTTTATGCAAATGTTCCTCGTGTTGACTTTGATCTCTCGAGTAACCCAAAATATCATCAATAAAGACTATGACAAATTGATCTAAAAATTGATGGAAGACCCTATTCATCAGATCCATGAATACCGCAGGTGCATTAGATAATCCAAATGGCATTACTGTGAACTCATAGCGTCCATATCTAATCCGGAATGTCGTCTTTGGGATATCTTCTTCCTTGACTTTTAGTTGGTGATATCCAGACCTCAAATCAATCTTGGAAAAGACTCCAGCTCCTTTCAATTGGTCAAACAGATCTTCAATCCTTGGAAGTGGGTACTTGTTCTTGATAGTGAGTTTATTTAACTCACGATATTCAATGCACATCCTCGTGGTTCCATCTTTCTTCTTGACAAACAAGACGGGTGCGCCCCAAGGTGATACCCTTGGTCTGATATGACCCTTATCCAATAGTTCTTAGATTTGAATCTTCAATTCTTGCAATTCCCTCTGTGCCATTCTGTAAGGCGCTTTAGATATCGGTGTTGCTCCTGGCACTAAGTCTATAGTGAATTCCACTTGTCTGTTTGGTGGAACACCATCTATGTCATCTGGAAAGACATCTGGATATTCTCTCACTACGCGAATATCTTCTATGGATACTTCTGGCACTGCTGAGCACAATACATTTACCAAGTAGGCTTGGCAGTCATTCTTTCTCACCATTTTGATCGCATTCATTGCAGATATAATATGCGGTGATCTCCTTGTCTTGCTTCCTTGAAAAGAGAAAGACTTTTGCCATGGTTGTTGGAAGATAACTTCTCGCTCTCGGCATTTAATAATTGCGTGATTCTTAGTTAACAATCCATATTTAGAATTGTGTTATAGGGTTTCATATTCAAGAGTCTATAAGTTAATAACTACTAAATTCTAACTTAACTAATTCGTACCTACAATCACGTCAAAGCCTTTCATGTTCAAGATGTGTAAATCAACTTCTAGATCTTTCTCCTCAAATGCTATATGAGTATGTAGTTTTGAGGACATAAGTGGAAGTAAACATAGCATTTTAAAACATGATCTTCATAAAATAATGACATTTATAAAAACATAACATTTATAAAATACTCATGCATATAAATTATACTAGATATAAAAATAAAAAATAAAAAAAAATCAATTTTGACTCTTTTACCTTTGTTGGCACGATGAGAGATGGAGATGATGGTCATTTCTAAACCTGCATTCATTTTATTTAACAAGTCTACAGAAACATAGGCGTGCTCTGATACCACACTATCACGCCCCAATTTTCATAAATAAAAGGGGAGTGAAACATGCATACTTTTCATTGAAATAAAAGGGGAATATTCATAGTCTTAAAAAAATAAAAACGTAATTTAAAAGAAAATAAAACATAGTTTGACTCTAAACTGCGGAAGCTTAAAAGAAATATAAAACTTTGACCATCAATAGACCACCATCATCGCGCATCACTCCCCATCGCCCGAGCCATTGCCTGAAAAATAGTTAATAGATTGGGGTGAGTTCTATTGACTCAGTGGGGGCACATATATCCACAATTATATACAATACAAAATAAAATGCATGCAATTAACCGTCGTGGTCCGTAGACCCATTCTGTTGCTATAGAGAGAGCCCGTAGGCTTAACTGTTGCTATAGATAGTCCGAAGACCAAGCCCGAAGGCTAAACTGTTGCTGTAGATAGCCCGAAGGCTTAACTGTTGCTATAGATAGGCCGAAGCCAAACTGTTGCTGTAGAAACATGCATAAATTCAAGTAAAGCATATAAAAGGGATAATGTAAATTCACCACATGACACCCCACCTGAATCTTGACTTCCTTGAATAAAACTGAAGAATATTAAGCAATTATGTCTTGCGCACCACCTAGCAATAGATTAGGTATATACATAAATTCATGCTTATTATAAATTCATAAGATAAATTGCATTTGGATGGTTAAATCATGTTTAACTAAATTAATAATAATATATATATATATATATATATATATATATATATTTATATATATATATGCGCTACTAAGAGAAACATAATCTCATAATAAATGAAAATTTTACTTTAAAAGAAAATCTAACGAATTTGAAAAATAAATAAATAAATTTTTTTAATGATTTATTGTAACGCCCCCAACTGACCTTCCCAATTTGGGGTCGCGTTACATTGATGCTTCAGGTTTTGTCAAACATTTCTTTACTCAAATAAGTAAACAAGCGGAAGATTTAAGTAACAAAGAGAGATTCAGAAATAAAAGAAAATCGTACTTCGAGTCATAAGTTTAAGTAAAAGCATTTAAACAGTATTCAGAACTGGGAAGAGAAAAATCAGAGAGTGTAGCAGCGTGTGTGATGCGTGATGGAGATATGCATATAAAGATGCATATCTCAGGATCCCTGAGTTTACAAAATCAGCTGCTCTGTTTACACCCCTGCTCGCCCATCCATGCCGCTCAACCAGTGTATTTAAGAAATAATACGAGGGGCTGAGTACTGATGTACCCAATGAGAAACATGCCCGAAAACATACATTATAGAGGAGACATGTTATGCAACTCACACAAATAGACACGGGGTTTTGTTGAAAGGAACCGTGCTATCTAAAACATTTTATTTTGTGCGCATCTAAAACATGTTATTATATCTGTTATCATTTTTGTAACTGGAAGCTGGCCCACTTCCAAGTTACGATGATTAGTTAGGAATGTTTTAACATTCAACTCACTATCATCTAAGTGCACTAATCTCGGAACACACTTCGAGATCCGATCGTATTTATAATCATTCACTTTCTCACAGGGTTTAAGGTCACTACCATTTCACCCATCACAATTCTTTCCAGGGTTTAAGGTCACTACCATTTCACCCAAACTTGCAAATTAAGGTAGCAAACCTTCACAGTTAATAAGAGTAGCACATGCACAAATAGTACATGGTTCTTGTCTTATTAATAACTCTCTGTTGTTAGCATTCAACAAAGGACATATATAATAGCACAAAAACATGCATAGCAATTCTCAATTTCTTTTTTTTTTGAAAAAAGCAATTCTCAATTTAAAACAAAGCAGTTTACACATTTTGAAAAGGTAAAACCACGCATTTGATTTTATACTGAAATAGTTTCCCACCTGATAGTTGGCTTTAGATATAGATGCTTCTGGCTAGTGTGAGCTGACTGACCTTCACTTTCAATTTCCTACAATCAATTAGGGATACCCAAGTCAGAACGGATGATCTAGGACAATAATTACTTAATCATAATCATTCGAGACCTAAAATAATTAGGACTGGATAATATGTAAGTTAAATTCTCTTTCATGTTTCTGTGTCGACCGACAGGGTTCTGTGTCGGTTGACACACCCTCGGTCGACACAACCTTCCCGGTCGACATATCCTATGTCGACTATTCCTGTCGATCGACATGTCTTCTATCGATCGACAGGAGTATGTCAATCAAATCCCCCGACTGGTGCCCTTGTCGGTCGACACAACCCTTGTCGACCGACAGAGATACTCGACATACCCTGGTTTCAACATCTTGTGTTGATCGAAACACTTCCAGTCGACCGATAGGAGTGCTCGATTGACTACCCGATAGAAGGCCTCCCTATCGATCGACAGGATTCCTGTCGACCGATAGGAGTCGTCTTCCTCGCGGGTTCTTCACGGCTGAACTTGCAACCTCCGGTAACTCGCCGGATTTAACTCCGATCACACATGCAATTATATAACTAAGGTCCCTAGACTCTGTAGAACACGATTCTAGCCTCAAAACTAAGATTTAAATGCATAAAACGAGAGGTTGAAGAGGCTCACCGAAAAACTCTTCTCACGGCGGCGGCGGCGGCAATTTCCGACGGCTAAACCTGCACTTCTTGACTTCCGAGAACTCCCTACAACATCAGGAATGCATTCCAATCAACTAAATTCGCATTCAAGTCCGATTTAACAAGTCTTCAACCTTAAACTTCAAAATCGAAGTTATGAAAATGTCCTACCTTCTCTCTTCAATATCTCGGTCGTTCCTCCACTTCACGGTGCCCACTTTATATCAATACGAAGCTCGCGGAATAGGCTTTCAAATAGTGGTGGTGGCTGGTCCAGGGATGATCCGAGGCAGCCGGAATCTGGCCGAAAATCGGTCTGACGGGTTTTGGGGTTGGGGTGGGTTTTCTCTCAGCACTTTCTCTCTCTAAGATATAATATAAGGTAGAAAAGTTTAACTTATGATTTGCACCCTATATATATACTTCTCATATCATGTAATATATGTAATCATACATATATATATAATTATGTCTATACATATAGATACACATGTATCTAATATGGTAACAATTCCCTCACAATCATATTAATTCACCAAGGTAATATGATAATTTCAATAATTTATGAATTACTCCCCTTACAATAAAATGAATATATTTCACAATTCCTCGATTAATTCTACTAAACCGAGCCTGTTAATTCTTCCCAATCAAAATTAAATAACATCGATGCTCTTGATTTAATGAATTCTTCTTTATTGATTCTGAATAATTAATGCAAAGTCAAAATATTACACGGGGTATTACATCCCCTCACCCTTATAAAAATTTTCGTCCCAAAAATTACAAAGCTTCGAAAAGCTCGGGGTATCTCTCTTTCATCTTGTCTTCCAGCTCCCAGATTGCTTCTTCACGCCTATGGTGACTCCAAAGCACCTTTACGAGCGGAATAGACTTATTCCTTAATTCCTGAATCTTGTGGTCTAAGATAGCTTCCGGCCGTTCTTCATACTGTAGATCCGGGCTCAGAATTACCTCTTCTTGGCGGATCACGTGTCTGGGATCATAGACGTCCTTCCTCAGCTGTAACACGTGAAACACATTGTGGATATTTTCCATACTCGGAGGTAGTGCGAGTCTGTAGGCTACTGGACCGATGCGCTCGAGTATCTCATAAGGTCCCACATAGCGCGGTCTCAGTTTACCTTTCACTCCAAAATGCACTATTCCCCTGGAAGGTGAAACTTTGAGGAACACCTTGTCCCCCACTTCAAAATATAATTTGGCCCTCCTTGAGTCGGCATAGGACTTCTGCCTACTCTGTGCTTCCTTGATTCTCTCTCTGATCTGCCGGACTATTTCAATCATCTCACTTACCGCGTCCGGACCGATGACTCTTTGTTCTCCTACCTCATCCCAATATAGAGGCGAACGACATTTTCTTCCGTACAAAGCCTCATAGGGAGCCATTCCGATTGTTGCCTGAAAACTATTATTGTAAGCAAACTCAATCAGAGGCAAAATCGGCTCCTAATTGCTTCCTCGATCTAAGACCACTGTTCTTAGCATATCCTCGAGAGTTTGTATTGTCCTTTCAGGTTGTCTATCTGATTGAGGATGAAACGTCGTACTAAAATTCAGGCGAGTCCCCAATTCTTGCTGCAAACTCATCCAAAATCGAGATGTGAATTTTGCATCTCTATCAGACGTAATAGATTTCAGCACTCCGTGCAGTCTGACTATCTCTTTGACATAAATCTGAACCAGCTTATCTGACCCGTAGTTCACTTTGATCGGCAAGAAGTGAGCACTTTTCGTCAGACGATCCACTACGACCCATATCATCGTGTTCCCTTTTTGTGACTTCGGCAATCCCGTAACAAAGTCCATGGTGATATGTTCCCATTTCCATTCGGAGATGTCTAACGGTTACAACTTTCCATACGGCCGTTGATGTAACGCCTTAACTTGTTGACAGACTAAGCATTTTTCCACGTATAAGGCCACATCCTTCTTCATACCGTCCCACCAGTACTTGGTTTTCAGATCCTGATACATTTTAGTACTTCCTGGGTGAGCGGTATACGGCGTATCATGAGCCTCGCTCATAATCTCACTTCTCAACTCCTCGCTGCTTGGCACTAAAATCCTGTCCCGGAACAATAATGCACTGTCAGGTGCTTCCCGGTACTCTCCCACTCGCTTAACCTCCAGTTTCTGACGCAACTTCTCAATTTTTGTGTCTCCCTTCTGTGCCTCAATGATTCTCTCTCTCAGATCCAGCACTACTGTCACAGTTGCTAATTCGCATCTCTTCCTTTCTGAAGGCGATATCACCTCTAGACTGAGCTTCTCAAATTCCCGGATTAGTCTGCTTTCTCTTGTAAGCATGTATCCTAACTGAGCTTCTCCTTTCCTGCTCAAGGCATCGGCCACAGAGTTGGCTTTGCCTGGGTGATAGTTGATAGTTAGATCGTAATCATTCACGAGTTCTAACCATCTTTTCTGCCTCATATTCAGATTCTTTTGTTCGAAGAAGTACTTCAAACTCTTGTGATCCGTGAATATAGCACACTTCACTCCATAGAGATAGTGTCTCCAGATTTTCAATGCATGGATTACGGCTGCTAGCTCCAAGTCATGAGTCGGGTAATTCACCTCATGTGGCCTTAACTGTCTTGATGCGTAAGCTATCACCTTACCGTCCTGCATTAATACACAGCCTAGCCCATTCTTAGATGCATCCGTGTAAACCTCAAAGTTCTTATCTGATTCAGGCACTGCTAAGACTGGTGCGGTTGTTAATAGTTGTTTCAACTTCTGGAAGCTCTCCTCACATTCCGCAGACCACACAAACTTCACACCCTTCTGCAGTAACTGAGTCATCAGCTTTGCGATCTTGGAGAAGCCCTCAATGAATCTTCGTAATAACCGGCTAAACCCAGAAAACTGCGAATCTCGTTCGGCGTAGTTGGTGATTTCCAGTCCATCACTGTCTGAATCTTGGCTGGGTCTACCTTGATTCCATCAGCCGACACAATATGACCCAAGAATGTCACTTCTCTCAACCAAAATTCACACTTGCTGAATTTGGCATACAACTTCTCATCCCTCAGGGTCTGCAACACTGTTCTCAAATGCTGCTCATGTTCCTCTTCGCTCTTTGAGTATATTAGAATGTCATTGATGAATACCAATACGAAGTTATCGAGATATGGATGAAATACTCGATTCATCAAATCCATGAACACTGTAGGAGCATTTGTCAATCCAAACGGCATTACCATGAACTCATAATGACCGTATCTAGTCCTGAACGCTGTCTTTGGAATATCCTCATTCCGAATCTTCAGCTGATGATACCCTGATCGAAGATTGATCTTGGAAAATACCTTTGCTCCCTTGAGCTGATCGAATAGATCATCGATTCTTGGTAATGGGTATCTGTTTTTTAGCGTTAACTTGTTCAGTTCTCTGTAATCAATGCACATACGCATCGACCTATCTTTCTTCTTCACAAATAGAACAGGTGCACCCCATGGTGACACGCTCGGCCTAATATATCCCATATCCAACAGTTCTTGAATTTGGACCTTCACTTCTTGCAATTACTTCGGAGCCATGCGGTACGGCGCTTTAGAAATTGGTGTCGCACCCGGTTCCAAGTCAATGGTGAACTCCACCTGTCTGTCTGGTGGTAACCCTGAAAGTTCCTTCGGAAAGACGTCCTCAAATTCTCTTACAATGGGCACATCTTGTACTGTTAGTTCTGGTTTTTCTTCTACTTCCAAATATACTAGAAAGGCTTGGTTCCCTGCCTTACGCAATAACTTTGTTGCTTGAATCGCCAAAAACACTGGAACTCTCTGTCTCCTTCTGAATCCGTGCACAAACGCCTCTTCATTCCCTTGTTGTGGAATGATCACTCTCCTCTCACGACACAAGATAGTCGCCTTGTTCTCAGACAACCAATCCATTCCTAGGATTATGTCTATGTCGTGAATGTCCAGTACATTCAACTCTGCTACTTGAATCTCACTCTCGTCAAGCTTGATTCTCATGTCTCGGCACACTAAAGTAGAAATAGTAGTTTCTCCAGAAGGTATTGCTACGTTCAAGTCATGCCTGTTCTTTTCTACTTTAATATCTAATGCCTCAACACATGCAAATGATATGAAAGTATGCGATGCTCCAGTACCAAATAATACCATAACAGGTATACTATTAACGCATCCCATACCTGCCAGATTGCCATCATCCTGATTGCCGTCGAATGCATAGGCACGGGCTCTCCTCAGCTGGCCTTCATCACCCTGTTCGTTGCCCCCTTGGTTTCGGGGTGGAGCCTGGTAGCCCTGTCTACCGCCTCCTCGATTTCCGGCGTTGCCTCTCCACGGCTGGCGATGTCCTCTGATGGCTCTCAGTTGTTGATTCGCCGGTCTTTGAAAGTTCGGGCTGTTTCCTACTCTTGTTTGGGGTGTGGCACACTGATGAGCATAGTGCCCTAGACCATTGCAGTTAAAACATCTCACTTCCCCTCGTCGGCAATCCCCCGGGTGTCTCTTCCCGCATCCCGAACAGTTCTGTGGACCAACATCCCTCTGGTCACGCCTCGGAAATGGTTGGGGATTGTTCCTTTGGAAATTCTTATTGCCGTACCTCCCTTGGAAGTTCTGTTGTCTGCCCTGATCTTGGCGCTTTTGGCTGCCTTGCCTTTGCACGAATTGCCTTGGCGGCTCTTCCCACTTCCTCTTCTGAATCGGAGCTGGGGCCTGTGCCTCCTGTGCTCCCCACTCCGGCAGTCTCTTCTTGTTCCTGGACGCCTCAATGTCCAGATCATTGCTCAACAACTCTTGATAACTCAGCACTTTCATAGTTGCCAGCTGTGTGCGGATTTCTTCGCACAACCCGTCCCTGAACTTTTCCGCCATCTTCTGTGGCGTGTCTGCTAGATGCAGAGCCATCTGGAGTAGCTCACCGAACTTGGTGTCGTACTCCTCCACTGTCTATTTTCCCTGCTCGAACAGGAAAAACTCTACTACTTTCTCCTTCCGATACTGCTTCAGAACGTATTTCTCGAACAAGGCCTCCTTAAATCTCTCCCAGCTCAAATGATCCCTTTCTGCTGGTGCGACAGACTTCACATATGTCTCCCACCATCGGTCTACTTTCCCTTTCAATTGGTAGAACATGCAGTTGATCTTCTCTTCTTCCGAACACTGCATGTGCTTGAAAATCTTCTCCAGTTCTCTCACCCAGTCTTCTGCAGCTGCTGGGCCTCCTGTTCCATCAAAAGTGGGAGGCTGCTGCTTTCTGAAAGTTTCCACCCACTTTACCGAAGAGATTTCAGGTGCGTTCCCGTGTGGTGGTGGGAATTGACCATGTTGATCGGCTGGGCCTTCCTCATCGGAGATGATCTCATATTCCTCATATCCTTGATTGATGGGGACTTCCTCCCAATTTGGATTTTCGTATTCAGGTTGTGGGATAGCTCTCCCACGACCTCTGCCCCTCTGGCCTCTGCCTCTACCTCGTCCACAGCCTCTGCCTCGGCCACGTCCTCTTCGTCTTCCTTGATCAAGGAATTCCATTATCTTTCACTGCAAAACAATACTTATTTAGTAATTCCATAATATTCTCATACAATAACATTCATCATATCCTGGAACCATATCATCCGTTCAATACTCACTCAAAACTTTTAACAACCCACCAACATTCATAAACCAAATACATTCCAAATAACAATCGTTAATAATCCGAGAAAGTCGCGCATGCTACCAATCCAATACAACAGGGAAAATACAAGTGCCAATAATAGCAAGGTTCAACAACGATTAAATTTTCAGTCTCTGTCCAAAACATAACCATAAATAGGGTACAACGAAGGCATTACTAAGATGTTCTAGTCCAAATAATAAGTAACACATGCCCAATCCGTACAACTCTCACTCGAATCCTTCAGATGGATCCTCCTCCTCATCATCATCATCCTCCATCTTCATCAGCATCTTGCCCCTGTCCTGAGCTGCCACTCTCCTGCCTCGGCTGCTCTCGGTGTCGCTGGATAGACAGATCGGCGCCTGTCTCGTCCCATAGCCATAAGCAGTCCCAAAACCTCCAAACATGTCCTCATATCCACTAGCTGTGGGTCTCGGCGACATCTCAGCACTATCCCAACCGTAGTCATATACCGGCTTGGCCTCGCTGGGCCCCTCAATATCCTGTGGCGGCCGCTGAACTGATGGTGCAGGTGGATCCTGATATCCATAAGGTAAGGTCGAATCCTGCTGCGGCGGTAAGTACTGAACTGAAGCGGTGGAGAAATCACACCACGCGTAAGGGTCATACGCTCCTCCCTGCTGTAACCCGGGCTGGGGTGACGCATAAGCTGCTGCAGGCATACTCGGCGTGGGTCGTACCCTCGGACGCGACGTAGGTGCAGATACCTGTGCATCCGGTGCCATAGATGGTGCCGGTGGTAAAGCTGGAGTCCACTGCGGTGAAGACTGCTGCAATGCCGCCTGGTAGTTAACATACCCTGAGGATCCCACCGGGTCGAAGTAAGGGTCGACTGATCCTCCAGACCGGTGCTCGAATGGTACTATCATCTGTGCCATAGAAGATGAGGCAGGTCTCGGCCTCGACTGCGACGCCTCTCCTGTCGCTGATGCCTGTGTGCTCCTCGAAGATGCTGGTGACACACCCTCAGCTAAAACTGCCTCATGTATGAGCGCGGCCATGAAAGTATGGAAACTCCCTCGAGTACCTGTCCGTTGGTTACGATGAACTCTGGCTAGCTCTAGTGTCCGACTAGTCCATCTCGACGGAATCAACTCCATGGTCCTCTCCATAGCCTCTGCATCTATGATGCCCTGTCCTCTCGCCTGTCCCCAAAAATTCCAATACTCCATCAACGTGTTAGGCAAATTGTCTTCCTCGAATGGTGGGTAACTCTTAAAGCAAAAAGCTGCGCTCCTAGGGTCCATCTGCCATAACAACAACATCAAGCGATCAGTCCCATAGTCATAAATAATGCCAACATACGCAACTCTTTATCTCGGGACAACTACTGGTCTCCGATACACTATGCCGAGGGCCTAACGGATCCTCGCGCTAAAAGACACACTCACTCGAGTCTCGACTAACTTGCCAGGCTCCTTGTGCATTCTGCACACTTAACACCAACTAACCTCATGCATTTTGCACACTCACCCAATTACTGGATTTTCCAGTTCACGGAAATTTTTAATTTCACAACATAAGGTCAAAGTTCTAAGTTCAATAATCAGTTCGCTTCGTTCTTACAACATTATACTACAGCTCATTTTGACTAGCACATCTATAGCCATAATACCAAGGTTAACTGCTTGCAAAAGTTTAAATTCTTACTCAATTCAATCCAACTCGTACTTTCTAGAAAAAGGTCACCTAATTGGTGCCAATTGAAAATAATTTCAACCTTTGAAATAACAAAACTTTCTCAACTCAATAAATTTACAGCTTTCATAAGAACTTCATCCCAATTCAACATTTTTCAACCCATTTTCAAATCAGTGTTAGCAGTCTTGCTCAACACAAAATCAATCCATTTGAATCAACCCATAGCTTGGACTTCTTGGAGAAGCAAAGCCTGCTCCTCTGCAGTTAGAACTGGTGGAGGCGGTGGTGCGTTATCTCCCATCGTGTTATTACTTGAGCTTTCCTGAACACGCTTATTCTTTCGGATTTTTCTGCAAGTGGCTTCAATATCCGGGTAATAGTAGAGCGGGTCCTTTCCTTTGGCTCGCGTGCTCATGCACTACCTGTACAGCAAAGGAGGTAGTGAGATAAAACTGGAAATAAAACGAAACAAACTGAAATCCCACAGGGAAAGAAGTAACGAATAATCTTTAAGTACTAAATCAGTATTTTAATCACAGACTTAATAGTAAGATTAATTCTATTCTATTCCCCGGCAACGGCGCCGATTTGATCACTGTAATTTCTACAGATTAATTATAGAAATAGTGGCAAATAAATTTGTAAACCCTAAGGTTATCGATCCAGGGGAATGAAACAACGAAAAATCCTTAAGTACTAAGTCAGGCGTTCTTGAAAATACTGGTTAGGAAAATCAGATAAAAAGTTTTGGTTGTTTTGAAAATTGCAATACTTGCTAATGAAAATTAAACAGGAAATTAAAAGGCTTTTGAATTCAAATAAGAGAAGCACAGATTCCAGGGATATCTACCTATCAAGTATGACATGGATGAATGAATTGATTAATTCCCAATTTTAATTCCTCTTCGTAGTGAAACATCAGAAAAATATTATGAACTTCTTTGTTTGACAATTCATAAAGTAGATTAATTAATTACCTATCTCCGCTCGGTCTCAAGATAAATTAACTAACTCCAAAGATCTACAGATTTATTCCTACAATTAATCTCCTTCAGTTACGACAAGAAATCAGATTATATTGTGAAAATCTCTTTTGATTGAAAACTATCACAGTTACGTCTCAAGTAATCAACTAGATAATCCTAAGATGTGGCCAGCAAATCAAGATTATGAATAAGCACAGATTTCACAAACTACGAAGGGAAAGGGAAAATAATTCAATTAATCACAACATGCATACATTGATAGTTCGAAACCCTAGAATCTGAGAGAGGATTTAGTTACACATATTCATGGTAATATTGATCATAGAAAAATACAACCTGAATATCATAAAAACTGGAATCCGGAAATCTTCTCGTAGAAACTTGTCTTCAAACATAAAAATTCTTCAACTCTAATATTCTAATAATTGCTCTCACTCTCTCTCCCGTAAAAGTCGAAATTTACATGAATTTATAATGATGAAAGATGTATCTAGCAGTATCTAGGATTAGATATGCCTCTATCTCCAAATCAGATAAGAAACAGGATTTCCGCGTGCGCGTCGACCGCGTCTGATTGGCGTCGATCGCGTCTCAATTTCTTGCCTCATTGACCGCTTCTGAACAGCGTCGATCGACGCGGCCTCCTTCTTCCATCGATCGCCTTCTCCTTTGCTTCGTCGATCGTTTGGCAACAACATGCCTCGTCGACCGACTAAGGGCCCTCGTCGATCGACGAGGTCTCGAGCACTGGATCCTGATTCCTCTATTTTTCGACTAGAAACCTGCACGATTCATCAAACATGACATTCCAAGTACAAAATCCAATTCATGCATGAAAACAAGTACAAAAACGATCTAAACACTACACAATCAGTCAAAGAACTATAAGATAAGTTGGTGAAAATCCTAACTTATCAACTCCCCCAAACTTAAACCATTAATCGTCCTCGATCAATTTACAGAAAATAATTCTAATCAAAGTGCAGATACAAGTGTGCAAGGCCTCACAAGCCTCTTTTGCAAGCTATGTTTCACTCATTCACATAAATCATGCAATTGAAACAAATTCTCATTGGTAAACTATTAAGGAGAAACCTCACCGGGCAGTGTTTGCACTCATCGCTCAATCAAGCAAAAAGGGTTTTGAAATTTCACACAATCAAAGTTTTAGTTTATTTCACCATAGGTTTGACAAATTTCTCATCTCTCCACTGCTTGTTAGTGCGGTTTTTCAGGGAATCAGAAAGGTCTTCATTTGGTTGTAATGTGGCTTACCTAATAGGTAGGATATTTTTTGCTAAGTGACTCAAAATATTTCAATCAAACCCAAAGACTCAAACATATCATAACCACATCATTTTTTTTTCTATTTTCACACACAATCTTGTTCTTTTCCTTTCTTTTCTTTTCATCATTCTCGGGGTTCCTAAGAACTTGCTTTATGAACAACATAAGTAAGTTTCCCTCACTTCTTTCTTTCTCTTTTTCACTAATGTTCATTTTTTTTTTTTTTCTAACTTTTCCCATAGAAACCCTCAAATCAAAATTTCTTTCTTTTCTCTCTTTTTTTTTTTTCGCACATGGCCTCTCATCACATTCCCACAATTCACACCATCCAATAAATCACAATCATCTTATTCATCAACCCTTCTAATCAAAGAAAAATTCATTCAAGGCTCAAAGGGGCTACAAGTGAAGATTTAAGGTTAGTGTATGGGAGATGGGCTATTGAAAGAACATGCCTAAAATCATTTTCACCCTATTACCACACCTAATGCAACCTCAAGAGAGAAATTTGTCAAATTCTAGGAAATAAGTCTAACAACTTTGTCACTCATCAAACGAAAACAATTGGCACAAATCTCACAAGGTAGAAATTTCGTTGCTCCTTAATAATTAACCAATTTCGAACAGTCATCATGCTAAGATTTAAGTTTCAAAGATCAACATATCAAGCAAAACAGCTCCTATCATCGGCTACTTTATCACACAGATTATCATTCTCAATCAGCAAATATCTCGATTATCAATCAATGTTTCAGGTTCAAGTAGAGATAAGCCATCAACCATAACACCATCAAAATCAAAAGTTCCGACTGTCCTATGTTCAAAAGCTCCTAAACAATGCTCAGGCTATTTGCCTAAAACAATTATCACAACCCAAGAGTTCAAAAATACTAATTTTCAGTAAAAAGCCATGCAAAGAGCAATTGTTCAAACTTGAAGCATAAGAACAAGGAAGTGATGGTTCAGAAAAAACAAAAACATCAAAAACAATGAAAAATCAACAAAAAGCAGAAAAAAATGAAAACAAACAAACGTTTCCCTTTTCCTATCATCATCCCCCCAAACTTATTCACTCGAAGGAGTGGAAAAGTTTGAAAGTCAGATAAGGAAAAAGAGAAACGATACCTCATTCCTCCTCATCGGAAGGATCCTCCATCTGAACATCGGAAGATGCCCACACTGGCAGTCGGCGGCGGGGGTCCTGTCGAACACTCTGCTGGGGCTGGGAACTGGACTGAGGTTGCGTGTTGAGGAGCAGCTGCCGCATCTGAACATCGAGGTTATCCAACCTCGTGTTCACATTCCGCCGGAAGTTTGCCTGCAAATCAACCTGCTGCTGCATGTACTAGTAAATTGTCGCCAGATCCACCCCGGAAGATGAAGACTCTCCCGCGAAGTGGTGTGGCGGCTGTCCTCCAGTCTGGTCGGGAATGTGATGTCCTCCCTCGTCATCCTCGTCCTCTTCATCAACTTCTGAGGGCGGCTGTGGCTCACTCTGGTCTGGCCGGGTCAGTGGTCGGTGTCGGAGTCTGGAGGTGCCTGGACCTCCTTGTGCACCGGTCATCAACCTCATGTGTGCGGGGGTGCTCATCAACCAATTATCACGGAAGTGATAATCGGTGACGTGTGTGAGGTACCGGTTCGGCAGTGGAAACCGGTCTCCATTGGACATCCGCAGGGACCAACCTCCCTCCCGCGGCGAAATCATCATCATCCTCACCAAAGCCCCCATGCCAAGACCTCGGTTGTCATCATCGAGCTCCTCAAACTGTGACAAGTCGACCCCCACAAAATCTGCAATCGGGGTGATCAACCCCCCGCTCCAAAGGTTGCCTTTCTTTGCCTTGATTTGCTTCCTCCAATAGTCCATGACAAACGCTGCGAAGCTGAACTTCCCTTCCGTCAGCATGCACTAGAGGGCATAGAGTTCTCCAATTCTGACCTTGCCGCTCTCGTGCCTGCCGGAAATCGACACCCCCATGCATCTATGGATGTATCTGAAAACAGGGTTGTCGATGGAAGAAGCCTTCAAATTCCCCGAGTCGAACACGCGCAAGTCGTCGCTGGCATCTGCAGCGATTTGGGTCCAGAAACGAGCACTGTCGAAGCTTGGGGGAGGAACACCATCTCCCCCTTCGTAGACTCCCCAAATTTCCTCGAGCTTGTTCCTTGGGAGCTCGTGGTACTTGTTCATCAGCTGGAACCCAATTGTGGTAGGCTCTGCTCCTGGCTCGACCTCAAAGACTCGGAGTGATGCAAAGAACTCCAAGACCAATGCCGGATAAGTTGGCCAACGGCCTATCACCCACGCACCCCAGCCAATCCTCTCCAAGAGGTTCTCAACGTCGTCACGAATACCCAGCAGATGCATTATCTCTGGGCAGGGGTAGAGTGTCTGCCGAATCGCGAACTCTTCCCCCAAGAACTTCTCGTAACGCTTCTGATGAGACCGTTTGGTGAATGTGGGTTGAAAGTCCATTGTCAATCTGCAAGGGTAGTGAAAGGATTTGTCAAAATTCATCACCATTCTTCACAAAATCCCAATGCAAGCATATCCAATTTGAGCAAAAATCCAAAGAAATCGATGTACCCATGCAAAATTGGTTCGACATTCATGCAATTCACTCTCAATTCTAGCCTATTATCATCACGTTTGACAGAATTTGGTCCAGAAATAATAAAGCTAGAAAATCACCCAAACAAGAAAAAAAAATTCCCCCCAAACATTCGTATGAAAAATTCAATGAAACTCAAGCACAAATCAATCACGAGCAAGTATATCGATGAAAACCACAAACCATATTGAGTAATCACCACGAATAGCAACGAAATCGACAAAATTTGCAAAAATGAAAACAGGGGCTCCAAACTCAATTTTTGTCAAAAATCATGCTCAAATCCTTCAAATCATGTGAAATAATCGAAAAGGAGAGTGTTAATATACATACCGTGGTTGATTTTGATGATTTTGGAGAGAAAAGTTCGAATTTGGGGTTGGGAGAGAAAAACCGTGCGTGTGTTTGTGTTTGTGAGGAAGAAAATGAGGTGAGGGGGTTTAAAAACCCGTCTCTGTTCGCGGCCCAGAACCGACCGCGTCGATCGACGAGGGGTCTTCGTCGATCGACGAAGCCCATTTTTCATCGTCGATCGACGAGAAATGGCATCGATCGACGCGGAAGTTTTTCCTCGTCGATCGATACCAATTTCTGACGATCGTCGTGGCCTGACTGGACTCGACACAATTTTGAAAAAAAAATGAAACTGAACTGATTCGAAAATAAAAGAAATAAATAAAACAGGAAACTGTTGGGTTACCTCCCAACCACTGCTTGGTTTATTGTCGCTAGCTCGACAATACCTGACTTTTAAGGGCGGTTCAAGTAGTACTTCTCCACTGCTCCAATCTGAAGAGGGGTGTAGTACGGTTTCAGGTTTTGCCCGTTCACTCTGAAATTCTTTCCATCTTGGCCAGCTAGTTCGACTACACCGTTCATAAACTGGCAGATCACGGTGTATGGTCCGGCCCACTTTGATTGTAGCTTTCCGGGCATGAATCGAAGACGGGATTTGAAAAGGAGAACCTTATCACCTAAATGGAAGACATGCGAGCGGATCTTTTTGTCGTGGAATCTCTTCGCTCGATTCTTGTAGATGACGTTGTTCTCATAGGCCTCGTCCCGAAAGTCCTCTAATTCATTCAGTGCCATGGCGCGGTCTTCTGCGGCTGTCTTCCAATCCAAATTCAATTCTTTCACCGCCCTCCAAGCTTTGTGCTCCATCTCGACAGGAAGGTGACATGATTTTCCGAAGATCAGCTGATACGGAGATGTCCCAATCGGTGTTTTGTAGGCGGTGCGGTATGCCCAAAGTGCATCATCGAGAACTGCCGCCCAATCCTTTCTTTGCTTGACCGTCTTCTCCAATATCTGCTTGATTTCTCTGTTGGATAATTCCGTCAACCCGTTCCCTTGAGGGTGATATGGAGTGGTGACACGGTGCTTTACTCCGTATCTGGCAAGGAGAGATGAGAGCCATCTGTTGTAAAAGTGTGATCCCCCATCACTGATCAGGGCTCTCGGCGTTCCGAATCTTGTCATCAGCTTCTTCAGGAACTTGATAACGACTTTGGAGTCGTTGGTGGCTGTCGGAATGGCTTCGACCCACCGCGATACATAATCAACTGCCAACAGGATGTATGTGAATCCTTGCGATTTCGGGAAGGGTCCCATGAAATCGATCCCCCAGACATCAAATATTTCAACTTCAATCACCGGTGTCTGTGGCATCTCATTCTTTCGCGATATGTTGCCAGTCCTCTGGCATCGATCACAACCCGTTATCCATCCGCAACAGACTTCGTAGATGGAAGGCCAATAGAATCCGCTTGCAAGGATTTTGAAGGCAGTCCGGTTGGCCGAATGGTGTCCACCGGTAGGAGATAAATGGCATGCCTCGAAGATTTTGTGCCACTCGGACTGGGGCACACAGCGGCGAATGACGCCGTCAGCACATCTGCGCCACAGGTAGGGATCCTCCCAATAGTAGAATCAGACATCTGGTGCCCTTGTCGGTCGACACAACCCTTATCGACCGACAGAGATACTCGACATACCCTGGTTTCAACATCTTGTGTCGATCGAAACACTTCCTGTCAACCGACAGGAGTGCTCGATCGACTACCCGACAAAAGGCCTCCCCGTCGATCGACAGGATTCCTATCGACCGACAGGAGTCGTCTTCCTCGCGGGTTCTTCACGGCTGAACCTGCAACCTCCGGTAACTTGCCGGATTTAACTCCGATCACACATGCAATTATATAACTAAGGTCCCTAGACTCCGTAGAACACGATTCTAACCTCAAAACTAAGATTTAAATGCATAAAACGAGAGGTTGAAGAGGCTCACCGGAAAACTCTTCTCACGGCGGCGGCGACGATTTCCGATGGCTAAACCTGCACTTCTTGACTTTCGAGAACTCCCTACAACATCTGGAATGCATTCCAATCAACTAAATTCGCGTTCAAGTCCAATTTATCAAGTTTTCAACCTTAAACTTCAGAATCGAAGTTATGAAAGTGTCCTACCTTCTCTCTTCAATATCTCGGCCGTTCCTCCACTTCACGGTGCCCACTTTATTTCAATACGAAGCTCGCAGAATAGGCTTTCGAATGGTGGTGGTGGTTGGTCCAAGGATGATCCGAGGCGGCCGGAATCTGGCCGGAAATCGGTCTGATGGGTTTTGGGGTTGGGGTGGGTTTTCTCTCAGCACTTTCTCTCTCTAAGATATAATATAAGGTAGAAAAGTTTAACTTATGATTTCCACCCTATATATATACTTCTCATATCATGTAATATATGTAATTATACATATATATATAACTATGCCTATACATATAGATACACATGTATCTAATATGGTAACAATTCCCTCACAATCATATTAATTCACCAAGGTAATATGATAATTTCAATAATTTATGAATTACTCCCCTTACAATAAAATGAATATATTTCACAATTCCTCGATTAATTCTACTAAACCGAGCTTGTTAATTCTTCCCAATCGAAATTAAATAACATCGATGCTCTCGATTTAATGAATTCTTCTTTATTGATTCTGAATAATTAATACAAAATCAAAATAATACACGGGGTATTACATTTACGGCATGATGATTCCTTTTAAATTCATTAATTAATGTGCAACACTAAGAAATTGGCATAATCAAGAAAATCGCTGCTGGAGGGGCTAACAAATAATAAGAATAATGCATGGAAAGAAAAAATTTAATTAAAAGGATAATTACTTCCATTTCAAAAATTTAGAGAAATTTATCAAAGAACATTTTTTTAAAAAATTTAAAAAGAACGGAACATATGAGACCCAAACTTAAACAAAAACTGAGCAACTTATAAGTAACCTCAATTCTTCGAATTTAATTGCTTTTTATTCGTCAAACGTGAAGAAAAATAATGGGTGGAGGGGATTATTTATACTAGTTTATCTAGGGTTTCAAAAGATCATATGATAGATTTTAAAAGATATGATATGGTTATCTAGGGATAATCCTAACCAAATTTTAAAAGATATAAAATTATCTTCTCTATGGATATATTTAAATTTTAAAAAAAATATTTACATGCCTAGGAAAATATATTCTAATTGTAAACTTATTTTCATGCTTAGTAATTAATAATCTATGGTGCGACTTATAAGACATGATCACATAATATCACGCTATAATATAAATTAAATAAAAGAAAGAGTTGCAAATTTTAAATAATTATTTAAATTTAATTTAATTACTACTCCCTCCGTCCCAATTTATTAGTCCCACTTTCCTTTTCGGGTTGTCCCACTTATTAGTCCCATTACCTAAAATAGCAAATAATTAAAAGAAAATTAAGATAATTAAGCGAATTTATTTTAGAATAAATTAATCCTAATTAACCCACTACCCCCCAAACCCTAATCTGTCTCTTCATTTTTCATTTCTCACAGCCGCACCCTCCCCATTTTCTCTCACTTCCTATCGCTTTCTCTACACCCTCTCTTCTCAGATCTGCCGGCCCCCCTTCTCCGATCTATCACTCCTCTTCTAAAATCTGCAAGCCCTCCTCACCGCAATAAAGAAAATGAAATCTCCTTCAATTTCAGATCCCTGCGATTACGAAATCCCTTTGTTGTTGCCCCCACTTCCGGTCGTCTATGCAGGCGACAACCCTGTGTGGGGCGAAAATAAAAGTTCTACCGATGAGGACTTGAGTATTTGCTCATTTCTCTCTTTTAATGATGCCGACACCTTCTCGCATTTGTCCCTCATCTCTGACACACCCGTCGAGGTTGATGCCGCTGGAGGCTCGGATGTGTGGTTGGTCGACAACCTTTACAACGAAAGCCCTATGAGGCGCAAGAATCTGAGCGGTCCAAATACGATGGAGGAGGCGTGGCTTGCGATGGAGGAGCACAATCTTCGATCTATGGATGTTGTTCGACAATTTTGGGAAATTCAATTTCCTAATATCCGGTGATTTCTGATCCCTAACTTTCATTTATCTGATCATGGTTTTGTGATTTTGATTATCTGATGATGGTTCATTTATGCATGGTGGTTCTGTTGGTTATCATATGTTGGTTCTGTTGATTTATGAGATGTTGGTTCTGTTGATTTCTATGATGTTGGTTCTGTTTAATCTATTGTGGGATAATTGTGAGCTAAATTTCTGAAATGATGGTAATTTATTGGTTCTGTGATGTGGGTTATATGATTAACACATTGATGTTGCACTTATAGTGTGAAATGTGTTTACCAGATTTGAAGTGGTTTTAGGAAATTGGAATGGTTGATGTTTCACAATTGCAAGCCATACTAAATGCTTTACATTCATTATAAAAAAACATAAATGCTTTACATTCATTACAAAAATAATGTAAGCTTTACAAAAGCAATGCATTGCATTCATCCATACAAGCCATGCATTCATAATCTTTGCAAATCTATATTCTATCTATGCTTTACAAAATATGACAGAGATGTTAACAAAAATTCATGTTTTCACCTTGCAGCCCCATGTATGCTTAACCTTTACTTCCTAAATCTGCAATCAGTCCCTCGATGTCTTTTGTATGCCCTGCTTGCATTAAAAAGTCTATGCTTTCTTTAACCAACTCATTGGGTACTTCTAAGTTCGTGGGTAATTCATGATGCAATAACAATGCATTCTTTTGCATATGTGGGATTTTGTAGTTGTTGCATCCCTTTACTTTCATTATTTCTTGCAAACAACATTGTAAGGATAAAAAGACCTTGTTTAATGTCATAGCTTCAAGACTATTGAAGTTGTTTAACACTGCACTAACAAGTTCACTTGCATTCTTGCATGCATGTTGTTGTTGAAAGCTTTGAATTGCCCTAAAAAAAACCCAAGTCATTGACATCAACATTAACATCTAGGGAGTTTGCTGGTTGTTGCACTAACGAGATTTTAAACCCATCTGAATTTGCAATTTCTTGAAACTCTAGGTCTGAGTTGTTGATATGAGGTCTTGCGTTGTCTTGTTGTATATAAATGGTCTTACATAAACATGCAGGCCACTTGGCCTTTATTGCTGGCACAATCTGCAATTTTCCAATAAAAAAAACATAACAATCCATATTCTTGAGGTGCAGTAACTAAAAACTAGAGTGGTACAGCAATAATTAGTGAATTTTCACATGCATTGCAACTAATGAAATCTATATTTGTTACCTGCTTGATTAAGCACTATTTTATCACTTGCTTGGTAATGGATTCAATCGGTTTTATATCTATAGTACCAGCAGCCCTCCTCTTGTTGTTTCTTTTAGCTGCTACCTCTTCAGTAAAGGGCCAAATCCCTATTTTGCCATCAAAAATAACATTTCCATCCTCCCCAAACAGGGGGCGACAAACAGCACACATAAACATTACTTTAGGGATGAACTTTTTGCTTTTGCATGTTCTATGCGACTCTTCTTCTCCTACAGTCATGTAGTATCTGTGTGTGTTTCTTGTTAGATAGAACCATCTCTCATCTATGTGAATGACATTTTCCATAGGCTTGAATTTGAATGTGTCTAATGCATTATCATATTCAATGGCTTGTACACTGAAACTCAACCTGACCAGTTTGTTTGGAGCTGTCAAATCCGGTTTAATAGCATTTATGTGTGCTCTGATCAGATTTGATTTAGCCCATCTTCCCACAATAGATTTAGGAACTTTTATTTGATCTGCAAGTGCTCTTATTGTGCCTCTTTTTCGATAATGAATTTGTGTAATCTCTTCTAAGTTTACCTTTTGTTTTGGACGTCCCTGACACTTGTATAACTTCATCGTTTAATCTTTGTTGATTTGCAGTTTTCCATATCCTTAATATGGTTTTCCTGCAGCAATTGAACTTTGCAGCTGCTTCAATGATTTTCCCCCTTGCAACCTGGCCATCCTTGCAATTTTGGAGCAGAAATTGAACGATTACTGCTTTTTGTGAATCCTGGAGATCTTTTTTGGCTCCCATTTTCTATGAAGACTTGTTTTTTGTTGTTGATGAAGTTGTAATTATGCTTCACGTATTTATAGATTGATGTAGAAGTGGGAAACACAAATTTTAATTCCCTCCTTGTAATTTTTAAACAATTATGTAGCTGTATGTTGATGTGAGCAAAAAGCATATTTTAGCTCTTAATTTCCCTCCCAGCATTTTGCTTTTTCTTTTTTAATAAATGAATTAAAAAATGCTCCACCCACTAATCCATTCACTAATTCACCATTAAAATCCCTTATCATAGTTTGCCTTGGTTATTGTGCCTTTTGGTTTGGGGACTATTATAAAGGGACAAAGGGGGTATTAAATTTTTTTTTTGGATGCTACAACAGCAATCCTCCGATTCGTTAGATGCCAACCAAAACTAGATCTACAATGTTTTGAGAGAACTAAACCTAGCCGTCATTCAACACGTGAACATATGGAATGACCATTAGGGTTTTTCTCTCAATCATAATATCCTATTTATAGGCATCTTCTAGGGTTTCTAGTTGGGCCAGACCAGGGATCTCTAGAAGGTATAGGATTGAGCCTATCATAAGTCCAAACACATATATTCAGCCCAGAATATAATTTGAACTTATAACATTAATTCATTCCACTAGAGAATTAATGTTGCAACGGTCATCCTATCCCGATGTGAATCAGGGCTTCTATTTGACTTAATTAATTCCACGTGTTTAAGATAACGTACATCCATTAATTAATTAAAAGCTCTAACAACATTAATTAATTAATATCTTAATTCCTTAAGTAGTACCCACTCAACATTATTATCGTATCGGAATAAATTCCACCTGCAGAGTTTAATATGATAAAACTTATGAGCTCCTTAAGGGGATGTCATCAACCTGGATGTCCATGACATGGTGCCCTAATGTGACTATATAAACACTTACAAATAATGTTGTTACCCAAGATACAGAGCATATTGAATCATCCTTTTGATTCTCACCCATGGTAAGTCAAAGTAACAAACAGTCATTTGCATATATCTAAATATCACATCTAGGGTTAAGAATTAACAAAGTCACCGAGACCTTGGTTCTTCATAGAGTCAGAACTGAAGAACACGTCTCACCACAATCCATTCAATGTGACACCACGCACTAGCATAAACTAATAACCAAGACTAGTTATCTCAAGTTTATACTACAACCTAAAACAATAGTTTATCCCGAACTATCTCAGTTGTGAATACGTTTTATATCTTATAAGGAACCCAACAATGAGATCTTCAGTGGGACGACGCACCCACCACATTGTCTACAATATAAGATAAGTGGATATACATGCAATCGTGAGATTGCAACAATGTGATAACATTTGTTTCAATTATTTACAGGAGATAAAGTACATGACAAAGCTCGCATAAAAGTTCGCTCTACAGTATACTCCAACAATCTCCCACTTATACTAAAGCTAAAATTTTAGTATACACCATGTTAATACAAATCTCCCACTTAGACTTAAAGAGTAGCTGCAATGTATCATCAACCAAGACCCTCTAAGTGTTTTCCGAAGATCTAATTTTCCAAAATCTTCGTGAAAGGATCAACCAGGTTATACAACGACACAAAATTTCCACAGCCACGTCACCTCTCTTTACGATATTTCGTAAAATGTGGTACTGTCTCTCTATGTGTTTACTTGCCACATGGGCTCTAGGTTCTTTCGAGTTTGCTACTGCACCAGTGTTGTCACAACAAATTGTGATACACTTAGGCATACTCGTAATCACCCCCAAGTCCAACAAGAAGCTTTTAAGCCAGACAACTTCTTTGGCAGCCTCTGAGGCAACCACGTAATATGGCTCCGCCTCCCAAGGTAAACACATAACCCGAGGTTAACTTTCTCATATCTCAATTAGCTTAAAATCTGAATCTGAATAACCTAAAGGGGGTAGACTGTGTGATAGGTAAACAAACATATAATCTCGAGTTCTTTTCAAATACTTGAGAACATATTTTACCGCAGTCTAGTGCCCTAGACCCGGGTCTGATTGATATCTTGCCACCATGCCAACTGCATAGTAGATATCATGTCTAGTACAGAACTTATCATACATAAGGCTTCCTACTGCCGAAGCAAAAGAAATCTTAACTCTCTCCTCCATCTTGTCTGGCATTTTAGGACACATGTCCTTGGAGTTTTGTATGCTAAACAGGGCAATAACAGTGTTGATGCAGTAAGCTTGGTACAAATACAACATTTTCTTATTTTGATCATGAATGATCTTAATACTAAGAATGTACATAGCATTTCCCAAATCCTTCATCTGTTACTGTTTCGATAGCCACACCTATACGTCCAACAATACCCTCAAGTTGTTACCAATAAGAAGATATCGTCTATGTACAGTACTAAGAATACCACCACGTTTCCATTTCTCATTTGTACACACAACTTTCATCTTGACATTTTTCAAATCTCAGGATTTGATTATCTCGTCAAAATGAATGTTCCAAAATCTAGAAGTTTGTATAAGTCCATAAGAGACTTCTTTAACTTCCAAACTAGATGCTCTTAGCATTTCATTATATAACCTTCAGGTTACCGCATATAAATGTCTTCATCAAGATTTCCATTAAGGAAAACTGTCATAACATCCATTTGCCAAACCTCAAAGTCCATGTAATCTTCTATGGATAAGAGATTTCAGATCGACTTCAGCATGGCTACAGGTGAGAAATTATCATTGCAAATGATTCTCTCTATTTGAGTGAATCCCTTCGCCACCAACCATGCTTTAAAAGCAATGACCTTTTGATCAGATCCTCTCTTACACCTATAGACCCACTAACACCCAATGGCTATATTGCCTTTAGGAAGGTCTGAAGGTCGTACCCATCCATAGCATCTATAGATTCAATATACGAATCTATAGACTTATGCCAAGACATCGCATCTACATCTTGAACTGCCTCTTTGTAAGTTCAGGGATCGTTCGCTTCATGTTCACCAATGTGGGCCAAGTCCAAAGACTCTCCCACACCCATGAAATGATACGCTTCATGTTCACCAATGTGGACCAAGTCCGAATACTCTCCACACCCATGAAACAATTAGATTGAACAACTCTCCCACTACAACAAGGCAGTACCTGTGTAGATACACCAGAGTCAACATGTTGTGCAGTCTCTTGTGGTATAACACTTAGTACACTCGATGTACTATTGTCTCCTCACTACTCATTAAGAATGATCTTACTCTTGGATTTATGTTCACTTATATAGTATTCCTCCAAGAATTGGGCATTGGTATTAGCCACCACCCTCTGATTCTTTAGGACTATAAAAGTAACTCCTTTCGTACCCTTAAGATATCCTATAAACAGTCGTACTCCCGTTCTAGGTGCTAACTTACCAATTTCCTTGTCCAACACATACGTTCGGCAACCCCAAACAAGAATATAATTTTAAACTAGACTTTTGCCCAGTCCACAATTCTATTGGAGTCGTTATAATCGATTTAGAAGGTACTAGGTTCATAAGGTACGCCGTTGTTTCTAAGGCATTCCCCTAAAACAAAAGTGGGAAAAGTGGCATAACTCATCAACGACCTCACCATCTCCAAAAGAATTATGTTTCTTCTCTCTTTTACGCCAACTTGTTGTGGAAAAATAGGCGCAGATAATTGAGATGTAATCTCGTTATACAATAAGTATTGCCTAACTTCAACACTGAGGTATTAAAAATGAAGGGATTTGTCGTCAACCGAATCGCAAAATCCAAATGAACCGGATCGATTTATGGTTATTGCTCATAACAACAATTCACAAACCCTAGCATGCTCCTATGAATTTAATGCGTGGATAATAGAGTTTACCTAAACTCCGTAGATTCTGTACCGATCTTTCGCGTTTGAATTCCAAAACTTGAATCAACCACACAATATTAATTAAATCTGCGGAAACAGAAATTAGACAGATTCTAACTTCAAGATTTAATTAAACAAAAGAGAAAAGAAGGATAATTTGTTCTCCAGATTAAATCTTCAGGCCTGTGTCTCAATGCTGTTCAGATCTGCTACTGGTGAGGATTCCACAGATCTGTATCAGTAGGCCAGATTCAAAAATTCATTCTCCTCCCTCTATTGCTTGCGCCGCCCAGCTCTCTCTCTCCTTAGGGTTTTGACTAATTTGAATTATGATCAAGGTGGCTAGGATTTCAGAGAGAGGGGGGGTCTATTTATAGACTTAGGGTTTTATCTCTAATGGGCTACTGGGCTCAATTCAGCATATATTACTTGGGCCAGACCTGGGACCTAATTTAAATAATAAAGTGGGCTTATAAATTAATTAATTCCCATGTCCACAACCCAGGACACAATTAATTAATTAATATTAATTCTTTTTTACCACAGAATTAATATTGACCTACCCCTTTATTACCACGTTATGAGAACGGGCTGCATTAATTGAGAATCCTCATATTTAAGGTTACCGGACATGCATTAATTAATCGGAGCTTCTGACAAGCTCTATCTACAATTAATTAATATCTTATTATTCCTTAGTAGTACCACTCAATCCTTATCACTCGTGTCTGAACTTAATCAGCATGCAGGACTTTGGCACGATGAATGTCATTGAGCTCCTCAGGGAATGTCCCCATCCTATTACTCGGATAAGGTTACCTAAACCCAGTCTCAAGCAGTACTACACGAACTGTTGTTACCCAAGATGCAGATATACGAGCACGTTACTTAGGCTCTCCACCATGGCAAGTCAAAGCAACAGTCAATCCGTGCAAACCCCCGAACCTTCGTTAGGGTTTGGACTCAATCAAGAACGAGATCTTGCATTCGCTGATGTCAGACAGTTGAACACATCTCACTGCGGTACATCAATACGCCACCCTTGCGTACCAGCATGTCAAGTAACCAAGACAGACTACTTATTCCGACAATGCCGCAGCCATCCGGACAGACGTATCCTCTTACGATGTCTCGATTGTGATCAGGTTTATGTCTCACTAGGTCAAGTGATCATACTGTCTTCCGCGATCTACTACACGCCGTATGATCGTCCCTATCGGTGAGACAAGAGGATATCATTGTTACATACATGTAAGTTTGTTTGACAGATAGGAGAAATAAACCGTTGTATACTCATTGTAATAAATGATTTCAGTATACAAAACCCATCAATATCCCACTTATACTCAAAGCATAACTAAGCAATTACAGAGTATACAGTGCGTCTATCTAGCCTGCTATCTCGTTAACCACTGTCAGTGGTCGGCATCCACCTCAGACCCAGCTCACGTATATGTCTTTCGTAAACTTTCTGCGGCAAGCTCTTTGTAAATAGATCAGCAAGGTTGTCCTTAGTGTCAATCTTCTTATCAGCACATCGCCCCTCGATACGATTTCTCGTATGATATGGTACTTTCTTTCTATGTGTTTGCTTGCCCTGTGAGACCGCGGTTCCTTTGAGTTCGCCACTACACCAGAGTTATCACAATAAATTGTGATGATCTTTGGCAAACTCGGAATCATGCCCAACTCCAAAAGGTAGTTCCTGAGCCATACCCCCTCTTTCGAGGCTTCGGAAGCGACGACATATTCCGCCTCCATGGTGGAGTCAACAATGCATTTCTGCTTTGAGCTCCTCCAAGATACAACTCCACCTCCCAAGGTAAACACATATCTCGAGGTCGATTTCTTCTCATCCTGGTCCCCTTGTAAATCCGAGTATGTATAACCCACAGGGCACAAATCCCCACTTTAATAAACTAGGCAGTAATTCCTAGTTCTCTTCAAATACTTGAGGATGTGCTTTACCGCAGTCCAATGCGCATGTCTAGGGTTAGACTGATATCTTGCTACCATGCCAACGGCATAACAGATATCTGGCCTGGTACACAGCATCGCATACATGAGGCTACCCACCGCTGAAGCGTATGGTACAAGACTCATCTCATCTTTCTCCCACTTTGTCTCAGGACACTGCCCACTAGACAGACGAACGCCATGTCTGAAAGGTAGCAGGCCTTTCTTGGCGAGTTGCATGCTGAACCGGGCTATCACAGTATCTACATAGGATGCCTAGGATAAGCTCAACATCTTTCTTTTACGATCTCGTAAGACCTTAATCCCAAGGATGTAGCCAGCTTCTCCCAAATCCTTCATTTTGAACTATTCGGATAACCAACACTTGATTTCCGACATCACTCCCTCGTTGTTTCCAAATAGGAGTATGTCATCAACGAATAGTGCAAGGAAAACCACGCTCCCTCTGACACAAAGTTGGTAAACACAACTTTCGTTTTCCAACTGTGCAAATCCATAGGATTTAATCACATCGTTGAACGTAAGTTCCACGACCTTGAAGCTTGCTTAAGTCCATACAAGGACTTCTTAAGCTTCCAGACAAGATGTTCTTCGCCTTTGCACACGTAGCCCTCTAGTTGCCGCATATAGATGTCCCTACCTTCTTCAAGGTAACCGTTTAGAAAAGCAGTTTTGACATCCATCTTTCAAATCTCAAGGTCCATATGCGCAACTATGGCAAGGAGTATCCGGATGAATTTGAGCATGGCTACGGGTGAAAAGGTTTCGTCATAGTCAATGTCCTCTTTCTGACTATAACCCTTTGCCACCAGCCTGGCTTTAAAAGCTAAGATTTCTCCATCCGCCCCTTTCTTTCTCCTGTATACCCATTTGCACCCTATGGCCCTAAAGCCATCCGGAAAATTAGTTTTCTGGTACACATCCATAGCAGTTATGGATTCAATTTTGGAATCCATGGCGACACGCAGTTTATCAACATCCTTGTCTAGCACTGCCTCTTCGTAAGTCAGTGGGTCAGAGTCCTCATGTCCATCTTCCGGGCTCAAGTTCGAAGACTCACCCACGAACATGTACCTTTCCGGCAGGAAAATAACTCTCCCACTACGACGAGGCATCGGTGCCGTGTCAGCAGTACGTGCAGTAACTTGTGGTTCTGCACCCTGCACTGAAGAACGTGTTTGTGGTGCTAAACCTCTCACAGGTGCACCCACGTCTACATGTTCCCCTTCCCTTGGAATTGCATTCTCATTTTCAATTTCTTGAGGAGTGGTTCCTCACATACTCGTCCTCCAAGAATCTAGCGTTGGTGCTAACAACGACTCTCTGACTCTTAGGACAGTAAAACCACCTTTCGTTTTCCTGGGATACCCTATAAACAGCATTACTTTTGACCTGATTTCTAATTTATCAGGTTCTTTCGATAGTACGTGTGCCGGACAGCCCCATACTCTAAACTTGCACAAACTCGGTTTGCGACCAAGGAAGAGCTCAGAAGGCGTCTTAGGAACTGATTTAGAAGGCACCACATTTAACACGTAAGCAGTTGTTTCCAATGCGTAGCCCCAAAATGAAATTGGTAAGTTTGCATAACTCATCATTGATCTTACCATCTCTAGAAAGAGTCTTATTTCTTCTTTCAGCTACACCGTTTTGCTGGGGAGTACCCGGTGCAGTCCCTGGGATGTAATCTTGTTATCTGACAAATACTGCAGGAACTCGTTACCGAGGTATTCGCCACCGCGGTCAGATCACAGCGACTTGATAGTTTTCCCGACCTTCTTTTCTACCTCAGCCTTGAACTCTTTGAATTTCTCAAAGCATTCAGACTTGTAGCGAAGCAGGTAAACGTATCCGTACCTTGAGTAATCGTCAATGAGAGTGACGAAGTACTCGTACCCTCCACGAGCCTGCGTGGACATCGGTCCACATAAGTCAGAATGGATCAATTCCAACACTTCATCTGCTCGAGACTGACTAGCCTTAAAAGGTCTAGTTGACATCTTGCCCTCGATGCAGGATTCGCAGACTTGATAAGGTACAGCCCGGACTAAGTCCAATGTACCGTCATCTGCAAGTCGCTGAATCCGCTTCAAGCTGATGTGACCCAGTCTCAAGTGCCAGAGATATGTAAGATCCTCATCAGAAGTAAGTTTTCTCTTTCTAGGATTATCAATTACGGATGAGTTACATGCAATACTTGCGGAAGACTTATGATTACAGTTAATAACATAGAGAGAATTATTCAGCATCCCACGACAGATAACACCGTTATTACCAATGATAGAAACACTACTATCAAAAATAACTGAATATCCATCAACATAAAGTTTGGAAACTGAAATGAAGTTCCGCCAAAAGTCCGGCACGTACAAAACATCTCTCAAAGTTAAAACAGAATCATCAAAGTACAAGGTGAAATCTCCAATGGCAGCTGCACTCACTTGTGTTGCGTTCCCCATTGAGATGGTAACCTCATCATTCTTCAACACCCTCCTCGGTGTGAACCCCTGCAAAATGTAACAAACATGATCAGTAGCTCCAGTATCCACTACCCACGAATGAGTAGAAACTAATGATAAACATGTTTCCGATACAAATGCAAATGACGTACCTTGTCCTTTAGCATTCGGACAATCCAACTTTCCGCATCCAGCACACCTGTTCTTCTTTGGAGTGACCTTGACTCTCTTCACCTTCTTTGACTTGCTCTCACTGCCTGCTTTCCTGAGCTTGCTTTCAGCACCATCATCTCCAACCTTAGAGGTTGTCGAACCAGTACTAGAAACAGTCAGAACAGGTTTCCGTGCTCGCATGGAAGATTGCTCCACTATAAGGTCCTCAAGTTTCTCGCATGGAAGGCCGCACGCGTGCGGCCTCCTGCCGTCGCCGTGCGCCGCCCTCCGTCGGCTCCGTCTTCGTTCTTTGTCCCGACCTGTCCAATTTATAGATTTGAATAAAAAAATACAAAATCTATTTTATTGCAATTTTTAATCAAATCTAAACTAATCACGAATTTTCTCATGATTTTAAAAAACAGATTCAACCCTTCACGGATAAACCACCGCGGGGTGAATCAAACGGGTTGCCACGAGGAACAAAAACCATCCACAACAAAAATAAAATTCATACATGCATAAATGAATTTATTATGAACAATAGAGCCATAAATCAGCAACCTGGCTCTGATACCAATTGTAGGGATTTGTCGTGAACCGAATCACAAAATCCAAATAAACCGGATCGATTTATGGTTATTGCTCATAACAACAATTCACAAACCCTAGCATGCTCTTATGAATTTAATGCGTGGATAATAGAGTTTACATGAACTCCGTAGATTCTGTACCGATCTTTCGCATTTGAATTCCAAAACTTGAATCAACCACGCGATATTAATTAAATCTGCGGAAACAGAAATTAGACAGATTCTAACTTCAAGATTTAATTAAACCAAAGAGAAAAGAAGGATAATTTGTTCTCCAAATTAGATCTTCAGGGCTGTGTCCCAATGCTGTTCAGATCTGCTACTGGTGAGGATTCCACAGATCTGTATCAGTAGGCCAGAGTCAAAAATTCATTCTCCTCCCTCTACTGCTTGCGCCGCCCAGCTCTCTCTCTCCCTAGGGTTTTGACTGATTTGAATTATGATCAAGGTGTCTAGGATTTCAGAGAGATGGGGGTCTATTTATAGACCTAGGGTTTTATCTCTAATGGGCTACTGGGCTCAATTCAGCATATATTACTTGGGCCAGACCTGGGACCTAATGCAAATAATAAAGTGGGCCTATAAATTAATTAATTCTCATGTCCACAACCCAGGACATAATTAATTAATTAATATTAATTCTTTTTCACCACAAAATTAATATTGACCTACCCCTTTATTACCACATTATGAGAACGAGCTGCATTAATTGAGAATCCCCATATTTAAGGTTACCGGACATTCATTAATTAATCGGAGCTTCTGACAAGCTCTATCTACAATTAATTAATATCTTATTATTCCTGAGTAGTACCACTCAATCCTTATCACTTGTGCCTGAACTTAATCAACCTGCAGGACTTTGGCACGATGAATGTCATTGAGCTCCTCAGGGAATGTCCCCATCCTATTACTCGGATATGGTTACCTAAACCCAGTCTCAGGCAGTACTACACGAACTGCTATTACCCAAGATGCGGATATACAAGCACGTTACTTAGGCTCTCCACCATGGCAAGTCAAACCAACAGGCAATCCGTGCAAACCCCTGAACCTTCGTTAGGGTTTGGACTTAATCAAGAACGAGATCTTGTATTCGTTGATGTCAGACAGTCGAACACATCTCACTGCGGTCCATCAATACGCCACCCTTGCTTACCAGCATGCCAAGTAACCAAGACAGACTACTTATTCCGACAATGCCGCAGCCATCCGGACAGACGTATCCTCATACGATGTCTCGGCTGTGATCAGGTCTATGTCTCACTAGGTCAAGTGATCATACTGTCTTCCGTGATCTACTACACGCCGTATGATCGTCCCTATCGGTGAGACAAGAGGATATCATTGTTACATACATGTAAGTTTGCTTGACAGATAGAAGAAATAAACCGTTGTATACTCATTGTAATAAATGCTTTCAGTATACAAAACCCATCAAGAAACTACAATAAATTCGTAGTGACTTGATACTTTCACCTTTTCGATTCACCACTTCAGTCTTAAATTATTTGAACTTGTCAAATCATTCAGACATGTGGCGTATTAAACAAATGTATCCAAACCTTGAGTAATCATTCGTGAAAGTCACGAAATACTCAAGACCACCTCTTGCTTGAATAAACATAGGCGCACACAAATCAGATTGAATCGTTTTCAACATATCATTGGCTTTAAACCCTTAGCCTTGAAAAAACCATAATGTCATCTTTCTCTCCAATTAGGATTCACAGACTAAGAATGGTCCAATGATCCACGACTTATCAGTCTTTGGATCCTAGTCAGAGTAGAATGACCCAGTCTTAGATGCCAAATATATGTTTGATTCAACATAGAAGAAACTATTCTTTTAAACGATGAATATGCATGAGTTTCAGTTGAAGAACGATATACACAAGTAATAGTATATAAGGAGTTTTCCAAAATGCCAGAATAGATAAAAGAGTTATTTCTCATAATAACATCATTGTTATTAAAAATAATTGAATATCTATCCAGAAACAGTTTTCGAAGCTGAAAATAAATTCTTTTGAAAACTAGGCACGTTTAAAACGTCCTTTAATACTACAACATAATTCGAAAAAGATTTAGTGCATATCTCCCACTGCAACAACCACCACTCCAACAACATTTACCAAGCTTACAATAATCTCGCCTTCATTAGTTGTCTTTCGTGCATAAACCATGCAGAGAAAAACAAACATGATAGTGACACCAGTATTTACTATCCAATAGATAGTAGAATAAGCCACAAAACATGTTTCAACTACTAAAACAGAAGATGTACCCGAGATACCCTTCTTAAAGAGGGGACAATAATATCTGTGATGCCCAGACTGGTTGCATTTGTAGCACTTTCCCTTTAGTTTCATGACACCACCAAAAAGTGTCATACTACCGGAAAGTATTATTTATTTGCTACCACTGTTCTTTTTCATTTTTGGCTTCTTCTTCTAATCGTCATTACACAAAGAAGGTGATGCTTCAAAAGAAACCAGAGCTAGTGATCTCTTACTTGTGAGATCCTCCACTGTAATCAAGCCAGTAAGAAACTCAGCAACAAAGTACTATTTCTTACCCAGGATTACTTTCAAGTGGAAGTAAGAGTCAACTAGATATATTTCCAGTCCAAACAAATTGGACCAATAAGCTTGTTATGATAGAGAACAGTCATAAGCAGATTAAACGGCAAGATGATAACTGAAATAAAATAAATGCAAACACGTAAGCATTTAAATCACATTAATTGAAGCATAAAACATTGAAACCTTCAAAACCAGTGTTAATGCAACCTCCAACAGCCCAACAAATATACATGCAAGCCACGGTGGGTGGACGTTTACACACATATGCATTGACCAGACAAACTATCTTTAATTCCAATATCACGTCAATCTCTACTTTATGACGAATGGAATCAATAGTCGAACAATATACACATGCCATGTGAATTAAAACAGGGACTCCATTGGGGAGTTATATAGAAATTCACATCTAAGTGATGACCACAATTTAACCAATAAAGAAAATCATTTCACAATCGACGACCTTACCGTTAAGACTGTACATCGCTTGCAAATAATCTCTTAATGTTATCTTGAATTAAATCTTTACCAATGAACCGTGAATGACACATCCGTTGGGGGTGACTCCCAGGGTCACGCGAGTGTCACACACTTCATTTAAAGATAAAATTCATTTTCTATTAGAAGTCTTATCCAATGAACCACTGAATGTTGTATCCGTTGGGGCGTGACGCCCAGGGTCACGCGAACAACACACACAATCACTTATAAGACCAATTGTGGAGGCCTAAATAAATTAATTAAAATTTATTTTAACTCACTTAGTCATTTTTAAGTTGAAGGTTTTTGACAGCATGCAATAAGGAATTAAATAAATCCTAGCGTGCTCCTAACATGTTAAACATACAACATGTTTAGAAAATTAAACACGCATCATGCAAGAACATATAAAATGTCCTCGTGGCCCTAAGATGTGTACCTGCATATCTACCTATTCTATTACATGAATATTGGATATACAGCTCTTCAAATGGGCCTTCGAATCAGATCCGGGCCTCGAACCATTCAAATTTGGGCTTTTGAATTTACTGCAAACGGCCTTTTTCGAGCCACCATTCCTACCAAATGACACACAGTTAAGACCAAAGTTTGGACTTCCATCTCCAACCAATGGCACCGGAGATTCACGCTTGAATCGCCGCCAATTGGCCGGAGAAAATGGCTAGTTGAGCAGCCTGGGCGAAAAACCAGTGCACTAAGCACTTTTCTTGCCTTCGTTTCCATCGATTCCAATGACAATCATGCCGGTAACCTACTGGGCTTTAAAGCCCTAGGTTTGAACTTTAATTACACGTCATCGGAACTGAAAATCCATAAGAGTATCACCTCCGAATGAATGCGGAAAAACGTCCACCTGCATGCTATCAACCCATAACATTAGGGTTTTCTTGCGACTGGGCCAACTTCATCGGCCCATTGCGCCGCCATGATCGATAATCAACCTCCCAAACCAACTGGGCATTGAAGCCCTAAGTATGGAAAGTCAAATCATGTCGTTGGAATTATGGATACGACCCAAAATAGCCACCAATCGACGCGCAAAATCAGCCCACACACAGACAGAATTGCGAGATTCTTGCGTGTAGCCATTTTCACGCGGCAATTGCCGCTAATTCCACCGCCATGAATGTCGGATAGACACTGGGCTTTGAAGTTTGAAGCACGATCTTCCATCCCTTGCCGCCGGCACCGGCAATCCACGCCAGGATCACCGCCGATCCACGTCGGGATCGCCGCCGATCGAGCGAAGAAGATGGGCACGTGCAACTATCGCAAAAAAAATCTAAAAAATCCCAGAAAAACTCGCACGATATTACCACTTCTCGCCCTCACCGCCGTCGACTCCGCCGCCGTCCTTGCCAATCACTGATGTCCCTGTGATCGCCTATCACAAGGCTTCAAGATCCAACCACCGCCGCTCCGGCACGCAACCCCTGCCATCATTGAGAACGCCACGAAGAGAGGCTGCAGACCAGGCGCAAATCACGCGCAGAGGAGTGCGCAATTTCCAGCTGGTGCTGCACCGCCACCCATCGCCATTCTTGCAAACCGCCAGTGCTACCACAACCTCGGCCATCCCTGCTTCGATCCCCGTCGGCCGGTCACCACCACCGACGCGCCGGTGACCTGCGGCTGAGCCACAAACAGGCCCTACGCAACTACGATTTGGCAATTTTTCCGTCGATGTTTGTTCTTCGTGTTCTTTGTTTCTTAGTCTCGTTTTTCACAGCAAATTACATCAAAATCAATATAAAATTACAGGAAATAAAATTACATCATTTCCTACACTAACCACATATTTTCTCGTGGTAAAAAACGATTACAAACTGCGAATAAACCATCGCGCCAAAACCAAAAACAAATTGGGAGCCACGAGGAACAAAATAAATATATATAAAACATCGACGACATGCTTAAATGATTTAAAATACAATAAACCAACTGCACGACTCAGGCAGAGCCAACAACCACGAACGAAGCTCTGATACCAATTGATGGAACACGCCGGTGAAGGCGGTTCGTCCCAACGATCGATGTTGGATGCCAAACGTACACATACATAGTTTAATAAGATTAAATCGAGAAGATCAGTTATTACCTTAACATATCTACATATCTGGAGATTGATTCCATTGGAGATCTTCTAGCCTGTGTCCCACGAACCACGATCGAATGTCGGGTGGACAACAATCCTCCAATTCGTTAGATGCCAACCAAAACTAGATCTACAATGTTTTGAGAGAACTAAACCTAGTCGTCGTTCAACACATGAACATATGGAATGACCATTAGGGTTTTTCTCTCAACCATAAGATCCTATTTATAGGCATCTTCTAGGGTTTCTAGTTGGGCCAGACCAGGGATCTATAGAAAGTATAAGATTGGGCCTCCCATAAGTCCAAACACATATATTCAGCCCAGAATATAATTTGAACTTATAACATTAATTCATTCTTTAAACCCTTAAATTGGTTTAAAGTCTTTGTTTTTATTTTGAATCTACTCAATTGAAGGATCGAGAGATTAAAATTGGAATAGGTTTTTGTTATGAATTGATGGACCGAGAGGTGAAAATTGATAATAGGAAGTGAGAGTTTAATACATTTGTTTTTCTGTCCAACAAAGAAGAATTCATTTGTAGGATTAATATGTTTTTATAAGATTGATTAAGTTGTGTTTTTGAGACCAAGAGGAGATAATCAATAGTTAATAATCTAGGTTTTAATTGCCCAACCAAAGAATTAATTATACTTTACCAAGTTTTCCACCAATAATATCTTTTATGGGTTTGAATTATTTGTTTCTTGCATGTTGATCAGATTGGTAGATTTCTCAAGGATCTATTCTTTCATATATTTGAATTTCTTTTAAAAGTTAAGTTCCTTTCATAAAACCAAAACCCTTCAATTTGGATTAGCCCAAACAAAAGATTAAAAAACTATACTCAGTACATGAATTACTTTTGTTGTACTATCTTTGTGGGCTCGACATACCTTCGGGTTTTAAATAAATTTATTTGCCCTTTGCTATAATTTGTGTGCATATTTTGCATCGATCACACCGTCGTCAAAAGAGCTCCGGCGAACTAGAATAAAGTAGAACTGAGTAGACTGAAGGTGGAAAATGCAGAATTTTTTGCAAAGGTTTAGTGTAAATGCTATATTCGAAATGTTTGTTGCATGCACCTGGGATGCCTATTTATATGCATTCCACCACCTGAGGGAGCGTGTCGGACAATCAAGGTCCAACAGCAGTTACACCCGTGCTCATGATGATGCGGACGATTATGACGGGAGACACTGGCATGCGGGGCAGTTACAAGCGGCTGACTCGGAGCCATGAAGGTGAGCCACATCATATACCATGTGTGCAGACGTGTTGACTGGACCATCCCAGTCAACTGACCCACTTCGATGAGACCATCGAGCTCATTTCTGTTGTCCAAAAAGATAAGGTCCTGAAGGGCCGAGCCAAGGCCCAAGGACCCAAAGACCAAGAACCAAGAATCGGGGTCCGGGGCCCAGGCATGGGCTCGACCTGTGGCCTCGCAGAGGCCGAAGGCCAAGGCGAGGTGGGCGGCGGCGCGCGTGAGCACACGGTGGGCACGTTGTGCAACATCCCTAGCACACTCAATTATTACACCATATAAGTGTAAATGTATTTAAACATGTTAAGACAAAGTTAGATTCCCAATGTGAGATGTCTTAATTATTACATGTCTTTAATTAATACTTGTCTTATTAACCATGTAATAATGACGTCATGTGTCAACTTTGCGGATTCTCACTCACTGGAATACGGATTTGAGAAAATAAATATACCACGATTATCTACTTGCAACATAGATTGATTTTGTAATATTTAATTTCCATAAAATTAAATATTTATTCAAATAGCTTCAGATTCCAGCATTTAGCTTTTCCTGAGACGTTGATTACTTGTTCCGATTTGGTTGATTTGATGGGTCTTGAAGAGCGAATTGTTTGATTTCAAGGCAAAAATTTTAAGGAATATGTTTCAGACTTTCAACTATCAATATTTAATTAATTTAATCTTAATTAAATTTGAAAAAAAAAATCTAAACATAACCACCTAACAACCTCCCCCATCCCATCCATTCACTACCCTAGCCGACTTCATTCTCTCTCTCTCAAACGAGAAAATCCTAGATCTGATTCTCTCTTCTGTCACCCTCCTTCTCCCCGCGATGAAGACCTCCCCACCCCTATTGCCTTTGTTTCCCCGTCCTCTATCACTGTTGCAGGAGACGACCTTGTTCTCTCTTCCGTCGCCCTCCTTCTCCCCGCGATGATGACATGCCCCCTATCCCCTCTGTTGCCCCTGTCCTCTGTCGTCGTTGCAGGCGACGATCTTGTTCTTGGAGAAGATACTTATACAACCGACACCCAGACGCCTCTTCTCACCCTGTGTACCGCCAACTTTGAGATGCCTTTTAGCTTCAGTTCTTCGTCTTCTAAAGTCGGTGCCATCGTGGCAAAGGCTTCGCAGTTGGTCGAATGGAGGGTGGAGCACTTGTTCTGAGTGAGCCTTTGCCGACGTACCTATGACGGAGGGTGGAGCACTTGTTCTAAGTGAGCCTTACAACCTGGAGATGGCGTGGCTGGCGGTTGAGGAGCTTGAAGTGCGGTTCCCATTGGAACTGAATATGGAGGTCGTTCGGGCTTTGTGGAAAATCCAATTTCCAAACATCTGGTGAGCTCTAATCCCTAATTTCTATGTTGTGACCCTATATCTGAGCTTGTGGCTTTTTGCATGTTTAGATTCGATGTGGCTTTGAGGTTGTGGCTATATTTTACTTGCTCTGTCCCTTTGATTGTGAGTCTGTGGCTTCGACATGTATGGATTCGATGTGGTTGTGTGGTTGTGTCTATATTTTACTGAATTTGTCCCTTTGATTGTGAGCATGTGGCTTTGGTATGTATGGATTCGATGTGGCTTTGTGGTTGTGGCTATATTTTACTGAATTTGTCCCTTAAAAATAGTCTACATGTGGCTTTGGCATGAATGGATTCGATGTGGCTTTTTTATTGTGGCTATATTTTACTCCCTCTGTCCCTTAAAATTGTGAGCCTGTGGTTTTGGCATGTATGGATTCAATGTGGCTTTGTGGTTGTGGGAATTTTGAAGCTATGGATCTGATATGATTTAATTGTTCACGATTGCATTTGTTTTAAGTATGAACTCATTCATGATGCACTATTTATCTATGTGAAATGAGTTTAGCCGATTTGAAGTGGTTTCTGTAAACTCATTTAAGGATTCTAGGTTTCAAGTTATGGAAGCCATGATAAAAAAAAAAATTGTCTTCATTTGTTATCTTTACAAAAATTGTCTTTACTTCAAACATAGTAATGTCTAACTTTACAAAAATCAAGTCAATGCATTCTTTTACAAAACCTGTCTCATGCCTATGCTTCAAAAAAAAACTTATTCTTTCTAACTTTCTGTATGCATTCACAAACCTTGAATCAACTCCTCTATCCCATTTGCATGCCCTTAAGCAATTAAGTAGGCAATGTTTTCCCTAACCAATTGCATGTGCAATTCCAAGTTTCTTGGTAATTGATTATGCAATATAAGAGCATATTTACTCATATGTGGCAGCTCGTAGTTGTTACATTCCTTAACTTTCAATATCTCATGTAAACATGGTTGTAAAGAGAGAAAAACCTTGTTCAATGTCATAGGTTCTAGTATGTTAAAGCTTGTTAACACTACATCAATAAGCTCTTTTGCATCTTTGCATGCATGTTGTTGTTGTAGGCTTCGTATGGCTCTAAAAAAACCAAGATCATTCACATTAACATCTGGACTATTAGGTGGTTGCTGCACCAATGAAATCTGAAATCCATTTGCATTTACACTTTCTCTAAAATTTGGATCAGAGTCTAGAATATGCGGCCTTGCATTATCTTGTTTAATAAAAATTGTTTTACTTATGCATGCAGGCCACTTAGCCTTGATTGCTAGTAAGATCTGAAATAAGAAAGCATAATTAGATGCATTACAATAAAATTACAGTGGTTTATGAGAATCAATTCATAGTTACATGCATCACAACTTATAAAATCTATACTAGATACCTGCATTATTAAACAATCTTTGATTACTTGCTTCGCGATAGATTCTAGGGGTTTTATCTCCATAGTTCCCTTAGCTCTCTTCTTGTTGTTTCTTTTTGCTTCTACCTCTTGAGTAAATGGTCAAATTCCTATTTTCCATAAAAAAAATAACAACACCATTTTCTGAAGATATGGGCCGACATACAACACACATAAACATCACCTTCGGAATGAATTTTTTGCTCTTGCATGTCCTATGTGGGTCTGCTTCTTGCTGTGTCATGTAGTATCTGTGGGTGTTTTTTGTAAGATAAAACCACTTCTCATCTATGTGAATCACATTCTCCATTGGCTTGAACTTAAGCATATTCAAAGCACTATCAAATTCTATGGCTTGCAAACTGAAATTCATCCTTGAGAGATTATTAGGAGTTGTCAGATCAGGTTTTATTGTATTGGTGTGAGCTCTGATCAATTTTTCTTTAGTACATTGATAACTCTTGTAAAAGAGTTATATTCTCTTGATTTTAGTTCGTTTTAGAGAGCTTTTCGTTTATGTTTAACCAAATAAACGTTATTTTGGTCTGGTATTTAGTTGTTAGAGTCCTTTTGTGTTTATTTAATGATTTTGAATAAATAATAGTGTTTTTGGAGGATTTGGAGTGAAAATGTTGTGCAGGAAAATTTCCCTGTTTCTGAAGCTTGTGCTGGAGCAACGAAAATGATGCTATAGCATGGCGAGCTGGGCAAGTCTTTGGTCAAATTAAAGTCAGCACAACTGTGGGGGACCATTACATTTTAATGACGTGGGTTTGCTGAAATTGCTGAGGTGGAGGTCTGAAAAGTGTTGAAATTTACATATTCTTTCAAGGGCAATGTGGGAAATACATCTAAAAGAAGAAACCTAGTTGGAGAGAGGTATAAATACCACCAGCCACCAAAGAAAAGGGAGAGCCCCCATTTTTCATTTTCCACAGCTTCATCTTCCCCATTCGTAGAGAGAGAGAGGAGCAGAGCTAGAGAGGGAAAGCTTGAAGCTGTGCTGTGCAGAGAGGAATCCTGCGCTCCAGCATCAGCTTATCTAGAGAATCTCCATCTATTCTCCTCTATTTTGTAATTTCAGCTGGGAGGGAACATATTTCATCTGCTGAAAATCACCATTGCTGAGAGGAGAGAGCTTGAGAAAGAAGGAAGGAGCTGAATTTGTGCTAGTTTTCTTGGAGAAGTCTGGTGCTGCAGCAGAGAGGAATCATGTTTCAACATCAACCTATCTAGGTACAATTTCCATCTTTTATCTTCTTATTTTGTATTTTCAGATATTGTAGCTATGAAACATCACCTTAGAACTCTGTTCCTTGCTCTTTTATTTCTAGTTATGAGCTAAACACGTATGGCTTGGGCTATGGATGATGCTTGTTGTGCTTAATCTACATGTAAACATTGTGATGGCATGGAATGCTGAGTGTTCTAAGGTTTAATTTTATTAATTGCAGCTTTTGTAGGAACTTGTAGTTGTGATTCATGCTTAATCTTGGTTTGGGAAAATTAGGATTAAGCGTAGAAGCCTTGAACACTACACAAATCATGCATAGGAATATGTGGGTTTGTGTTTGCTAAAAAGCCTAAGAGAGTTGTAAATGGTGTTGGACCTAATTGAAATTGGGCATAGAAATATGTTAAATTAAATTAGAAAAGGTCATCTCACCTATTTTGGGAAATCTAGTTGAGAACAATAGTTTGGCAGCAACTTTACTCTATGTTGTTGCATGTTCTAGCATGTTGTAGCATGACTGTCTGAAGCAAGCCGATTCCATAGCCTAGGTCGTTTCTCCTAATTGATTAAGAATCTGTCAAGTTTGCTCGTATCAATCATCCCCTGTTTTAACCATCCCCTGTTTATATGTTTGCTGTTATTTTTCCATTTAAATCATGCCTAGATTAATCAAACCAACCAAAACTTATTTGTTCTCATCAATTAAATCAAGTTGAGTGTTTGTGTACCTTACCCCTTCCCTGTGGATCGATACTCGGAGAATACTCCATTTTATTATTACTTGTGACAGTGTGCACTTGCACTTGTGTGATTCACACACGAACATCCATCTTCCCACAACAGTTTTTGGAACATTAATGCTACCTGCTAATGTTCTAATTGTAGCTCTTTTTTTATAATGTATGGATTCGATTTGTGCTAAATTTACCTCATTTTTTGCTTATCTTGGCCTTCCAATTCTTTTGGTCACCACTTTCATTATTGCACCTCTTGCTCTTTCATTTTTTGCAGATTTCCAGATTTTTGATATAGATCTCCTACAACACTTGAAAATGGTGGCTTCCTTCATTTTCCCTTTGATTGGCTCTCAATCCTTGCAGTTTCCAAGGAGAAATTGCAAAATTTCTTCCTTAAGCTCATTTGATAAATCTTTTTGTAAACCCATCTATGTTTTCTGATTTTTGTTGCTATGTTTGTAATGATTTTTTAGGTTGTTCTTGTATTTATAGAATGTTAGATGCAAGACTTGAAATTTTAATTTTGGTGGTAGTTTTTTGCTCCATTTTTTGGGTTGAAAAAATAGTTTTGCAGGTTTTTTTGCTCCAATTTTTTGGAGCCAAAATTTGTATTTTTTCATTTTTTATTACTAATCCAATCCTTAATCCATCCCTTATTTTTTTGCATTGGTATGTGTGCACAAAAGCATGTAGACTATTTAAAAGGGACATAGGGAGTAAATGTGTAAACGACGTAAGTTGGCCAAGTTCTTTCAAATGGCATTATAATCACAATTATAAATTACACTAAAATCTAGCAAGAGAGGGCTCTCAAGTCTTTTTCAAACAAAAATTGGCTTCTAACTTGTACAAATTACAAACACTTTAATGACATCATGTTTTAAGCTGTTCATTATCTGAAATATTGTTTAGTGAAGGGAGCATCTCAACTTCATGTTTTACTACTTCAGTGATATGATGAGATGAAGGGGCTTTTTCTCCATTCAAACAATTTTCTAGGTTAAAATTAATGGGGAATTTGGCCACTCTTAGTTTATCAGGTAATATATTTCTCTGAATTCTGTCAATCATGATCTTCTGGGAAGGCTCTTTTAGCAGCTGTCATTTTTGTCATAATAGCCAACACGAACAGATTTTTAACCCACGTGAGAGCATGTCAACAAAAGTACTGTCACCAGCAAGAGTTTAGATCATCATAAATATGATTCATCAATGCAAATCAAAATACTTAAAACAATTGTTCTTACCTACAATACACAATGATAATTATCAGTATTGACTAAGCCAACAAGAACACTTTCTAAAAGCCAGCCATAAGTTTCATCTTCAGCAGGTCCTACATAACTGATTTCCACTCCAGATCTACATATGATAATACGCTTCTTTTTTAATATTAAGTAACACAACCTAAAAAACCAAGAACTACCAGATAATGTAATAACATAAGAAACTTCAATTGAATTCTACTCCTCATAATTCCCTTGCTTTTGTCCTCTTTCTACATCCTTTGAGTTGCTTTCTTGATAGAATAATATGATAATTAGGCGAGCAGTGAACTGGTAAGTTTCCAAAGATTTATTGTATGTATGTCTTGCTTATTTTTATCTCAGAAACCAATGTGTTTTCTTCAAGATAGTATATGATTTTTAATTCATGTTTTCACTAGAGTTAACAGTGGGTCACTCACCAAGAATACGGGTGGAATTGTCATCCTCAACCCACACTTGCTTGCTAGCATATGCATTGTATAAGCGATTAATTGAACACTCTACTCGGCAACTTTTCTTTATTAAGTTCACTTAGAAATGAAGAACTGTCTCACTGCAACCTAAACAAATTGATTAGGGTGCTGGAGCTCACACCCAACTAGCATTTTCTGGAAGTGGGATGCAATTTTAATGAAGCCATGAGCACATATCAGATTAGCTATCTGGACAAAAATTATAAGCTTCTCCATAAATGTCATGACATGAAGAATTTGAAACCCAGAGCTTATATTTTTTTAGTATTCTTGCTGGATGCTGAACCCTTCCAATTCTCATAAGTGCAATTCAAATTGCACTTAATACATGCTCAATGCAACCTCAACATGCCTCAAGGTGACTATGTATTAGATAAGTGAAACTATTTAAAGTGATGTATTTAATATAATGAAGTGATATAATTAGTGAAATTATGACAATTACACCAGATAATACAAAATGAGGTATTTGGCGTAATGAAATAATAAAATTAATCCAAAAAAATGAGAAGTTACAATACACATAGCTAAACAATGTATTTAGTGCAATGAAATGATGTGATTAGTTAAAAAATCTCTAAACAGAACTAAACAATGTATTTAGAGCAATAAAAATGATGTAATTAGTTTTAAAATATTATAGATTACTCTACACAGAACCACACAATGTATTTAGTGCAATAAAATGATGTAATTAGTTAAAAAATTATAGATTACACCAAACAATTTATTTATTGCAATGAAATGATGTAAATAGTTGAAAAATGATAGATTACACTACATTGAGTCAAACAATGTATTTAGAACAATAAAATGATGTAATTATTTTTAAAAGATCGATAAATTATACTACACAAAGACATCACATCTCAGAGAGCAGATTAACATAGGAATATTCACATTAAGCACAAATCAAGTTAGTAGATTAACGTAGAACATTCACATTCACAAATCAGATAATAGAAGACATCATACATTGCAATAAACAATACACATATGATTCACAACGAACATTCATATTAATGCACATTAATGCAATTCGAAAAGAAAGAAATCAGATTCATCATAGAAATATAAAAACAAATAAACTCACATTAATCCTGAAATATAAAAACATATCGGGAAATAAATATACGTGCAAATAACGACGCGGATGTTCGCAGTGAAGAATAAGTTTGGAATTTGCGATCGTAGGGCGCTTGAATTGCAAAAGGGGAATTCAAAGTTTGGAAGTACAATTTGCAAAAGGAAACGAAAATATATCAATTATTTTTAGATTTTTTAATAAGAATAAATAATTAATTTTTTTTATATGGGTATGGATCTTGAGATTCGTCTTGCACTAAAACATTGTGAAACGGTATTTCACAAGACCAACTCAACTATAAAATAGTGTTGATGGTTGGACATTGCTTAAGGCATTACCATTTGCATTATCCATAACCCCAATAGAGCAACTTGAACAAATTAAAGTTTCAAATTTTGATTTTGCAAAAAACTAAAAAAATATATTATGAATTTAAATTTAATTTTGTAAATATTAAGTTATTTTTTATTAAATTACAAAAATAATTAATGTTGGAATTAAATTGCTAAAAAAGACGAACATAAGGAATTAAATTGCATTTTGTAATCGTTATTTTTGCAAAAATAAGCAAACGTTAGGAATTAAATTGAAATTAACTTTTTAATTAAAATTTAAAAAAATCGAGCTCAATCGGAGCTCGACACCAAATCGAGCTTAAGTTTGAAATTATAATCTTGATCGAATCGAACTCAAACTCAAGTCTTAAAGTTTTTTTTATCAAGTTGTAGATTGACTATGTTTCACTCGACTTGAAGCAATTAAGGAAGGAAACAAAACGAGTATGTTTTTAAAAAAAAAGGAGAATGAAAGTATTCAATGCTTGTAAAAAGAGTTTTTTAAAGAATACTTAAAAAAATAATTGGAGTGCTATTATATTGTGTTCCAGATTTTGTTTAGGATGCCTTCTAAAATGACCAAAACCACATTTTTATAACATTCCATCTCCTTAATAAATGGTGTAGATCTAATAGATCACACCATTTATATTGTCTAAAACAATTTATATAACTCTAGAAATAGTTTACAAGTTCTATATCTATTATTTTCTTTACTAATAATCTAGTCTATAGCTTCTAAACATAAAAGTTATGTTGCACAATGTTCCAAAATCTAAAGTTCTATCTTATTCAGACACTTCAGAATATTTAAGAACTTTATAGAATATTCCACACTTTCTCTAATATTCTAAACCATCACATATTTTAGTACTATATAAGTCTATAAACTTTCAGAATTCTACATTCATTTCAGAATATGTAGTTTGGGTTATGGAGAAAGTGAGAGTGGAGCTTTTGGTTGATGAAGGAAAGATCAAGGATTAAATATTGAAGAAATGCATTTGTGGGAAGGAAAGAGAATGAAGAAAAGAAAAAATAGAGAAAGCGCATGTTTAAGGCTTTAAGTTGGATTATAGTAAAGATCGAGATTATTATGCAGGTAATAATTATTAGAAAATGGGATATATGGTTTATGCTTTTAGATTGGAGTTGATTGGTAGGTGGATAAGGCTGTCTTAATCATCCACAAATCAAATGCATTATTGAATGTCCGGATAATGCATATTTTCCCCTTTGATTGAATATGTGGAATTTGATTATTAGTCTGATTAAACATGTAAAATTTAGATTTTGGATTTTGGAATTGGGACTTGGAATTGTGTTTTTATAATTTGCTAAACTTGAATTTTGCTATTGAATCTATTTTATTTACTATATTTCATAAATTATTTGTTTAATGACATGATATACTCGCCTCGCACTGAGTTGCCTCGCCTCGCACATCCTTGTCGCCTCCGCTCACCTCTCGCTTTTTTAAAATAAAAGCCCCAATGTTTGTTGTAATCTTTTATCTTATTCATTTCTCCTTCATAACGTAAGTAAAAACTAAAAACTAATTCTAGCCACATAAGTTAGTTTATATATGTGAGAACAATAGATTTGCATTGAATAAGTTATTTAATTGACTTTCTTTATTTAGGCTTGATTCTTGAATGTATAGACCAGATGCCTCATGAAAAAAGTACAAACAGGAGAGACACAAAAACTCCTGTGACTGTTAGGCGATCTGCAAGGAAAAGAGGTCAAAATTAAAAGGAGTTGGAGATAGTTTGAATAATGCCTTGTTTACTGGTATGCTTACTTGATTTGTAAGGACAAAGTATTGTTTTCAGGAAACTTACTAAATACGGGAATTTCTCATCTTAGATTTACTCGTAGTCTTAATTGTGTGAAGATTGAAGAACTTGAAATATTTTCTATGGTTATTTGGAGTGATATATTTATTCAGAATGGATTTTACTTTATAGTTTCGGATCTTCTCCTGTTAGTAATGCCATTAAAATGAAAAAGAGCAATTGTCTAATTTTCATATACATGCAGAGAACATGAAAAACTCCAATTAAAAGAATTGTAGTCAAAGAAGAAGAAATTGAAATGATGTGGAGTCTATTGATATTAATCCTGAAATGTTTTCACCAAAAAGGGAAATGTTCTCGCATTGGAAACTGCTAACCCAGAAAAAGAAAGCAATGTATAGTTCTTTTTTAAAAAATTTCTGAAATTAAAATAAAATTTATAAATTACACTTATCAAAACCTGGAGTCTATAATTATCATCTGAGAACAACTTTCAACTTGCTTTCCACTTGCTCCCGCACTTTCCACTGCACCAAAAAATTTCACAGATTTTCAGTAGTAGATGAAGTGCTTTTATCAATGGTAAGAGTTTTCTTGAAATGCCTACCTGCAAATCATTAATCTCCTCATCAGTAAGTGACCGTTCCATCGACCTGTATGCTATCCTGTAACAATGACTTGTCATCCCTTTCTTGTTCGTGAAGTTGTCGATCAATTTCACCTGTCAAAATGCTCCACATATCATATCAGCTTACCAAGAACACCAAAACTATTTATAAGGATATCAAAGGTTTGCACCATTATCAGAATCAATTATCAGATTTGTCCCACAATGCCATCATAAATAAGGTTGTTTGGCTAGCATTGATGCTAAGACTATCCTCATCAGTGACCGACCTCAACCCAACCATTTAATAAAATACTAATTTTTCTACTATTCATTACACAACCTACCACTTAATATTTTATAACTCTCCCATTAGTGACCAAACCCAACCACGACTCTTAATTAAAATATTAATCTCTACACCAACATTATATAACAAAATATTTTGAATACGTAATTATAATAAATAAATTATTATGCACTAAAAATTTATAATTTATTTGAGAAATATTTTTGTGTTAATAAATACAAAAGAAAATATAAATTAACATACAAATATGATAGATGAAAATTTAAATTTACTAGTACATTAACTATAAATTATATATTCTAATATCTATTTAAAAACAAATTTTTAAGAATTTAAATATTTTGCAATAATTACTTAAGATATATAAAATATAAATAATACTTTTCTGTATCACCTATGTTACCCTTTGCCACATGTCAATTTTAGAGTAAAACAAGTAAAGGTTGCAGAGAAGCTGTCTGCCGTCCTTGTTCCGTCCAAAGTCACAAATTTTTTATTTTTTTTAACCCTCCATTATTTTGTCTTTTGTGGTGACCAGAATTGCCTGGCCACCAATGGGAGTAGTCTTAGAAGGCTGCCTCAACAACTTCAACAACATCTCAACACTTATATTTTTAGCAAGATTTGCTGAAACGCAGGTTGTAACTAAATCTCAAACCTAAGGTCTTGTTACAATGATATGAACATGCTTTCAATTGATTTAGTCTTCTTATTATTAATCAATTTCCTTATCTAATTAGTAATTTAAAATGTTATTAGGGTTAAGTTTGTTGAGCTTTGTTGTTTAGGGATCAACGGTCCCTTATTTAAAGTTGTGAGTAGTGAGTAGAGAGTTAAACAAAATAGAAAAAGGCAGCTGCAGCTGATAGGCCTCGTAAGATGATTTATTTGTTTTGGGCGACACAGTTGTGTCTATTTGTTCTCATTATATCAAAGTCTCAGTTCCGTTCATCTTCACTCCATCATACTATAGCTTTAAAGCAGTTTCTTAATCACGATACCAACAGACATACCTCCTCAACCAGATCTCCAGCAATACCTCTGACAACTTCACATAGGTTGTTTTCAGTAAATGAATCACTGATCCAGAAACTCATATCCTTATAACATGGAGGAAACTGCAAATTTGTTGTAACAAATAAAAAAGAGTGTTAAACACACGACCGTGCTTGTCATGGCAAATAAGCTGTGTAATTGTATATTGATAAATATTTCAGCAACGTCAAAGGCATACCTTCGAAAATGGTTTAAACTTAACACCAAGCTGGCCTTTGGAGAACTACAAAGAAAAAGTAACAGAGCATTAAGTGTTGATGTTTCAATAAAACAGGATGAACAATATTTTAAAGATTATATACTTGTGAAGTAAACCGCTCATCAGTACTCCAGAAAAGGCGGATATCTGGGATATCAAATAAAACCATAGCTAAGCGTTCCAGTCCAAGCCCAAAAGCCCAAGCAACATTGTCGGTTCTACCATTTCTCTTTAATATGTCTTGCTCCATCACTCCACAACCTAAAACTTCCAGCCATGTTTCCTAAATACTTTAAATAAAATCAGTAGAACTTCATTATAAAGCAACCAAATAAAGAACTCATTCATATCTATAACTACCAAAAGAAAACATGACAGCAACAATTTTTGTCAGACAAGACATAGCATCAATTTGCCTCATCAGTAGCATGCCTTAAAACAATAAGAGAACTCAACAGATGAATGAATACAAGATATGTTTTAGGGTTAAGTTGTTTTTACCAATAGTTGCAATACAAAGAATACCTGAAAGTAGATTTCCAATTCAAATGAGGGATTGGTGAAGGGAAAATATGTGTCAATCCAACGCATTTCCACGGTGCCTGAAAAACTATTTAATGTCATAGGTTGGGATGTTTCATTAATCATAGGATACACCAAGCAATCATTAGTTTTTAAATATATTACAAACTTTAGGAAATAATGTTGGCTGGTGAAGAATATGTTGATTAGTTAATAACTGCAATCTGAAATATCTTTTCATTCACACAGGAATATCATCAACAGTACTTTGCAAAAACTCCACATCATTTACAAATGAGCAAAATCCTTTTTCTAACATTTTCTCTTCTATCTCTAATTCCTTCTAAACAGGAAGGCGTAATAGGGTTTGGGGTAGCCGGGTTGGGGCAAAGGATCAATAGTATCTGTCTTTCCACATGGTGGAATAATTTGAAAGATAATAGGGGTCTCAATTTCTTTTCTTGATAAATAAAAATGAAAAAACTATTTCAGTCCAACTATACCAAATAAATGGCGAGCCAAACCCTCGAGACATTTCTTTAAATCCTCAGCTGCATATAGAATAGCATCTGTTCCGGATCCCTCCCAGTCAGCTGGATTAAAAACACGAACACCTTCCATCTGAATGTTCACCAAAAGCATCTTCAACTCAATACTGTATTTCAACTAAAATTACCAGAAATTATCCACAAAATACAAACCTGATGGAATACAGGATAGTGGGTAGCATCTATTGAATCTCTGCGGTAAACATCTCCTACGACAAGGAAATGAGTGTGCCCTTCCCTCAGTAATTCAGCTTGATGGGCACTCGTATGGCACCTCAAGACAGTTTGAGAATCTACGTAATATGTATCATTGTAACTCCTGCTTACATGATCAGCAGGCACCAACACATCATCAAAGTTCTGCAAGAACACAATAATACATCCTTTAGATGCATGGACAAAACCAAAAATCTAAGGCATCACTCACAACTTTCTGGTGGAGAGCTGAAGGGCAAGACTGTGAGCATCTAAAGGATTCAAGATAGAGAATTATAAGCTAATACCATGTAGAAACCGAGGCTGTTGTTTATGCTGAGTCTAACTTGAGGTTTTCCCACTAGATTGCTAGAAATAAGTATCGAAGCCAGGTCAGCATGTAAGTTTTACTTTGGATCTTGAGTATGCCTCTCAAGTAAGAGAATCATTCAGTATTTCAGTTTACAATATGGTTGTCCAATCTGGCAACTCAGCTCCTTTATGTGTAACTGCAGATAAGCTACTATCTTGATGCTATATGTGATAACTAATTACATTTTCTCGGCAATTAGTTATTGCAATTTGCATGAGAATTTTAAAATCATTTCCTAATTATGGCAATGCGCTGGGAAGAATCCATATTTTGTCAGTGATTTGTTCTCTAAAGGCACATCAGAATAAATCCCTTATTGAACTCATAGCCATGCACTTGGAAACATATAAATGAAGTTCGCATAGCCCTAGCTCGTCAATAACCAGTATCAATTCCAACAATTAAAGCATCGATAGGAGCATAAGGGCATCAAACGACATGTTGGGATTCAGTAAAAGAAACAGACTAGATGTGAAATAAAGTAATCTTAATGAAGACCGCGATAGAAACTTGGAATCCTTCAATGATATGATGAAGAAACCAACATACCGCTTTCACGGATACTATAGGGCATAAATCTTCGAACTTGGTAAATTGGTTGGGGTAGCTGGAGTCGAAATAGTCAAAGATTGCATTCTTGAGAATGCCGAGGGGATGACGATCCCTCCTATGAAGCTGCAACCCCAGCTTAGAGAAAATTGAATCCGGAACATTGTTCGTCGGATCATCCTTCACGATTTCTGCACATTTATAAACATAGTCATCGAGTCTCCATTGAATCAATTGTTCGGTTATTGAAGCTAAGTGTGAGTGTTGAATTTACCATCCCTAGAAAATTTGAGACCGCCGAGTTCGAGAAGCGTGGCGGAGATTGGTTGCCTCGACGCCTTTCGCGTGCGAAGCTTATCTGGAGAAAAAGCAGCAGCGGAGGTGGAGAAATGAGAAAAGCGGAGAGTAAAAGTCAGGCTCCTGCTGCGGTGGAGCAAAATGGAATGCTTGAACAAGGTGGCGGAGTGAGCCAATGAAAATGAAGACGCCATGGAAGCTCTGTGAGTTCTAGTTACATACACATATAAGCTGTGGTGATGGCTTCGATTTGTTTTGGATAAGCAATTTATAAATGGGCTAACTCGGCCCGGCCCATTTTAATATAATGGGCCGTCGTCTAACGTGCGAAAATAATTAATTTTGAGTAAATGATACTCCCCCAATTAGAGAAAATTGCATGAATAAGTTAGGGTTTTCAGTTGTGGAAGCATGGAAGTTAGGGTTTTCAATTGTGGACTCCTCTAATATAACTGTCTATATCAAAGACGGTTTTAGCACAAAATAGAGATAAACAGTCTTTCTTAAAGACGGTTTGACTTTAACTATAACAAAACCGTTTATACTGAAGACGGTTTAAATAAATCATATTAATTAATTCTTATTATTAGTATCAAAAATTAAAAACTAAATAAATTATGAAAAAAAAAAAAGTTATACCAACCGTCTACATCAAGCTGGGGAAAATCAAAATAAAAAAGTATTACCGTAAACATTAAAGACGGCTATTAAAAATGAAATATGAATAAAAATAAAAATTAAAACCGTCTTTATTAAAGATGGTTTGAAGTCACGGGTTCGCCAAACCGTCTATACTAAAGACGGTTTTTTGTCAATATTCGTTCACCTGTTCGCATGCTCAGCTTTTGCAGAGGAATCGGTTTTAAAACCGTCTATAATAAAGACGGTTTAGCTTCACGGGTTTGCAAAACCGTCTATATTAAAGACGGTTTTATGCCAATATTCGTTCGCGTGAATCCTCGCTTCAGCTTTTGCAGAGGAATAATGTACTCGGTTTTTGAAACCGTCTATAATAAAGACGGTTTAACGTCACGGGATCGCTTAACCGTCTATATGAAAGACGGTTTATGTCATTCACGGGTTCAGGCGTACCGGCTTTTGCAGGGAATATTGTACACGGTTCTAAAACCGTCTTTATTAAAGACGGTTTTATGTTGTAACCGTTTTTATTAAAGACGATTTTAGTATGATTTTTTTCAACACCTCGAACTTCATTTGCATTCGCACGAATCTCCTTTCATTTTCCTCAATTCCCACGAACTTTGATTTGTTATTTCACAAATTTTTGTTCTTCAACTCATTTTCTATATGATTTCTCTCTAAATTCCTTCAATCTTTCTTTCAACATGAATTCTTCTTTTGAAGTTTTATTATTTTGGGAGAGCACTAATCTGCGAAAATCCCGATTATTCACTGGAGATATCAAAGACATTGTATCACTGGGAATTGATTGATAAAATATTTGAAGCTGCTGGTTGGAACAAATCGGAGTGGGAGCTGCAATTAAATTTGTCGCTTTTTGACATGCCAGAGTTCACGGCTGTCGGTCTTAATAATGATAGCAACATGCTAACATTATACAAGTATAGCCATTTATCGCCGGCTATATTTATTACGCGTCATGCTGTGGATGGCGGAAGCAATGTCGGACATGATGAAATAGGTGGTGATGAAAGTTTATCCGACAGCGTAGGCAGCGACGGTGTCGAATTATGGCCAGGCTCTGACAGTGACGATGAAGATGAAGATATTGGCACATCTATCCGGAAGGGTCCAGAGGGAGGCATGTCTACACAGACATTGGTCATGCCAATCCTAATGAGACGAATTATTTTGATGATGTACCGGTAATGTGGAATGGCAATCCGCGTGACATTACAGCCGGTATATATTTTCACTCAAAAGATGATATGCAAGAGGCCATCACTCTTTGGTCTTCTGATAAGGGTGTCGCATATCAGACCAGAACAAGCAACAAAAAAATCTGGGATGTTTACTGTGCCACAAATCATGTTTCCTATCCTGCAGATCTTCGACAAGGCCCTCCATGCCAATGGAGAGCCCGAGCCACACTCTCAGTGGCTGGTGGTGGTTGGAAGCTTACTCATTGGGTGGACAGACACAACTGCTCAGGAAGTAATGTTGGGCAACAAGGGCGGAATGTCACAGCCGAAATGATATCCCATCTGATCTGCGGTCAAATTGAAGTGGATCTGGAGTACAAGGTTAAAAGTATCGTGGTAAATGTCCGTGAAGCATTCAATGTAACCGTGAGCTACAAAAAGGCTTGGCACGGACGAAGAAAAGCGTTGGATTACCTATTTGGTGATTGGGAGACGAACATCCACAATTTACCCGGATATATGCACTCTCTCGTGCAACTTAATCCAGGTACAAAGGTGGTTTGGAAATTTAAAAAAGGTGATAAAGATGAGTCACGCCGGATGTTGAAATATGTGTTTTGGGCTTTTGGTCCTTATGTGCGGGCTTTTCAGCACACATTTCCGGTTGTCATGGTCGATGGAACGCACCTTTGTGGTAACTACAAGGGCAAGTTGTTGATAGCAGTTACCAAGACCGCGAACAACCACATACTGTGATCGGCGGTGGCTGGGCTGTGATCGACGGTGGTAGGATGGTGGCCGACGGTGGATAATTTGTTTGGCAGTCTATTACGATTCAATTTTGAATCAGATGGTTTGATTTATTCCCCTTTTAAAACCGTCTTCACTAAAGACGGTTTTATTTTTTTAAATTATTAATAATATTGTTAATTAAAATTGTAGTTATGATTTATTAAAATTGTTTATTGTAAACCGTCTATATTGAAGACGGTTTATGTACAAATTATAGAAACCGTCTTCATCAAAGACGGTTATACTAGATGCTTCCACAAGCCTAGGGTTCGTATTTATTTAGTCTACAATATAAAATTTTGTTTTAGGGAAGGAAATCACCCCCCCCCCCCCAATCATTCCTACCAAATTGTTACTCCCTTTTAAAAATGGTAAATTTTATATATAATAATAAAATATTAATTCCACTCAATTCATTCTACACTTACAATCTTTAATTTCGTACCAAAAAAATAGTGACAATTGTAACTAGAGTGAGAGAGTATTATTTAAAAGAAAATAGTGGATATTTAAAAATAGTTTTAAATTCAAAAAATTTGTTAAAATCTATTAAATTGATAAGTTTTAAAATAATCAATAATTAAAGTAATAACTACTAAACAAATCAAACTTATGATTTGTTTGATTGGTGAATTTTAAAATCAAGGAATTGAATCATTCTGAAACTCACTTTATTTATAGGTTTTAGATTCAAGGTGTGGTGGGTTCAATTTCATTTCCAAGTTTTCATTACTCAAATATTTTTTTTTTATTTTCTTCATTTCATGCAAATTATAACTATTATTTCAATATTTATAATTAATAATAATTATCATTAAATATCAGATATAATACATTATTGTTATAAAATTTTAAAATATATTATATTAATATAATATTTTATTGCATTTGGATGTTCATTATAAATTTCTAAGGAGAAATTATTTTTTAATAATTTGATTTTTTCTTGAAGCTTAGGATTCTTCAATTGAAAATCTATTGTAATCATATTAATCACTTCTGTAACGCCCCCAACTGATCTTCCCAACTTTGTGGCGCGCTACAGTCGTGGTTGACAATTTTCAAATATTTTCCAAAACAGAGACAGCGGAAGACTTGTAATCAACCGTCAAGATAATTTAGAAAAACATCATTCAACATTTAAAGATACATCAATCATTTGTAAAATAACAAGAGAAAGAGTTAAGCATTTGTTTTCTCAAAATATCCAAACAAGGGAAGGAAAGATGTATCAGAGTGCGGTGCAGCAGTGTATGTAGCGTAGTGGATATGCATATCTCAAGATCTATTTCTCAAAAAAATTTACAAAAAAAACACATGCATCGTCTTTACACCGTTGTTCCTCCATCCTTGCTGCTTAACCTGCGTATTTTAGAAACAATATGAGGGGTTGAGTACTAATGTACCCCGTGGAGACATGCCCAAAAACATACATTAAATATGAAAGTTATGCTAACACACACAGATAAGCACGGGGTTTTATTGAAAAGTGCCGTGTTATCTAAAACATTTTAGTTCGCTGCAGCTATCTACCATGCTATCATATCTGTTTACCGTTGTAACTGGAAGTTGGCCTACTTCCGAATTACGATGAACAGCTGGGAATGGGCGAACCACTCTACCCACTGTCATCAATTAGTGCACTAGTCTTAGTATGTTACCTTGAGACCCGATCGATTTAAGAAAGAAAAGAAATACACAGCCTTATCTCCCTAGAGCTTCAGTACGCCAGCTGAACAGTCCGAGCTCATAAACAAAGTAAGGTTGCTAGCCTTCAATAAATGATTAATAAGACTAGTTCAAGCACCACAGTACTTGGTTCTCATCTTAGGTTTTGGACTCTTTGATGATAGCAATCAACAAATGAACAAATATGGTAGCACAAAACATTTAGGCATAGTCAATAAATTTTAAAACAAAACATTTTCACACACATTTGGAAACTGAGCACAAGGCTCGAAAAGGCATTTTACTTTTACTGAAAATAGTCCCCACCTGTGTTTTGCTTACAAACAATTAGATGCTTTCGTTAATCGTGCAGTTGAGTTGTACCACTTTATCCTTTAATTTCCTTCAAATAATAATCACACACATATATTCAATTAGGATAGATGGTCTAAGTATTTCTATCAGTCCTAGCTGATAATACTAGACAAAATTATGATCTATGACTCACAATCAAACTGACACTCCCCACTGTCTAACATGCATTCCCTTCCGTCGAAACATGCTCGTTACTTTAACAAACTCAACAGAAGTGTTAACCAAACCTTGGTTAACCAACTTAATTTAAAGCACGTTTATATATAGATACATATATATATATATATATATATATATATATTACTATATTATTATCTTCACACACACGTGTATATATATATTATTATATTATATTATTGTTATTATATATTATTATTATTATTATTATTGCTTTAAACCATTCACATCCAGGATCACAGGCCTCCTATATCAAAATACAACCTAAAAGGGTAATTTTACAAGGTAAGTTAACCGGCAACTTACTCTAAGGTTCATCTGTTCAAGCTACCAACCAACGAACAACCATTTTTCGGGTCTTACATCAACTGCCCTGTAGGCCAACTTGTTCAGAATAGCCTTCACAGATTATCCTTATTTTAGGCCAGTCACAAACCCTAACCTTCAAGGATTAATTCATTTATAGGATTCTGTGCAAGGATGTAAAAAAATATGAAATCCATGTTGCCGATAGAGTTGGATATAAATTAACACATAGATTTAGCCTATAAGGCCAATCATTAGAACATAAAAAATAAATACATAAATTAAATGCAGAAATTTAAATTGCTTACAACTTTTGTAGCCAAACTTTTATGAAATATTTATTACAAGAGAGAAGGGCTTAGAGAGGGTTTTTACAAGAGGGAAGCTCGTCAATACAAGTGTGTCTTCCCCAGAACTAGGAGGCTCTATTTATAGGTCTCGGACACCAAACACTTTACAATATATTTGAGCGAGGATTTTAAATCCGTTGCTTACAGAAAAAATTGAACATATTTTACAGGAGTCGCAAAAGGCTAAAAAGTCATACTATTACTAGTCAAAAGGCTAAAAAGTCATACTATTACTAGTCAAAAGGCATTATTAATGCCATACTATTCTTAGTCTATAAGGCATTTATTGCTGCCACACACTCTTGTCGGATATCACTTCCTTCAGATTAAGCTTGTTGATGAGTCGGGTGAGGACTTCTTTCCTTTCTTTACGGCTTCTGTTATTTCATTGAACAATTTATCAATGTCAATTTCTGCTATATCATTTAGATCCTGGGCTTCCTGGAAGTCATCATCATTAATTTTCATGGAGTCTTCTTCTAATTTTCTTTTTAATTCCTCCATGTATTTGGCTATTAGCTGCTTTCTGGATAAATGAGTCGGACCAGATGAGGATTCTGAAATTTCTTCAGTTTCAGCTTCTTTGATCTTCTTGTAATTACAAATTGTATCATTGATTAATTGTATGGTATCATCACCATAGCATTTTTTTTGTACTAGGATCAATTTTCCTCATTTTCTCCCAATATTTTGAGAAATATCTTCTCTTAAGACAAGGAATCCCTGATTCAGTATAACCAAATTCTGATTCCCATTTAAGGATCCAAGGGATTAAAAATTATGTGAAGAACATTACTTCATCAATGTCTTTTATTAAGACATTTTCTTTTAGATAAAGAGATAATTTTCTCCATTCTTTAAAATTCTGAATCATTGAATCTGGCAGAATATTAATGGTAGTACCAAAAGTATTCCACCAATTAAAAAATCAATTTGGTATCTCTTGGTTATAAACCTTTGAGCAAATTTTTATGAACCAAGAATGCTTTCTTTTAGGATTCTCATAAAAGAATACTTTGTGGAAAGCATTGATATAATCCCAATAGTTATATTTCAAAGTTACCTTATTAGTCGGACTAGTAACTTCCTTCTCTGAGGATGGGGATATTCCCCATTCTTCAATGAATATAATCTTTTTGATCACTATTTTACTGAAGTTATAAACCTCTACCTTTTTATTTGGCTTGAAGTGATTTATTTCACAATATTTATTATCTTTCAAAATTTCTTCATAATAACTATAAACGGAAGATGTATCTAGGGTATAACCCATGTATCTCTCCATTACCACCCAAGAATTATTTTTCCATTTTATATCATTATTATTGAGCAGAAATATAATTTATGTTTTCTCTTTTTCAATATAATTTGTAATATTATCATTCTCATCTTCTTTTCCTAAGATACTAGCATAAGATGTGTCTGATGAATTCTCTTTATCTCTTTGTTTCTTATATTCTAAAAATTCTTGATATTCTTTATCCTGAGGGGATGCTATAAGCTTCCTTTGTCCAAAACTTGTCAATATTTGAGGGGTATATCCCCTTCCTCCTTTTCCTCTATGAGAGGAATTTCTGCGACCCGAAATACTCATTCCTGAAAACATGATAAATATTCACGGGTTAAGAAATCAGGAAGACTATTTTCTTCTCTTTTTTATAGATAATTTCAAAATCAAAAGGAGATAAATGTGCTTGCCATCTTGCAAACATTTGTTTAGACGCATCATGTTTAAAATCTTTATTAAACATAAATCTTACAGCATTACAGTCTGTTTTAATAATAAAATTTTGATTATATAAATTATCTTGAAATTTTAAAACACATTTGACAATTGCAAGAACTTCTTTAGTTGTAGTAGCATAATTCTTTTGAGCATTATTTCATTTTCCAGAATAAAATCTAACCAAATAATTTTGTTTGGTTTCTGGATTTACTTGGGTTAGAATACCACCGTATCCTATGTTAGAAGCATCTGTTTCTATAATTTTTTTCCAATTAGGATTACTCAACATAAGGCAAGGAAGAGTCTTTACGCTTTCTTTAATTATTTTTACAGTATTAGTATGGTCTTTAGACCATGATTTAGGTTGTTTCTTCAATCTATCATATAAGATTGCTGTGTATTTTGCCAAATCTTTAAAATAAGGAGCGATATAATTAAGACTCCCTAAAAACCTTTGAAGTTGGATTTTATCAATAATTTCGTCAGGAGATTTTTCTGCTAATTCAATACTTCTGTTAATAGGAATTATATTTCATTTTTCAATATTATGACCAAGAAATTTAATTGTAGTTTTAAATAAAATCATTTTTGGTTTTGATATTACTAAACCATTTTGAATAATAAGTTTCTTAAAAATTTCTAAATGCTTAAAATGCATTTCTATATTTTTTTGAAAATATTAATATGTCATCTATATAGACAATAATAAACTCACTATAAGGAGTAAAAATATCATTCACAATTTTCTGAAATTCAGAAGGTGCATTTTTCAGACCAAAAGGCATAAGATTCCACTCACAATGACCAATAGGTACATTAAAAATAGTTTTATATCTATCATTTTTATCAATCTGAATTTGTCAATATCCTGATTTTAAATCAAATTTGGAAAATATAATACTATCATATAATCGACCCAGTAAATCCTTTTTATTAGGAATTAGATGTCTAATCCATTTTAATATTTTATTTAATGGTTTATAGTTTATTACTAATCTTGGTTTTCCTCTTTATATTTCAGAGTGTTTATTAACATAGAAAGCTGTACAGGACCAAGCAGACTGTGAGGGACTAATGAGTCTTTTGTCTAAAAGAAATTTAATTTCTTTTTTACATAATTCTAGATATTTAGCATTCATTTGACAAGGTCTAGCCTTAGTCGGAATATTTTCTTCTTTAAAGTTTTCTTCATATAGAAGAGAAACAATATGTCTTTTTCTATTCCAAAAAGCACTTGGATGTTCATTACAAATTTCTAAGGAGAAATTGTTTTCTAATAATTTGAATTTTTCTTGAAGCTTAGGATTCTTCAACTGATCATCTATTGTAATTATATTAATTTCTTGCTTTAAGAAATTTAATTGATTTTGTTTCTGAATGATATTATCATAAATATTATTTAAAATCCTTGAAAAAGGTTCTTTATTAAATTTGAGAATAATCTCATTATTATTATTGGTTCTTGTAATCCCATCTTTATCTATCTTTTTAATAGGATAGATTTTATTTAGGAATGGTGTTCCAAGTATAACTTGATTTGAAATATTCTTAGCAAGAATAAAGCTATTTGGAATGCAAATATTATCTATACAAATAAAAGCTTCTGGCAATTTATAATTAATCTGGAGTTTACCACCTCCTGCATGCCATAGAGAATTTGAGGTTTTCTCAAAATACCTAGTAGATATTAGTCCTTCCTGTATCATATTTAAATCTGCACCACTGTCTATTAGTGCAGTAAAATTCTTTGTATAATAATTATCTATGAGCAGAGTAATTTCTGTAAACCATTTTTGTGAAGTTACAACTTCCAAGGTTGCTAAAAATCCTTCATCATTTTGAGGAGTTTCATCATTCTCTTGAATTGCATCTTTTGCTTTTTATCATAAATTTCTAAATTTGAAGTTCTCTTATCATGAATACTATTAGTTTTTCTTAAATCTCTAATTTCAATTTTTAAATTTTTTACTTCCTGTTGGAGATCTTATAAGGAAATATGTCCTTCTATTTTATCTTTATTTTGCAAGATTCTTTCTACTTCAATCATTTTATAAGGTAATTGTGGATTATTAACATTGTCTTCTATATTTTTAGAAGTACTAGTCATCTCTACCTTTAAATTCATCAATCAAGGTTGACCTAAGTATAGGGTCCTTAATTGATTTTAATACTTCAAAAATATTATTTGAAGTTAATACATTAATTGTTTGTTCTTCAAATTGAGAAAGAATTATGTACAATTCATCTTTGTTATTTTCTTTCTTTTTGATACATGATTTTCCTGTATTACAGGGTTCACATTCTTCATCAAAACTACTATTTTCACTAGAATTGAGACTTTCATTTTCTAAGACATAAATTTTTTCTTCATCAGAAGAATCTAAAGATGACTCTTCAGTACTAGTATTACTAGGTGAATTTTTTATTAAATTTCATACTTGTATCTTATCTTCTTAAAAAATATTAAGACTATTAATTTTCTTTTTGACCCGGCAAGTCTTTGCTAAGTGACCAATTTTTCCACATTTATTACAAACTAAATTCTTCCTTCTAAATTTCTTTTTATCAAGAAATTCTTCTCTTCTTTTCTTTTTCTTTTCCAAATATTTTGGAGTCCTTTTATGTTTATTTTTTTATTTATATTTATTTACTTCTTTTGAAGTTCTTATATCTTCCATGCCAAATTGACTACATAATTAACCTAATTGTTGTCTTTCATCTAAATTTTGTCTTTTAATTTGTTGATTTAGTTTGATCTCATTGCAAAGAGATAAACCTTCTTGTATGCATGTTGTAATTAATTTTCCTTAGGAATAAGCATCATATGGTATGGAATTATAATTTCCTCTAATGATTTTTCTAATTCTTTCAGCAAATAAGCTCGGGGAGTCCATCAATAAATTTAGACTTCCAATGAGAGCTATTACACTCTGGGAGTTCCATTACTCTTGTTAAAAATACATCTTTATACCATCTAAAATCTGTAAGTGTTTTACACCTAAGATTTTGTAAAAGAGTTCTAGTGCTCTCATAATTGTTGCTAAACCTTCCAGCAAAATGTTCTAATTTAGTAAGAACTAAGGTATAAACAACATTTCCTACTGTTTTATTATCTTCGATTTTAACGCTATTAAAGATTGAATTTTTATCATCAGTAGATAAATAATTATCCCACCAACCTTTAAGTTGTCCTGAAAAACCTGCTACAATCATTAAAGCAGCATTACTATCAGTATTACCATTTTGTATGACCATAGTTGAGTATATTAACATTCTTTCTATCATTTTAGTAATTTGGCCTTGAACCATACTATCTATGTTCCATTCATATACTCTATTACCACTGTAGTTGTTACTTATTATATATCAGATTCTTCATGAACCATATCAACAGGAGTAGGTCTCTTATAATAGTATTTACTCGTAGTAGGTCTATCAGCCCATTTAGTTATTCTATTCACTTGGTTTTCCAAAGCTTGTCCATTATTACGACTTTCAATAAAATATTTCTTAAACTCTTCATCAAGAGTAGAGATACTCAATTTACTAATTTTTTCTTCAAGAAGTTTTTCTAATTCCTTATGAGGTCTTATTTTGAAATTCTTTATTTCTGGTGGAGGAAAGATACTAGTAATACTGGTATCAATCTTTGTATTTTCTTTTTCAACAATAGGTTGAATAGTTTTCATAGTCTCTAAGACTTTATCCACTCTTTTGCTTAGAGAATCAATTTGTTCTCCCATTATATTAAGAAACAAATTTGTATAATTTTGTTGCTCATAAACAACATTAATATTTTTTCAGATAGTTGGTAATTTATCATCTTCTGTTAATTTAGTAAATGACATAAAATTTATTGTTACATCATCTTTTTTCATTGAAAAAGATTATTGTGGAGGATATTTTGCAGTCAAAACTTTTCCACCAATAATATTAGATTTTTTTTTCATAGTTGAAATATAATTCATAATATGAGTTTGAGTAAACCAATGTACGAAAGGTATTAAACTATTTTGAATTTTACATAATTCATAAAACTCTTTTCTAAAATTTATTTTTTCATTTTCTGAAAAGTTTTCATGAAACCATTTTCTAAAATCATTCCATTTGGGATCCATAAATTCTTTATTTATTATGCTTCTGGCATAAGAACCAGGACTAAAATCAATTTCTTGATTCACCATTAAAAATTAAATTCTACTTCTAACGGTGTAATTTCCACATCACTCCTATTACGAGTAACAATATTTATTGGTCTAACAATATTTCTTTTATTCATTATTATTCTTTCTTCTTCTTCAAAGATTTCAGAATTTTCTTCTCTTATATAAGAAGTACTTGCCCTAAAAGGGATTGTTGGAGGAAATTCTTCATGATAATCATAAGGAGATATATAAGATCTCGTACTAGAGCTTCCTAGAAACATTCTTTGATTTTCAAATTTTAATTTTACAAGTCCATCTTGTCCTTGATAAACATCAATTAAATTTGATTGTTCCATAGGTTTAGGCGGAACTGCTTGTTCTATTTGCCAATTTTCCGGGAGTTCAATTTCATCCCATTTTATAGGTCTTCTAGTTGTTATTTTAGCCTTGCTAAAATTAGTTTCTATTAAAACTGTTTCATTATTCATTTTATCTACCCTTTTACAATTAGGGTTTAAAGTAAACAATGGTTTATAATAAATTCTATAACAGACACATATTACTTCTGTTTCTGGTTTATAATCATAACCCTTAGTTTTAACATTTAATGTTATAGCATCTAAAATATTTTTATCAGATAAAGATAATTGTAAATTTGGATAAACATAAAAATAAACTGATCATTTGGCCAGGGTAGATTTAACAACACTCATTAAAGATTTTTTATAATTTAGATTTCTTCCATCTCTTAGAACTGCTATAAAGCTTTCTGTAAGATTATCTAGAGTTAAGGGTTTAAATGCAACCTGAATTAACCCTATATGAATAAATCTATGTTCTTTCCTATAAGGTTTTAGATCAACCTCACTTAATAATTTTAAAATCATTTGATCTTTATCTAAAGTAATAGATTATTCCGTAGTTTTAACTACTTGCATAAGACCAAAATTTTCAAAAGCTCCTAACTTATAAATTAGGCGTGGTTCTATCCTAGAGATAGTCCATCTGCTTAATTGATCTAAATTTTTTGCAGCATTATATTCCTCTATTTGACTATTTTTAATAGTTTCTCTTTTCTTAATAATATTGCTTAACATTATTCAACTTCTCTATTTTTGCTATTATAAATAGTGTTTTTACTGTTATGAACAGTGTTTTACTATTCCTCCGGGGCAAAAATCTACCTTTTATTATTTGAGGTATATTTACTTGATATATTTCTAATTATATTTTTCTTTTAAAAAGTCGATTCCAATTTTCAGTTCCAATAATAGCTTGGAATTCATTATTCCAATTATCTGTAAAAACTGGGACAATTTGCCTCTGAGTTATTTCAATTAATTTAATATGTTTTTTTTTTTTCATAAAGGCAAGAAATGTAATCTTTCCTATCATTCACATGGCTGTGATAAGTTATAACATTCTAGAAAATAAAATCCAAGATAATTATTCAATAATAATATTTGTTGAGGTTTAATTTGTGAAGAAGTAAGAACTTAGAAAAAATAATTAAAGAACAGCGAAATAAAAGCAATTGTATTTTGAAAAGAAGCGTAAATGTTGATCATGTTTTTTGTGAAACAAATTGAAAGAAAATTCTAATCATGTTTATAAATCTCTCATGGATTTACATAATAATTAGTGATTTATTGTTAATATATTGATGAACTACTAGTATAGCATACATTTGAAGTAGAAGAGTTTAATAATTGGGGGTGGGAACGTAAAGATTGGATCTTTGGGTTGAAGCGACCTACCAAATCCTAGAATCCCAGCTTCTGAATCCCCTTTCTTCTCTTTCCGAAGAATGATTGGGAGCTGCTATGGGTGCTCTGTAGCTTGATTGATGTGCTGGTATTTGCGCTGACCAATTCTTCCATAGTTAAATATTGCTGAATTCTCCGCCCAGCTTACGAAATCAATGCACTAGTACAAACCCCTTCCTTAGTTTCACCTCTATTCAACTCACCTACTTCGTTTCCTCAGCATCACAAGACAAGACACCACATTTCTAGCTTCACTATAGTAATTCGCAATTCAATTGACATTTATTTATAGCTTCTACTACCTCTCTCTCTCTCTCCCCCCTCATTTTTCTATCATCGCGGGTGGTCGGTATGCCGCCGAGGACTAGGGACCTGCAGCTGACTGCCCTCGCCGGCGAGGAGGAAAGGCTTTTGGGCGCTCACGACGAAGACAACTTGCGCAGAGTTCGGGTGGGCGTGACCGGGATGACTTGTGCAGCCTGCTCAAATTCTGTGGAATCGGCTCTCCGGAGCCTTGACGGCGTCGTCGTAGCCTCCGTCGCCTTGCTTCAGAACAGGGCTGACGTTACTTTCAAGTCGTCACTGCTCAAGGTCTGTTTGAGCTATTTCATTTTCTCTTTACAGTCCGATTTATGTTGTATTTGCTACCATTTTTATGAGATGTTTGAGCTGAAGCTGTATGCTTTTTTTGTGGAGGATTTGCTAAGTTAGGTACATGCTTGGTTTCTCCAAATGGGTGTATATATATATATATATAGTTTGGATGATTTTCTTCGCCTTTTCTGTTAAAATGACTGAGCTTCCTCACATACAGCAGTACTAGATTTGCCTAATACTACTCGTGTAATAAGTACTTTTGAGTTACTCTACAATTGATACTTTTCATGAGCAGCGTCTGGTTACTTGTTCTTTTTGGGGGCGGGGAGTTGCTACTGTTGAGAATTGGTTATCATTTTAATGTCGGATTGAAGTTGGACTTTAAAGTTGTGCTGCTAGCTTCTCTTGTCAACAAATCTTAAATACTGACATTGGCTGTTTTTAGTTTACAGTGGTATCACCTAATATTTGGGTGCTTTGGCTATTTGTACTCTGATTGCTAATCCAAACTGCTCAAAGGAATATATAACTTCTTGACTTCTGGTTGTTCCTGCTTGAAATTCTGAATTAATAGATTCCAATAACCACTTTTTAGTTTTTATGATGCATTTAAGAAATGATTTTGTGTTATAAAAAACAAAAAATAAAATGCTTGTGTTTGGTTATTGTTATGAGGTTCTACTTGAGTTTTTGCTGTTAATTACGATCATTTTTCCAGTTTAGTACTTGGTATGTTGCAATCAACGCCCTAGCATCTTTACTGATTTGTCTGACTATTTATTTTCCTGTTTCTACCTTAGGACGAAGACATTATAAATGCAATAGAAGATGCTGGGTTTGAGGCTGAAATCTTACCTGATGCAAGTGCAACTCGATCAAAGCCACAAAGGACCTTAATAGGTCAGTTCACAATAGGAGGGTTGACGTGTGCAGCTTGTGTAAATTCTGTTGAAGGGATTCTAAGGAACCTACCAGGTGTGAAAAAGGCTGTAGTTGCATTGGCTACTTCTCGAGGAGAGGTTGAATATGACCCGGTTTTTATCAGCAAAGATGGCATAGTCAATGCAATAGAAGACGCTGGGTTTGAAGCTTCATTTGTACAGAGCAATGAGCAGGATAAACTTTTGCTTGGGGTTTCTGGAATTGCAAATGAAACAGATGTAGACTTGTTAAAAGAAATACTTTGTAACTTAAAGGGTGTGAGGCATTTTTTTATTGACCAAATAACACAAGATTTGGAGATTCATTTCGATCCACAGCTTCTTGGTTCGAGAAAATTAGTTGATGAGATTGAACATGGCAGCTCAGGAAATTTAAAATTGTTTGTGAAGAACCCGTATGCTAGAATGGCTTCTAAGGATCTAGAAGAGTCTTCAAACATATTTCGGCTGTTCACTGCTAGCTTTTTTCTCAGCGTGAGTAATCTTATTACTTTTTTGGGAATGCAAATTTGTTATGTGTTACTTTTTCCTAGGTCTATCTTGTTTATCTTCTTACATTAGCTAAGTTCTTAATCTAATTATTACCTGTAAGAATAATTATCCTTAAATTTCGCATAATGTCATATCATCATGTTGACTCACAAGTGAGATATTGGTCTATGGAAATCAATTGACTTTTTGAGTGAAATGGTATCTTGGTTCTTAATGATCTAATCACTCCTTTTCTATCTATGTATTTGTTTATTGAAAAGCATTTTTTTGTAACTTTTGTTCAACTTGCTTCAGGTTCCCCTTCTTTTCATGAGAGTTGTCTGTCCACACATACCTTTATTGTATTCTTTACTACTTAGGCGTTGCGGTCCCTTCCAAATGGGTGATTGGCTGAAGTTGGTTTTGGTAACTATTGTTCAATTTGTTATTGGCAAGCGTTTCTATGTTGCAGCTGGTAGAGCACTTAGAAATGGTTCAACTAACATGGATGTCCTGGTTGCTTTGGGAACCTCAGCTTCATACTTTTACTCTGTATATGCATTACTCTATGGTGCAATTACTGGGTTCTGGTCGCCGAGGTACTTTGAAACGAGTGCTATGCTGATAACTTTTGTACTTCTTGGTAAGTACTTGGAAAGTTTAGCCAAGGGGAAGACATCAGATGCTATTAGAAAGCTTGTGGAGCTTGCTCCTGCAACTGCTACATTAATTAGCAAAGATACAGGTAGGTGTTTGTTAGTTTCTGTTTGAGTTTTTCTTGTCTTCATTCACTTATAGAATATGAGATTTTGGAGATTGGAATCCAACCTATGTTCCATTCATGTGATTTGGCTGAATGCATATGTCTAACGTTGCAGGTGGCAAAGTTGTAGCAGAAAGGGAACTTGATGCTTTATTGATTGAGCCTGGTGACCTATTGAAAGTCCTTCCGGGGACAAAAGTTCCTGCTGATGGTTCTGTAGTATGGGGCTCAAGTTATGTGAATGAGAGCATGGTTACGGGGGAATCTGCTCCGGTTCTGAAAGAGATTAATTCTCCAGTTATAGGGGGTACTATCAACTTGCATGGTTTGCTTCACATAGAGGCTAACAAAGTGGGGTCTAATACAGTTTTAAGCCAAATCATATCTCTGGTTGAGATGGCACAGATGTCTAAAGCTCCCATACAAAAGTTTGCCGATTTTGTGAGTAGTTTCTTTTCTTGATTATCATATTGAAATTTATTTGCCCCTCTCATTTGTTGGAACTTGCACAACTTGGGTTGTATAGACAAAAGAGTATGTTGAAATATAAATGAGTGCGGAAAATACCCACTTGCTGTTTACGTAGTCTTGCTTTAGTGTATTTTCCTATAAGACCCATTACAAAAGCAGTATAGAGAACTTGCAGTTGGATGATCACCTTGAGAGTCAAATGTAAACTACAGTAAGAGCTTCTTCATTGATAGTATAGTGTTCGAATATAAACTGCTGCACTCACACCCACATGGGGAATATTTTCCCTTGTTGGTTGGTGCCATTTTTAATTTCTGCCCCCATCAATATTTTAAATCATATTTTAACCAGTTGTCCTGAAAAATAAATCAGTTTCCTCACATTGGGCATTGGTGTCTGAATCTGATACAGATTGCGAGCATATTTGTCCCGACAGTAATAACTTTGTCACTATTAACATTACTAGGATGGTAAGCTTAACACGGACAAACTTGTTCTCTCATAAATTTTCATTAACTAATAAGCAATGAATAACATCCTAATGTGTTTTTGTGTTTTATATGGGACATGCATACACAGGTATATTGCTGGGGTTCTCGGAGCTTACCCCAAGGAGTGGCTGCCAGAAAATGGCAATTATTTTGTGTTTTCCCTTATGTTTGCAATATCAGTTGTAGTAATTGCTTGTCCATGTGCACTTGGGTTGGCTACCCCAACTGCAATCATGGTTGCAACGGGAGTAGGAGCTAAAAATGGTGTGCTCATAAAAGGAGGTGATGCTTTGGAGAGGGGGCAAAAGATCAAACATGTCATATTTGATAAGACCGGAACATTAACCCAGGGGAAAGCCACAGTTACCACGGCAAAAGTTTTCTCAGGCATGGATCGTGGTGGATTCCTTACATTAGTAGCTTCAGCTGAGGTAAAAAATAAATGTCTTCGTTTTATATATTGGAGAATAGTGCTGAACAAATGGCTTGCTTACTGATAGATTCTTAATGTTGTTATGGTTTCCAGATCCCAAAGTTTGTACCTTGACCTTATTTAGTTTAGAATTTGGCTTTGCATATAAGTGTCAGATTCGTATAAACTTACATACTCATGAGGTCATTCTAATTGTCCTAACTGAAATGTCTTATCTTTCTTTGGGCACAGGCCAGCAGTGAACACCCATTGGCCAATGCTATAGTTGAATATGCTCGCCATTTCCATTACTTTGATGATCTTTCAGATACAAATGATAATCAAAACAAATCTTTTGGATGGCTTCTTGATGTATCTGATTTCACTGCTTTGCCCGGGCTGGGAGTGCAGTGCTTAATTGGTGGAAAGAGGATTGCGGTGAGTTTCTCCATACAAACTATGCATGTATTAGTTTTGGAGAGAAGAAAAGGTTTTGCTTGCAGCAAAAAAAGTGCACTAGTGTCGATGTTTGTCTAAAGCTTTATTCATCCATAAGGTTGGCAACCGGAAGCTGATGGCTGAAAACTGTGTCACTGTCCCGGAACATGTAGAGAAGTTTGTTGTGGAATTGGAAGAAAGTGCCAAGACTGGAATACTCGTGGCGTATGATGGCGAGCTAATCGGTGTATTGGGGGTTGCAGATCCACTAAAGAGGGAAGCTTCTGTTGTCATAGAGGGTCTTAAGAAAATGGATATCAATCCTGTCATGGTCACCGGAGACAATTGGAGAACTGCTCAAGCTGTTGCCAAAGAGGTATGCTATCTTGTCATTATGTTTTTCTCCCTCTTCCTCTGATCAGGGCTTTTCCATCAAACATGTCTCAGTTGAAATTTCAGAAAAAACCAAAATAAAAAAATTCATGCATGAATTGAAAACCCAATCTGAAACTTTGTATTTTCCTTTTAAGGTTGGCATAACAGATGTGAAGGCAGAAGTGATGCCTGCCGGAAAAGCTGATGTGGTCCGGTCATTACAAAAAGATGGAAGGGTAGTTGCAATGGTGGGTGATGGAATCAACGACTCTCCTGCTCTGGCGGCAGCAGACGTAGGCATGGCAATCGGAGCAGGGACGGACATTGCAATAGAAGCTGCAGATTATGTGCTGATGAGAAGCAGCTTAGAGGATGTGATCACTGCAATAGACCTTTCAAGGAAGACCTTCTCCAGAATTCGATGGAACTACGTGTTTGCAATGGGGTACAACGTTATTGCCATCCCGGTTGCAGCCGGGGTTTTGTTCCCGTCGCTGAAAATCAAGCTGCCGCCGTGGGTGGCGGGTGCGTGCATGGCCTTATCGTCTGTAAGTGTTGTGTGTTCATCTTTGCTTCTGAGGAGATACAGAAAACCGAGGCTTACAACTTTGCTGGAAATCACTGTAGATTAGTAGCCTTTATAGCAAAGTATTTATGGGAAGAGATTTGTGGGGAGGGCTTAAAAAAATTGTATTTGGGGATTGGAGCCTAATTTTGTTCTACCATTTCGCCTCTGTGCAGTCAGTCGCTTTCCTTTTGTATTATAAACAGGTAAATGTGTTTGTAATCGAGTTTTTATCAAGTGGAGTACAATACAATTATGATTAGTTTAGTCAATTTTTCTAGAAATTATGTTTAACAGACATGGGGCTGTCTAACTCTGGTGGTCTTATGAATATGGATGAATGGAATTAGGAGTGTAAATAGATCAAGAAATTCGGTTCTTGATTCGATAAAAATTAGTAGGGTTTGTTTACTATATGGTTTAAATTTAAACTTCATGACATTAGGTTCATGAACTAATTTGTTTATTAAATATAAAACTATTTAAATTTGTAAAATTCATATAATACTTTAAATTGTAATAGTCTTTGATCATTTTTAATGGTTGTGAAAAAAGAATGTGGTATATTAAATATGATATATTTTGTTAAAAATCAATTTATTTCTGAATTTACATAATGAATATTTTAACAACATTTTAAATTTATAAAAGTTATTATGCTCGACTAAGATTAAATTATATTTGTAAGTTTTAATATATTTGGTAATGAAATTCTAAAAGTTGATTTAATAATAAATTAGCTAAATTCAAACAAAACACTATTGCCTATTGGCAGGGGCGGATGTAGAGCTCGAGTATTGTGGGGGCTGGATCGTAATTTTGTGGGGTCGATATTATATAATTTTATATTTTTTAAAAAAAATACATGTATATAAAAAAAAAATTCGAAACGCCGTGGGGGCGGCCGACCCCGTGAGCCTTCACGTGGTGCCGCCCCTGCCTATTGGGTTTAGTTCAATTAAGTTACATCCCTAATAGAATGTGTCAATTTTCACCATCCATCACAATTTTGAAAACAATCCTAGCTTATTTTGATGTAGATGATTTTATAATGTGGGAATAATAAAAAGTTATCACCAAACAACAAAAAAATAAAAAAATAAATAAATACTGTGAACATCTTTTTAATTAGATATATAAAAATATTAATTTTACTATTGAGAGAAATAAAAATGATAATTGCAGGAGGAAAAAAGTATTAAGGCAGGAGGCATCATATTCTTAGCCAAAAGCATTTGCAGGAAATGGCTACTCACACCCTTTCTTTTCTTGCATATTCATCTTCTACTCCATTCAGCGATAAATCCCCTGCCTCCACCTCCCGGAACTACCCTCTCGCCAGCAAAATAATTGTTAAAAGTAAGTCAGTATCCGAATTGTAAGCAGTAAGTGATTTCCCTTCGCTATGAATATATGGTTTTATCATTCTTGCCCTATTTTTCATCTGCTTCTGTGTTTTGGTTTTGTTCCACGCTATCTTTATCGAAAGATTTGTCTCTGAAACCTTAATTACTCGTAAGTCGCATCACCGGTTTGTCTAGTTTATAAGCGAAGTCCCATTAGAGTAGAATTCATTATTTCAAGTTTTTCTTCCATTAATTATCTTGCACCACACTTTTCTCAAATTGGGTTTATTGCAAACTGGGAAACAAGGGGAAAACAATACTCAATGCAGTTTGTTTCTTGGCAATTTTTATTTCTGAACGAGTGTTATCATAGTGAGAGGATTATCTTGAAGCTTTTTGCCCGCGTTGGAACGATTTTAAGTAGCTATGCCTATATTTAACTGGATTAGGTTTGGACTTCAGTTGCAACTTGCAACATGAGTTTCAGTTACTAGAAGTCCTTGGTTCATGCTCATAGACTGAGAATCCTGTAGTTTCTCGTTTACTTGGAACAGTTTCATGGATCTTGATTGGAAGAGATCACATGTCTTATGTCATGCTTCTACAAATATGACGAGTTATTTGCATTGAACTTTAAGCACTGTAGTTAACTTCACTTATAATTTAAGGGAAACAATGTCTGCTGGACTCGTACTCGGGCAACTTGCCTGAAATCATGTTCAAACCAGTCCAGCTCATGGCTTCTTGATGGATATGTAAATGCCTTGTGAAGCTAAAACTCTGTTTTCTTGTAGAACAATCAACTCCCAGCATTGTTCACCTTGCATATGCCTTGTGTTTGTGGGATCATATACTGTCATTGATGCATTTCCACAATTCTAGTGTTCTCGGGTTTCTAGTCTTGTAAAATAGGCTATCTGGATCAATATCCACAGGGTCTAATAGAACATTTCTATCAGTTATACTTTTGAGTTTTGGCTGGATGAGTTGACATTATAATTAGCTTACTGGAAGACAGTCTTGATTAAATGTGGACTACTCTTTCTCAATGACAATTGATGGGGTGAGAAAAACAGGAAGCCCTGTTTGTGTAGAGTTCGGGAAAGTGAAAAAAAAATTATTGACTCTTGAGGAAGTTTAACTTTTGAGGCATGAACATTCATCACTATATTGGAGAGCTCTTATTTTGTATGAGTAGTTGTGTTGAGGAGATTGTGTTCATCATGCCTGCAGTTTGAGGCCTTCTTTGGTTGGTAAACTCTTTTGGTTAATAAATGACATTGAACACAGATCTGGCTTTTTCAACAAGTGAAAGTGGTCTACTGAAGAAATTTTCAGAGTATGGGCAGATAGCAGAAGGTAGATGTTGTTAATTGTTATATACGTCCATCTAAATTATATATCTCTTGGTTTTATTATTATGGTGTTTGATTGATTTCAATGGGCAGTAAAACTTATCAAGGATGAAGGTGGGCAGAAGTCAAAAGGATTTGCGTTTATCCAGTATACTTCACAAGAAGCCGCACTGCTCGCTCTAGAAAGCATGGATTATCAGGTTTCATGCCGTTGTTTTGGTTTGTTTGCCAACAATGCTTCACCTTTATTTTAAAAAAAACAAGATGAAACTCAATTTCTCATTTCCTTTTGTTTTCAGTTGTTTGATGAGAGACAAGTATTTGTTGAACTTGCAAAACCTCGGAGAAATGATTTTGGTGGGTATCCCAAAACCTCAGGTCCTCCTCGGGGCGGCTAAAGATGATGTTGATATTTGACAGAGCCAAGGATCTTGGCGTAACTCCTTCAGAGTCAGACACATAGTCTATGTTATTGTGGATCATTCTTGGCTTCTTGCATTTTTTGTTGAGGAAATACATAGCTTTTCTTTTATCTTCTCCAATCTTCTTCTTAAATAGTGTGTACGCAGCCCAAGAAATGCACTAGTCAACTACGTTGGAATTTTATTTTTAAATAGAATATATTAATTTAAATTTCGGTCGAACTATATCTTGCCAGTAACTCGTTTAAATCATTTGTTCTCTGAGCTAGGGTATCACAAGTTGTTCATTCCATCATGAGAACGTTTTATACTTAATTCGATCTCATGTTGATCCAAGTCATCATCCATTTGTTTCTGGGCTCATATAAAAAAAAAAAAATGTATGAGATGGTCTGATTATCTAATACGATTATTTTTCTTCTAGGATTTATTTTTATTTTTTTAAATAAGGATTTAATTTTATCTATAAATATTAAAATATATCAAAAGGAAAAGGAGCTTCCCTCACAGATGAGGACATGGCTTATTGGGATTTTTATTTGGACAAACAAAAGAAGTTCCCTTTTAAATATTAAACACAATTAGCTCCTTAATCAAATATATAATGATGTGAAGTACTATTTTTGTATAATTCAATTTTCTAAAGATGAATTATTATATATATAAAAATGTGCGAATATTTAATGACAACATACATGTTTGGTAGATTATGGAAGGTTGCAGTGGAGTAAATAAATTAATGAAGGCCTACAGCGCCCCCTTTGGTTTCGTGGAGGCTACTTTTCTGTTCCGAGTTGAAATGGAGGCGACTCAATCTCAACTCGATCCTAACTCATCATCGGGGCGTCCGGTCAGAGTATATTCCGACGGAATTTATGATCTTTTTCACTTTGGCCACGCTCGTGCTCTCGAACAAGCCAAGAAACTGTAACCTGCCTTGCTTTGCTCTTTCCTCTTCTATATTTTTTTTTTTTAGATTGTGTGTTTGTTTTCTCGATTCCCCCTCCGTTAAGCTTCGACTTTTGTTGGTGTTTAACAATTCTCGCAGTCTTTACCCTCACCTGCATCCTACCTTATGCACATAGTAATTAGCTCCAGATTCCAGCATGATTTGAAGACGCTATGATTTATTAGTCTAACCAAGACTCTACTTGGCACTCTAGAAGTTTTATTTATTGATTATGTTCAAAACGGCTAATTTGTAAAATTATGATTTTTCCGGGTTGTATTATTATGGTGATCTTATGTATCTCAAAAGTTTTATAGTCTTGAAGTTGAACAGCATATGATGATGCATTTTTCGCTTGGCTAGTTTTCAGTAGCTTATCTGTTAGTATTATTTGGTGTATGAGTTGAGAATCCCATCAACTTCTGTGTAGGTTCCCAAATACTTACCTTCTTGTTGGATGCTGCAATGATGAGATCACCCACAAATACAAGGGAAAAACTGTTATGACCGATAAGGAGCGCTATGAATCACTCCGCCATTGCAGGTCTCCAATTTTTCAGATATCTCTTCAATATCATATGATTACTCTGTGCTGTGCACTTCAATTCGAATTATTCACTCTTTAGCTTAGATGATTAAGAAGGTGACGTTGTTTATGTTCTCCTGTAAATTATATGAAATCACATAGAATGTGGAAAAGTACCATTTTTAAAGATCACAAGCAGAAAATCATGAAATTTCTTTGAATGGATTTGGGCTTCTTACAAATTTCCATTTTTATTTTTTGGCATTGAACCATCCAAATAAGGCTTCTTCTGCCGCTGCAAGTGCTGTTAACTTATCTTTATTTTACGTTTATACGCCCTCATTAAACTTCCATGTATCAATATATAATGGCCTCTTCATTGATTTAATTTGATCAAGTTCTTTGTTCGAGTAGCTTTACCAGAATCTATGTGATGTATAATTTACCTTTTGCATCATTTGCTACTAGGTGGGTTGATGAAGTTATTCCAGATGCACCTTGGGTGGTCACACAGGAGTTTCTTGATAAGCATCAGATTGACTATGTGGCTCATGACTCTCTTCCGTAAGCCTAAGCAACCTATTTTGATGAATATAAAACTTGAAGGAAGTTATCTTGATGATATTGAACAACACAAGGGTGTTTATATTCAACGATGTCGTTCTTCTTATGAATAATTATCAACTCGAGAAAGGTTTCACCTGTAATTGGTAGCATACTGCGCCTAGTAGTAGTCCTTTATACCCTTTTTTATTTGCAACTATGTTCTTTGGTTTAGTTGCTATAATGTGTTTGCAGTATTCATTTGTTTATTTCCTTCCTTTCTCCATTATAATTTGGAGGTGGTAACTGTTTTTCCTCCCTCTACATGTCAGTTATGCTGATACAAGTGGGGCTGGCAACGACGTTTATGAATATGTGAGTTTGCATAGTAATGTAGTCGTATCATACCGGTGATATTGCAGCCATATGATTTTTACTCAGTATCCCTCGTAACTATTGCACTGCCTCATGCCTTTATTTGTTTACTTTTGTGGTCCTTTTCATTTTCAAATAGTCTTATAGTCGATGCATCAATATCATAAATCAAGCATAAAATATGAGCCGCACCAGAAGGTCAAGACTTGCTGAAAGTATGATATCAGAGAGGAACATGACTTTCTTCGGACACCCTCTCATTCATGTTGCACACTCTATATCAAGTCAAGTTTGTTTTTTCCGACAGCCTTGACCCTAATCTGTTGGTATAGGTAAAGTCCATTGGAAAGTTTAAGGAGACGAAGCGAACTGAAGGAATCTCCACATCTGACATAATTATGAGGATTATAAAAGACTACAATGAATATGTGATGCGTAACTTGGACAGAGGGTACAGTAGAAAGGACCTTGGCCTCAGCTATGTGAAGGTACACACTACACATCTGAGATGATTGTCCTTTTCACACAAGCACGAGACACTCAACTTTTATGTTTTGCAAGGAAAAACGATTGAGAGTCAACAGGGGGCTGAAGAAGTTGCATGCTAAAGTGAAGGAACACCAAGAGAAAGTAAGTGATTGTGCAATATTTATGATGAGCGAGCATGTTTCATTAATGGAAATGATGTTTCAGATCGAAACAGTGGCAAAAAGTGCCAGCATGCAACATACCATTTGGGTGGAAAATGCTGATAGATTGGTTGCTGGATTTCTTGAGATGTTTGAGGAACGTTTTCATAAAATGGTGAGGAAACAATAATCTTTCAGTGCCACACAACTCTGATTTATGAGTGTGTTTTGTGGTGGTTGTCAGGGGACTGCCATTAGAGATCGCATTCAGGAACAGATAAGAACAAAAAGCATCGGTGGGCTTCTGTTTGACAGAGAAGAGGACGACGATGACGAGGAGGATTCGTATTATTATGTTGAGAGCAGTGAAGATGGTGAAGAATGAGCATCCTCAGCCCCTCATCTTTGTTAGTGGCCTGCATATAGTTTGCTGTCTTGTCTGGTTGCTTGTGAATTGAGAGACAATTGCAGCGTTAATGTTTCAACTATTTTCATTATTCAACGAGTACATAAAATGAACGCAAACAATAAATCATATTTTATGTGGTTTAGAATTAGACGTGGATGCAATGCAAATTCACATTTTTATTTTAATGTGTTTTAAAATTCTTTTTCCAAAAGTAATGAACTCAACCAAGAACAGGGAGCTTCATTTCAAATAACATTCATAAAATCCAACAAACATAGCAATCTCAACAGCAATAATCCAAGTTTCCAACAAACCAACCATCAACAAGAAACAATAATTTAGACTCCAAGTTTCAAAACCAACAATGCGTCTCCTTATGTATCAACACAGTGTCCCCGCCAATATTTGGTATAACTACAAATATAAAATAAATATGAACAAATAAAAAAATCAACCCACAAAGAAAAGACCATCTCCATGTTTTTGAATTGTCTAAAATCCTATACAATGGAGCACTTCAAAATGGTTGAGAACTCTACCTCCGATACTAAAGGCTGACTCCAAAGCAACTGTAGAGACACTGCATCCCTAACAAGATCCGGGACTTGTATTCCATTGGTACAACATTCTCTAAAACCTTCTGTGCGTAGCCAGAGAGTGTCTGGCTTGGTCCTCTTTCACCACTACATAAGGGTATGAGCTACAAATCTCATGTGAAGATGTTTCCTCATCGCCACATATAAGGCCTGAGTTTCCCTTTCAAATTGCTTTTATCCATTATAATTGCAAACAATTTGTATTTCCCAACTCACATAAACAACCATTGATCTAAGATTTTTACCCAAATTCTCACCCCTGCATATTCAAGGGTCCAACTGGGAAGCAATGTGCATGTTAGCTCAATCGTTGCAGAGATGCCCAAGTGCTGTAGTAGTTCAACAATTTTATAAAAAACTCACCTTTTCATCCAAGTACAAATGATAATGATCCCTAGATGTGGTGCAACATACTTGAATGCTATTGCTAATACATCCTTAACCTCCAAGTACTAAGTCTACCAATTGCACTCACTATTCTGACCATGCGTTGGTTGTAAGGACAATTGTGATAGTCTTAAATCCCTCACTACAAAGATGCTTTATGCAACTATTTACATGATTCTTGACTAAGGAAGTGTCAGATCACTCTCTAACAGAAGCATAAACATTACCACAATAGCTGCAATTTGCTTTCTTGCCTACTTCAATAATAAAAATGGTGAAGCGATCTCACACTCTTAAGATTTAGTTATAATCCTCTTTGTATTTGCGTTTTGGTACTTCCTCGTCTCCAGTTTGTGCTGGCATTTCCTCACCAGCAGCAATTTCTCTTTCCACTTCCAAGATCATCAATCCTAAACAAATAAAAAGTATAAATGTCACAGCTTTAACTAACATAAGCAGTCCATATGGTATATACAATCATTCAAGACTTTCTAGTTGATAACACGATCATATCAACATATAAAATACATAATAATTAGATCACCCAATCCACCAAAGGCATTTCCCCGATCTGTTTCATAGACTTTAAGTACGTAATCATTAAACCATACACATATTTCACATTTCACTGAACTGCTGTACTTGCTGCTGTGTTGAAAACTTGCAAGATGTTTGACAAACCCAAACTATAACGTGGTTACAATCCAAAAGCCTGACTTGACATCTAAAAGGAATACATACTTCTAACATGCATTCATAATTTATAATATAAACATATAAGGTTTCTATTGATAAACGAAAGAATAGACGAAATTAGTTCCACTAGCCACTACCTTGTGTTTAAATGTGTTAATACAACCAGTTCCTGAATCCTAACCAATTAACCATGAGATCAGCCATACATGAAATGAGTTAGGTCCATCAATGACAAATTCCCAAGCCAATCTGACTTCGGTAAAAAAAAAAAACGGAGAACATTAGAAGAGGGAAGAGGAACCATACCAGAAAAATGGAGGAAGGCAAGAGACAACAATGACGTAACTGCACGAGTGAGGCAACACCAAGACACGAGTGTCGGATGAGGTAAACATGGCATTGAGTGAGTGACAGATTAACAACCACCACAAGAGCAGAGATGTATCTGAGTTGGATTGAGAATATCGTACGCAATGAACTGGACAAGTGAGAGGCTAAAGCAGTGAACACAATCTAGAGATTGTAGAATTAGAAAAAATGAGATTGCATAGTGAGTGTTGAGACTCAGTGTGTACTAGACTCAAATTGAAATTATGAAAATAACAATATAAGTATAAACCCGTTTCAGTTTCGATGATAAGCACTCATTTTCCATGCCATTTTAGGTTGTTTATCTGGTTGTTTTGTTGTTTAGTGTTTGATCTTTGTTTATGTGTTACGTTTATTTTGGTTGTTATGTTTTCAATTGTTTTTTTTGCTTTTAGGTGAATAATTAAGTTGGATAGTTGAAATACAAGAGATTGAACAAGGTTCGCCTGGACGAAGCAGGAATCTAGTGGATTAACCTAAACATCTTAATTTCATTCCATTGGGTCATCATACTCATTTGTATGTGTGCATGATTGTTTTACACCAAGAGTGATTAATTTGGTTACTTGTTCATTTGATTGGAGATTCTGACCCCTTATTCAATTAGACTACCCGTTGACGTACGTTTCCTCGCAAGTGTTTCCCCTCCCTAAGAGAATTTTTTATTCTTGGTTTACTTTAATTGTGTAGTTAATTGATATTTACTTCATGGTTGCTTAGATAATGGAAATGAAATGGAACTAGTACATAGGTTTAAATCAGTTTATTAGTCTTCGTGGATATGATACTCGTGCCCACTGATATATTCATTAGCAGCCCGCACACTTGTGGTATTCACATGTCGATATAATATCGACCAAAATCTAATTTAACCAAACTGATCTGTGCGACTAAATTTTTAGTTATTTCACATTTGTTATCCTAATCTATGGGAGGGGACTAAAGAAAATTAAAAACTACATCATGAAAAATGTCGGTTCAAACAAAATGATACTTGTACTTGCTGTTTTAATGTTTGCATAATGTCAGCCAGATACAGCTGGAAGGATTATATCCCAACTGGAATCCCCTTTCAAAAAAAAAAAGACAATAAGAGTGCACATATACTTTTAGCAATAACTTCGATTTGCAAAACATAAGACTGATAAAATTGAGCATTTGAAGGAAAACATCAGCCAACAAATTAAAAAAATTGAAACCATCAAAATTTGAGGTATGTTAGCCTGTGTTATTTTCATCTCTCCTATCTGACCCAAAGCAATGGCAGCCCAAATGTTGGAAAAAATATCTTCTTGAATGCTTGTTAAGACTTGTACTCTACCTCTTAGCATATGAACATCAGATAAACAGTAATAGAAATGAATAGTGGACATGCATGTCATTAATCAGACAATATGGGTTACTTTTTTCTGTAAGCCCAAAAAAGTGGACATACCAGCCATATCTGTGTCTCCAAGCCCTCGCACAGTTGTCTACAGAGGAGTCTCGTCTCGGTCAATTTTCTCCCATGCAATAGGTATCTATGTTAAGCCAACAACACAAACTATGATACAGCATAACTTTGAGAAACTAACTGAGAAGCAGAATCAATGAATTTCCAGCTCTTTTTATATTGAGGCAATGCAACAACTCCAATTTGAAGCATAAGCATGAAATATTATTCAGAGGAAACAGGTTACTTTCTTAATTGCTGTTCAAACATTTTTTTGAATCCTCCCCTTCTCTAACTTTATATAACAATTCCCTTCTTTCTAAAACTAATACTATTATCCATGTTTGTTCTAAATTTCTATCCTCATTAATTTCCAACCCAAACTCAATCCTACATAGCAAGATCTTATGCAGGAATGCTCTCAAAAGACAAACACAAATAGGAATTTGTAAAGGGGTATGCTATCCAGTTCACCAAGACAACCTAGAAGCAAACATATTTTGGTTGGGTAAATCAAACATCAGATTTTCCAGCAGCCAAAGGACCGAGAGAAAACATTCAGATTTCCACATTTTTCCAGGAAGGCAGCTCATTTAGGGAAGCCAAGATTAGTACATAAGTATTGTAAGCAATATTATTACTACAGCATTGATGCATACCAAAAATAAGTTTGAGTTGGTCAAATCAGAGGAATAAATCCCCCCAGCATTTGTCAATGACTGCTAGAACTCTCTTTGGTTTGCAGATCCCTCGAACTACCTTGTCCCAAGTGGAGGCCTCTGGTCGAAGAAAATTTTGAAGCATCACTTCTATAACATTAGAAGCTCCAATTATCCTATCTCGTTTCTGTAGCCTTATAGCTAGCTCATCTAGAAACTCTTTAACATCTAGCGATGAATCAAGTTTTTCCCTGAAAGTTGTCAAGAAAATCTTGCATGTAACAGAATCAGGATCGCAGCCTTGATTCAACATGCAATTCAAAATATCAAGAGCATGGGATATGCTACCCTGTTTGCACAAAGCATTGATGATTATATTGTAGGTGATTACATCGGGTTTGGAGTCAGATGCTTTGCATAGCATCTCATTAAATAAGCTCAAACCTTGTTCTACTAAGTCATCATTACAGAGACCATGAATCATGGAACTATAAGCGACTACGTCAGGTGTCAGTCCTCTAGTCAGCACCTGCTTCCATACTACCATAGCATCTTTCAACTTCCCATTCTTACAGAAACCATGAATAAGCACGCTGTAACAAACCTGATTATCCATATAGTCCTTCTCAACCATTTCTTTCCATAGAAGAACTGCCTTATCACAGTTTCCGACCTGAAAGAACCCCTTCATCAGGGAGCTGTAAGTGTGAGCATTTGGCAAGCAACCTACATTAATCATTTTGGAAAAGATTTCTTCAGCTTCATGTGGCTTTCCATCTCGACATAGACCATCTATAACAGCAGTATACACGACTGTGTTTGGTTTGCATCCCTTCGTTATCATTTTGTTCCACAATTTTAGTGCCTCGCCAGATTCCCCCTCTCTAAACAACCCAGTAATGATTGCTGAGTAAGCATACTCATTTGCTTCATACCCCCTTTCTTCCATTGCTAGCAACACGTCCAAACCATCAACAGCTCGTCTATTCTTAACAAAACCATTTATTATGGTTCCATAAGTAACATCATTTGGCCTGAGATTGTTTGACAACATTCTGCTCAAAAGATCGACTGCCTTGTGTAGCTTTCCTTTCAGACACAAGCCATGTATGAGCGTGTTGTAAGTAACTTCATTGGGGACACAGCCTTTGAGGAACATATTATCAACTAGTTTTGAGGCCCGGGTCAAGTCACCATTCCTGCAAAGTCCATTGAGCAGCACATTAAATGTAGGCGGAGTTGGGTAGCAGCCTTCGATTTGCATCTCATCCAACAGAGCCACAGCATCATCAATCCTATCCTCTTTACACAATCCATCCATGAGCGTGCAATAAGTATACGTATCCGGCTTACAATTGAAAGCAGGCATTTCCCTGAACACATCAACAGCCCTACCAACCAATCCCAGCCGACACAACGACTTGATAACTAAATTAAAGGTCAAAGCATTAGGAGAAATACGGTTTCTGATTCTATGGTTAACAACATAGTGATAGAAGTCCAAGGCATCACGATACAAACCCTGTTGAATAATGACGTTGAGAACAGAGTTGAAGGACTTAACAGTTGGGACGCACCCGTACTCATCCTCCATCATTGTATCGAACAAGTGGACTGCTTCTCGGTGGAGGCGCGCTTTGCCGTAAGCCCTGAACACCAATATGAAAACCTTCTCGGGAAAAGCTCTGTTCTCGCGTTTCATGCGTTGAAAGATCATCTCCACGGCCCTGAAATCGCCGGAGCGGGCATGGTGCTGAATGAGCGAGTAGAAGGTGGAGTCGCCTCGAGTGTAAGAACCCAGCTTCCCGGCGTCGCTGAATATGGAGTCAGAAAGCGGAGGCGATTCCGATTCCGATTCCGATTGTTGGGGCATTCCGAATTCATTCAAAGATTTAGCAGTAGAGAATGATAGAAGGGGAGTGTAGTTAGCTGGGAATCGGAGCTTCCAAGTAGAGAGCTTTCCCACGGGCATTCCGACTATTCCCGCCGCCGAGTTTTTAGTTTGCCCACATTTTCCGTTGAGCAAAAATCACTCCCACTCCAACTAAGTTGCTTTGCATTTGTAAACTTCATTTGGGCCGTTTGCCCATTTATTTACTTATTTTATATTTTTCCTAAATAAAATTTATATATTAGTAGAACAAATTTATGAAAATTAGTCATTTTAGAAGAGAAATCAACCATAACTAGGGGTGAGTTTTCGGTTATTGCACGTAAAATAATTGAAATAAAATTGAAAGTAACCGAACCGAACCGAAATTTTAAATTCAGTTATCAATTTTTTTTCGGTAATCCGGTTATAACTGAAATTTTCACCTGATTTTTTTTTTAGAATATCACTTGGAAATTGAAAATCAATAAGACAATGGTCCAACAACATTAAAACAATTGTCCAGCAACGTTTAATTATAAAAAACAATAGTCTAGCAACATTAAAACAATAATCCATCAACATTTGATTATCCAAAATTCCTGGATAGCAACATTAACTCCTCTATAGCAGCAGCCACTAGCCAGCCAACATCAACTCCTCCAAGTTTCATCCTGAAACTCCAAATGCAAGAGATAATCACACATACAAGAAATTTCAACAAACATATAAAATTAAGCATAAGTTTAACATCCATTAATCCAAAAAAAAAAAAACACTAGTAAACTACCGATAAAATATTAAAATAACAATGAGTGTAGTTCGTTGAAGCTTCAATTGCTATGCCTCGTAGATCTACAAAACAAAAATAAAGTCAAATTAGAATATAAACTTATATTCAATCCAATAAAAAAGTTTGTTTTCATAAACCACCTTCTTCAAGTTTCTATATATCTTCGAGCGACTCTTCAACATTAATTGGAGTTGTTGGTAATTCATAAGTCAATCTTGAGCACAAATTAAATTTTGAACCACTTTAGGGTTAAAGAACTCCTAAATGAATCAAGTACTCGTCCTCCAATGCTAAATGCTGATTCCGATGCCATAGTGGAAATGGGGACCGATAAGTAATTACGAGCTATTTTAGCAACAACTGAAAATCTAGGCTCATTTACTTTCCACCATGCTAAGATGTCAAAATTTCGGTCATTTTCCTCAATTTCCTCATTAAGAAACTTCTCCACTTCATTAACACCACTCTTCTTTCGACTTTGAAATTGTTCATACTCGGAATCCATCCTCATCATTACCTCAAACGTAGGATCCTCGACATCCCTATCATAAGGCATCACCAAACCACAACTATCTCAAATAGAATCACAGTTTTTATCCATTACATCCGGCCTATTATGATCATCATATAAGGCCATAAATTCAGCTTTCAACTTTTTCCCCATTGATGCACCTAAATCACCATACATATTATTTAAAGCAAATTCAACCCAATCTAATTTATATCGAGTTTCCACAATCATAGCAAAAAATATCATTTTGTTCATGTTTTCAGGATCTCCCTAATATTTATCAAATTTGGATTTCATTCTCTTTGACATCTCACTCAATTCCTTATCATTACACTTGATCCAAACATCCAACAATAAAAACAATATGTACATCTCATGCAAAAATATATTAGATGTCACATACACAGATCCAGAGATTGCACAAGTCATATCATATCATAAAACATTTTAAGAAAATCTATCATCCTTTTCGCTCTCTGTCAATCTTCTTAGTCAGGCACCTCTTCTACCATCTCAAGATCAATTCTATAATTTGAAACTTGCAAATCAAATTTATAGAATGCTTTATCAAACCTATATGTTGTATTCAACATCAAATAAATTGAGTTCCATCGAGTACACACATCTAAGCATAATGACTTTTTGCTAGAAATCTTCTCATGTTCACAACACTCTTTGAACTTCTTTATCATCGCATGTGAATGTCTAATATATCTCACCGCATTTCTAATCCTCTTCACAGATGACTCAACTTCTTTCAAACCTTCCCGCACCACTAAATTTATTATATGTGCAATGCATCTCATATGAAGGTGTTCAGAATTACGAATGCTAGTCCCACGATCACCTATTTGGTCTTTTAAGTACTCAAGGGTTGTATCATTAGAAGAAGCGTTATCAACAGTAATTGTAAACACTTATAGCGTATTTTGCAACACGCTATTCTGCAAGTGTACATAATACGACAGAGGGCAAGTAATAATTTATCGAACTCAAAGATTGCAGGCTCGAAATACAATTAAGCACTTAAACACAGATATGTTACTACTATCTAGACATATCGGTAAAAGAGTTTGTTTATTTAAACTATATAATATTTGAAAGGCAAATAATCAAAAAGGCAAATTGAAACGTTGAGTTTAGAAAATATAAAGAGAACAGAATTCCAGGGCAATCTACTATAATAAATAATTATGCAAACAATTCATTTAATTCAATTCCAATTTAATTTCCAAATGCATGAGTTAATCACGAATATGTTATCAGGCGATTCTCTCGAACTCTAAACCATAACATGGAAATAAAACTCCTAATGACTCCTCTCGGATGCGCAGAAGGTATTCTACTCTTGATTAAAACCTCAGATTTTAAAACCCTTCAATAACTCAATGTCCTCTCGGACATTTAATTTATCAAATCTAATTATCCTGCAACTTATTGATAAACCTAGACCTCTCAGTTCAAGAAATATCAATCAAATCGCCATCAATGGCCAGTATCAAGCAATTAATTAAAACTCAGGATAGTCAGAATGCGAATGGGAAAGGAAAATTAAATTAAATAAACATTTACACAAAATTCATCAAGTTTCAAAACCCTAGAATCCAAAATAGATTTTGCCAATCATGATAAGTTCCATAACTACAGAGAAAAGAAGATACAAAATATGGAGAACATGAAACCAAAAACCAATGATCTTCAATCTCAAGTCTTCAATCTTCGTTCTTCAGATTCTGCTCCATTCGTGGCTTTCTCTCAATACTTGACGTTCAAAAATAAGGGTGAAGGAACCTTTTTCAGTCTTGGAAGCCTCTATTTATACTTATCTTCTTCAAATCCAAAAAGATAAGAGATTTGAATCAATTTTCGCCCAAGAAATCACGATCGGCGACCCATAAAGCAACAATGGCGACTGTCATTCATGTACCTGGGTCGCCATCTCTGTACCGCACTGAATTCTTGAGGATTAACACGTTCGGTGACCGAGATGCATGAATGGCATTTGCCATTCATGCAGTTTGGTCGTCGTTCATGCGCCGAAGGGAAATTTGAGAATTTACATGAATGGCGACCCACTATACAGACTCGGCGACCGCCGTCTCCGTATTTTGGGTCACCGTTTCTGTCGCGAGCTGAAACTGGTAGTTTTTGTCGATCTCTTCTCACTTTTTCCTCTTCCTGGTGCAACGAAACATCGATTTGCTCCATGGTACTCGATCATATCCTGTAAACGACTCAATTGTGTGTGAATCTTACAAAGATAACCCAAAACCAAGCCAAACGTAATATTTCCTAAAAGAATATGAATAAAGCATAGAAATATCACTGAACGACCTAATCTGAGGCACATAGCTAGCAGATTCGCAGCAGTAAATGCACAAAATGAGTGTTTATCAACCCCCCAAACTTAAACTATTGTTCGTCCTCGAACAATGAGGAAGACAAATAAAAGAACAGGTAAACACGAGGGGTGCATTTATTGATAAAAAATTGTTTCAGACACAAAGAGGGTTGTTCCCACACCAACAAACACGACACTCATCAATTAAGTGCAATAGTTTATAGTTTCAATCCCGACCTCCAGAAATCTGCTTCTCACAGGATAGTGTATCACTCAAATTTCGCTCAAAGTGTAAGAAAGGCTAGTGTATACTCTCAACTGTCAACTGTACAACTTCCCTACCATAGGCTTGCTTATTGTCTAGACTCTCCACTAACTTTGGAAGTGTTAGGACAAAGATAAAAAATGTCTTTATCCTAGGTTCTAATGTAGGCACATTGGTGAAAGGTATGGAATATTTGGCTAAGTGACTGAATAGATTCAACCTTATAACTTCATTCACACGACTACTCCTCATCACATACCACACTTATTGATTAACTGACTAATACGATATACCACAACTCAACTGAAAGACTATGCATCCTATAAGTATAATACAATAGGATTCAAATTTGAGTATGATACTATGCACGCTTTGTGCATTAATACAACTCAACTATGACACTATGCACCCCTTGTGCATTAATACTACTCAACAATGACACTATGCACACTTTGTGCATTTTATTGAATTATTCATTGATTTTTTTTAATTTTTTTTAGTATAACTCTACTGTCCACCACAAGGCTTTTGGACAATGTTCGACCATAAACTATTTAATTTCACCACCTATCATCAACAAATACTCATATAATTCCATCCACACCTCCTATCATCCGTTTTAGAAAAAAAGGTTTAAAGGCTCAACGGGTTTAGCAAAGGATTATGTAATGGGTTAGTGTTTGGGTTTAATGAGGCTCATGAAACGATGGCCTAAGATCATTTCTAAGTCCAAGACACTCTCTATGAAATTTTGAGACAGAAACCAAAACAAGTTCTATAGGCAAGCGTAAAATGACATATTTCTCAATGAAACGAACACAGGCTCAAATCCTCACAAGCTTAAGCATATCCTAGAGGCCAGAATCAATTCCACAAATGTATACACCTCATCAATTCATATGTAGTTCAATAATGTAAGTTTCACAAGAAAGAAACAGTTGTCATCATAAACTTGATCAATAATATGCAAATACAACCCTTGTCACATCATTCGTATCCCATCACATTGTAGTAGAATAATAGAGTTTCCAATTACAGACCCACTAAAGTAATTAACTGAAAGCAGTAAAAAAATAGTAACAGAAATTTAAAGATGGAAAGCGACTTAAACAAATACATCCAGTTTACTGATTCAAATTAGTACACAAAGTGTCATCTCAAATCACAAGTTTCAAATCAACAAGAGATAAAGAAAACAAAAGGGGTAGAAACACACATCGCCTGATCACACCCCCTCCCCCAAACTTATTCGATACAAAGGAAAGAATAAGTTTTTGGGAAAAAGATCACGGAGATGTGTGTGAAACCTCGACAAGTTGTCACTGCGGTGGTGGTCAATACTGTGGAAAGCGGGCCATGAATTGGCGCATCTGCTCCTCTGCCTCATGCTAATGCCGCCACTCGGCCTGCTACTGCTGCCACTGCTGTTGCTCAAAGGACCGCCTGTGGGTCCACTCCTGCCGCTGCTCTACCTCGAAGGACCGACGTTCGGCAACATATGTGGTCTGAGCCGTGGATAGTGCCCGGAGCTGGGCACTACAGCCGCTCCACTGCGCCTCAAGTGCCCCCAGTCGCTCCTCAAATGCCACTCTGTGAGTGCGGTGCTCATAATAGGTGGAGGACTCACCACGAGTCCGGTGAGAGGGCTCAGCCAGGGTCTCCTCCTGAAGCGGTTGATCAGTACCTTGCTCTTGCTCTCTTTCTATCTCGGTATCATGCTCATCCCCGTTAGGTGAGTGAGGCCCACGCTCGGCCTCAGCAGCTTGGATTGCCTGAATGTGTGCAAGTGTGTCCAAGCGCTAGTTTTGGCGGTAGCGCTGAATTCCTACATTAGTAAGCTCGGGATTCAACAGGGGAAAGTGCAGCTTGTTGCGCTGCCTGAGGTAGTAGGGTGGATGACCCGTGGTGATGAAGCGGAGATCAGACAATCGCTGCAAGTCAAGCAGCTCAATTGGCTTGGCTCTCAGATGACCTGTACGTATCTGCTGGGCGTGTATGACATGGGTCCAGAGACCCCAATACAGATATGTCCCCGTGTGGCTCCTGCAACCCTCCGAGACTGCTGTAGGAAAATCATGGTTAAATTCAACTTCTGGCGGTGCAGCATGCAGTACATCACTAATAGCTCGGAGTCCCTGATGGAACTGCTATCCATCCTAGCAAAGAGAGTGTGTGCTAGGATGCGCTGTATAATCCTCAAAATGGGATTCAAGATCTGAGTGGCTTTGGATGTCCCCGACACCCAATTGCTGTCAGCTTCGAGAGTGAGCTGAGGCCAAAAGACTTTGGCATTGAACCCTTGAGTCCGAATGTAGTCCCCCAGATTAGGGACCCCAAAGGTGCGATTGAGCTCGTGGATTGTGAGGTGTTTGTTCTCGTTCATAGCCCGGAAAGTTACCCCAGCTGGCGTAGTCCTGTCAGTGGTAGTTACCTGGAGAGTGATCAATACCACCAAAGTTATTCTCTTGTAGGTGGGGGCCAAGAGAGTGAGAATGGGCCCCCACCCAATCCCATCGAAGAGCTCCCGGACACAATAATAAAGCCCTAACTCTTGAAGGGCCTGGGTATCAATGTAGCGAGTGCTTTCAACTCCCTTTTTTACTAGCCGGTCAAAATTAGCCAGATGCTCCACTTCAAGGAGCTCAATTCCTATGGACTCTGGTGTAATCTGGGAGGGCACAACTGCTCGGCGTCTGGGAGGCATAGTAATCTGCACTTAAAAGGATATAATCAGAACCAATAAAAAATAATACAACTAAAAACTATAAATGCAAAGAAACTAATTCCCCATGACTCAAGCACAAACAAGTTCACTTCCCTAAGCTCTGATTAACGATACTGGCAATGTTCACAATCCTCTAATCCACAATCAAAACTATCATCCCCCAAACTCAAACAAGAGTTTACATGCAAATGAGACTCTAAATCCATTATTAAACCAAAAGAAACACAAACAAGACACTTTACTAAGGACAATAAGCAAGTTACTGAAATTTTACAAATCTTGAAGTGTATATTCACGAAGTAAAGAGTAAAATAGTCTAAACGAGTAAGAGGGCCAAGTGACTTAAACAATTCAATCCAATAAAACATCAATGCTCAATTTCCCCAAACTCAAAGCCCTAGACCGAACATAACTCAAATTCACAAATTCAAACCCCCAAATCAACAATTAAAACTTAAGAATGCTAAATAGAATCAACAATAACCATAACAAACAAATTATGATATCAAAATTCAATTTAGCATTTAAAAACAAAAATTAAAACAAGTAATCACAATTTTGACCTACATTATCAACGACTATATGAAATAGAATGCAAGAATCCGAAAGAAAGAGCTAGAGTACGAAAATTACCTTGAATTTGAAGCAAACTTAACGGAAAATTGAAAAGCCCTAGAAATTGGGGGTTCTACTAATTTTGGGCGAATTTTGAAAAATTAAACGGTTGGAAACCTTCTTAGTATGATGGGTAAGCAATGTGTGGAGGGATTTGGTGAGATAATTTGTGTGGGAAGAGAATTTTTAGAGAGAAGTTTGGAGTGGATCGTGGGGTTTTTTTTTTATTTTTTTGAAGAGAGAGTATGAAAGTGAGGAGAGAGATGGGAGTTTCAGCTTAAAACTCGTGATTTTACACGAATGGAGACCGCCATTCGTGTTCTGGGTCGCCGAGTGTGTCCCAAAACAAATTTCAAAAAAATGCACGAATGGCGACCACCATTTGTGTAAATGGGTCGCCATTTCACACCCGTACCAAATTGAAATTTTTTACATAGATGGCAACCCAGCCAACATATTTGGCGACCGCCAAGTATGTTTTCGGGTCGCCGTTTCTATCTCGAACCTGAAAAATATTTGACGACGAATTTGGCGACCCGCATTTCGCGTACAACGATTGCCGTTTGTGTTCCCAGGTTGCCGAGTATGTATTTTCCAGCAAATCTCCTTGGTTCTATCTCATTTCCTGCACCCAATGAACTCAACAACCAAAAGTGAACGTAAAACATGAAAATGGGGCAAAACGACACAATTATAAAGCAATTTAAAAAACAATAAAAATTGGGTTGCCTCCCAACAAGCGTTTTATTTATTGTCTGTAGCTAGACACAACAGTAAGCACTCTATGGTTCATCCAGATCAAGTTGACACACAAAAGAAACTGGCTCAGAATGAAAATACTTCTTAGCTCTCTGACAATAACTACAAAAATATTCCCATCAGAACCAATCAACTCAAATGTACCATTAGAGTTTACCTTTTGAATGCAGTAAGGGCCAGTCCATTTGGATTTCAACTTCCCAGGAAACAAACACCGACGCGAATTGAAAACAAGTACCTGATCGCCTGGGGCGAGGTCGCGGCTCCGGATGCGCTGATCATGGAACTTCTTGGCACGCTCTTTGTATAGCCTCGAACTCTCGTAGGCTTCGGTCAGGAACTCTTCAAGTTCAGTGAGCTGAAAACACCTCTTTTCTTCTGCAGCCTTCAAGTCCCAGTTTATCTTCTTTACAGCCCAGAAAGCTTGATGTTCCAGATCCACCGGCAGATGAAAGGACTTCCCGAATACCAACTGATATGGCGGCATGTCTATCGGAGTCTTGAAAGCTGTTCTATATGCCCACAGAGCATCATCGAGGTGAGCAGCCTAATCCTTCCTGGAATCAACTAACTTTTCCAAGATCTGCTTGATTTCTCGATTGGCCAACTCCGCCTGCCCATTGGCTTGAGGGTGATATGGAGAAGTGATTTTATGGCGAACTCCATATTTGGCCAACAAACTTCCCAATAAGTACCCTTGCTCTTTTGAACTTGTTCTTCTTGAGGAAGAACATCAGCAGGCTGTGCAACTTCAGGTTGCACAGACATGTCAGCAGGCACAGACGGGCCCTCATATCCTCTGCCACTTCGAGTAGTAATGGCATTGTAGTGGTCTTTCGGGTTCACCTTAGTGTTGCTAGGGAACTGTCCAGGAGTATGATGATTTCCAATCACATTGGTAATCTGAGAGATCTGAGTATCCATCTGTTTCATGTGCTTTCCTATCTCCCCCATGCCAGTCTACAGCTCAGTAATATCCCCCTTGTCTTGGCATTGGACACAGAAATAAACTGAGTCAGGAGCTTTCTCATGCTCGGCTCTTTAGGCTCATTAATAGCCCCATTGATCACAGAAAACCCAGGTGGGGGCTGCTGTGAATTGTTCGGGTTAGAGTAGGAAAAATTGGGATGGTTCCTGTTTTTCGGATGGTAAACCATATTCCCCGCTGGATACCCCCTATTATTGTTGAAGTTCCCTTGATTGACATAGTTGGTGATAAGCTCATAATTATACTCACTTATATATATTTTTCTCCATTGTTTCAAGTACATTTTGTTATGTCTTAACTTATTATTGTGCATGAGTCTATTATGTAGGGTGTTATTCCTTTGATGGGTGATTTTTGCAGGTTTTAGGCCAAATTCATTGGAAACCCGTACCGAAATCAGATGATGTTCAAAGGAACAGTCATTAATCCTTCCACACATATAATCTGAGCTAATGGATCATGTAAAGAGAAAGATCTTTGAATTAGCTTTCCAACTCAACTGGAATCGGATCAATCGGAGTTTGGGAGCAAAAGTTATGGTCAAAACCGTGAGATTGCGCAGAAGGGGATCGACACGTGCATTCCTGTCGATCGAGATTTTCCCCGTCGATCGAGACAAAGGACCAAGTTGCAGAAACGATGCAAATTCAGCCCGGATTTTGACTTGAAGGTTGTGTCAATCGACAGGATTTCCGTCGATCGACACAGAGGCCCGATAAGGCTGTTTTGGCCTGTTTTGGCTGTTTTTGCTATTTTAATCCAATACCTAATTAGGTCTTTCTTCCCCCTCTATAAATATGAATTCTTAGGCACGAAAATGAGACTTTTTCTCCTTGGATTTTACATAGAGCTTTGTATTTTTTCAAGACATTGAAGGTTCCTCTTCATTTGTAAGTTTATTAATAACATGTTTGCTTTATTTCTAGTCATGTTTTGTGGCTAGAACCCTAAACAGGTTTTAAGGTTATGATTTCTTTTCTGAAGCATGTTTAATTGATATCAACTTTGAAAGCATGGTTTAATTCTCTGATTTAATTTTATAATCTAGATTAAAAGAAGGACCGAGAGGTGAATTGAGATCTAGGTTTATAGTTAATAATTGATAGATCGAAAGATGAAAATTATTAACAGGAAGAGAGAATTAATTGTGTTTATTTTCTGTCTCAAAAGGATGAAACCTACATAGGAATAATTAGATAATTATGAGATTGATTAATTTGGTGTTCTTGAGACCAAGAGGAGATAGTCACTAATTAATAATCTAGGATTTAAATTGTCGGACCAAGGAATTTAATCCATCAAAATCTATGTTTTCCCCATTGCTGAGTTGATTGCTATTTGCATGTTGATGATTAGATTATCTGCCCTAGGATCTGTGCTTTTCTTTAATTATCTTCAAAACCCCTTTAATTTCTTGCAATTGTTATCTTTAATTTCCAAAACAAAATCCCTTTTTCTATTTCCTCAAACATCTATGTTCTAAGAACTATGACTAGTACTTTGAATTTTTCATTGCACAGTCCCTGTGGGATCGACCACCTTAGGGTGTAAAAATATTATTTGTTTAACCGCTTTACTGCAGTTATCATTGGCATCTTCAATCTGCATTTCAGCTCCCTGATCAAATTTGAACTGAGGCGAATTATTTTCCAGCTTAGTGAGACGGGCCTCCAGTGATTTGGTTGAAGCTGCTACCTCATGTCTCATCAACTTGACCTCAACAGCTAAATCCCCAGTATCATCAACTATTGCTACTCTGCGCTCCATCCTATCTGCAGGCCAATTATATTCACTCTTCGCCATGGTCTCCAACAATCTCAACCCTTCATGAGGAGGTCTAGCAGTAAGGGACCCTCCAGCTGAAGCATTCACATGCTTCTGGGTCTCATTATCAAGCCCCCCATAAAAATAGCAAACCTGCTGCTTCTCAATAAATCCATGGCAGGGGCAAGTGCATATCCTTGTAGCGCTCCCATGCCTTAAAAAGAGATTCTCCAGAAAATTGCCTGAATTGGGCAATTTGAGTCTGCAGCCTGATAGTCTTGTTGGGCGGGAAGAACTGAATCAAAAATAGTTTACAGAGTTCCTCCCAAGTGGTGATCTCACTGCGGTTCAGCGATAGATACCAAGATAAGGCTCTATCACGCAATGTAAAAGAAAACAACCGCAGTATGATGTAGTCCACTGGCACTTGGTTCTGCTTGACTGTATCACAAAGTAACAGAAAGGACTGAATATGCACATGAGGGTCTTCAGATGGTAGTCCCCCAAACTAGTTCGACTGAGCAGTATGAATCAGACCAGTCTTCAGCTCAAAATTGGGCGTGTCCACCTTCAGCCCGAAATCAGCATGGTGATGCCTATCAGTCATAGGCTCGTACATCTCATCAATAGTTGCCTGCTGAGGCGCTACTAGAGGCTGTTGCTCCTGGAGTCTCAGATTCATCTCCTGTAGCTGCCTTTGCAACTCAGTGATCTGTGCTGATTGATTGTAAGCCATTGGAAAAGCTAACTTTCTTCTGGTGGAATTCCTACGACAAGAAGCTTCGATCTCCGGAAACGGAACACCAGAAGTGATCAACACAGAAAACAAGAATAAAAATGCATAAAATAAAGTCTAGAGTAGTGGCGTAATATTAGAATTATTGTCAATTATAAATTTATGCAATCTCCGGCAACGACGCCAAAAACTTGATAGCGTATTTTGCAACACGCTATTCAGCAAGTGTACAGACCACGACAGAGGGCAAGTAATAATTTATCAAACTCAAAGATTGCAGGCTCGAAATACAATCAAGCACTAAAACATAGATATGTTACTACTATCTAGACAAATCGGTAAAAGAGTTTGTTTATTTAAACTAGGCAATATTTGAAAGGCAAATAATCAAAAAGGAAAATTGAAACATTGAGCTTAGAAAATATAAAGAGAATAGGATTCCAGGGCAATCGACTATAATAAATAATTATGCAATCAGTTCATTCAATTCAATTCCAATTTAATTCCCAAATGCATGAGTTAATCACGAATATGTTATCAGGCGATTCTCTCGAACTCTAAATCATAACATGGAAATAAAACTCATAATGACTCCTCTCGGATGCGCAGAAGGAATTCTACTCTTGATTAAAACCTTAGATTTAAAACCCTTCAATAACTCAAATTCCTCTCGGACATTTAATTTAATCTAATTATCCTGCAACTTATTGATAAACCTAGACCTCTCAGTTCAAGAAATATCAATCAAATCGCCATCAATGATCAATATCAAGCAATTAATTAAAACTCAGGATAATCAGAATGCGAATGGGAAAGGAAAAGTAAATTAAATATACATTTACACAAAATTCATCAAGTTTCAAAACCCTAGAATCCAAAATAGATTTCGCCAATCATGATAAATTCCATAACTATAGAGAAAAGAAGATACAAAAATATGGAGAACATGAAACCAAAAACCAATGATCTTCAATCTCAAGTCTTCAATCTTCGTTCTTTAGATTATGCTCCGTTCTTGGCTTTCTCTCAATACTTGACGTTCAAAAATAAGGGTGAAGGAACCTTTTTCAGTCTTAGAAGCCTCTATTTATACTTATCTTATTCAAACCCAAAAAGATATGGGATTTAGATCAATTTTTGCCCAAGAAATCACGATCGGCGACACATAAAACAACGATGGCGGCCGCCATTCATGTACCCGGGTTGCCATCTCTGTGCCGCACCGAATTTTTGAGGATTAATACATTCGGCGACCAAGATGCATGAATGGAGACCACCATTCATGCAGTTTGGTCGCTGTTCATGTGCCGAAGGGAAATTTGAGAATTTACACGATTGGCAACCCATTATGCAGACTCGGCGACCGCCGTCTCCGTATTTTGGGTTGTCGTTCCTGTCGCGAGCTGAAACTGGTAGTTTTGTCGATCTCTTCTCACTTTTTCCTCTTCCTGGTGCAACGAAACATCGATTTGCTCCATGGCACTCGATCATATCCTGTTAACGGCTCAATTGTGCGTGAATCTTGCAAAGATAACCCAAAACCAAGCCAAACGTAGTATTTCCTAAAAGAATATGAATAAAGCATAGAAATATCACTGAACGGCCTAATCTGAGGCACATAGCTAGAATATTCGCATCAATAAATGCACAAAATGAGTGTTTATCAAACACCTTCTCAATCTCCCATTCATTCAAGCATTTCTCAATTGTGCAACCAATATCTTTACCCTTATTACTAGAAATTGCACAAGAATTGATGATTTTTTTTATGTAATTTCCATTCATCATCAATGTAATGGGCCGTGAGACACATATAATTCAATAATTGCATAGAAGACCATGTATTTATTGTTAGGCAAACCCTTTGGCTATAACTCTTTAATCATGCTTTCAACATGGTTTTCTCACCAATATAAATCTCAAAGCAATCACGTGAAGTAGTCCACCTAGATGGAATTTGAAATCTAGGGCAAGCAAGGGCCATAAGTCGTTTAAATTTCAAATTCTCAACAAACTTAAAAGGCAATACAACAATAATAATCATTTGTGCTATTATTTCCTAATATCAGCCTGATCAAATTTCCAAGCACTTAAATTCTTCCCAAAACTAGGTTGTATATTGAGTAATGTTGCTTAAGTTATCCACTTGCGGGGGTTTTCTTGCATGTACTCATATGATTATGCAGTGAACGTGTACTATTTATTCTAGGATCACTAGCAAATGATTTACTACAGTATATGCATTTAGCCTTTTTACTACCATCTTCAGCTGCATAACACTCAAAATGATCCCATACCTCTGATCTTCTACTCATTTCTTTCCGCCTTTTCTTATCTAGAACATCACTCTGAGGCTAAGAATTTCTAACTTCACCACCACCATCTTCCATTGCTTGTATGCACTCCTCTTGATTAGAATGAAACATCTGTAGATAATTTTAAGAAAACAACATAACTCAGAATTCAGCAAAAGCAAAACAAAGTAAAAACATATATTAAATATACACCAACTACAACTTTTTAGTCTCCTAAATCCTAAGTACAAATTGGCAGTGCACAAAACATAACTCAGAATTTAGCAAAAGCAAAACAAAGTAAAAACATATATTCAATATACACCAACTGCAATTTTTTAGTCTCCTAAATCCTAAGTCCAAACTGGCAATGCACAAAACATAACTCAGAATTCAGCCGAAGCAAAATAAAGAAAAAACATATATTCAATATACACCAACTACAACTTTTTAGTCTCCCAAATCCTAAGTCCAAACCGGCAGTGCACAAAACATATAAACTTACCAGCGAGAGCGAGCAGACAGTCGGTAGTGGGCAGTCAGCAGAGAGCGAGAGCAAGATCGAGCAGACAGTTGGCAGTCCAAAGACAGAGAGCGAGCAGCAGTCGGCAGAAACAAAGAGTGAGAGAGAGCGAGAGCACGCAGACAGTCGGCGACTCGGCGAGCAGTGTGGTAGAGAGCGAGCAAAGAGCTGAGCGAGAGTGAGGGACGTTGGTCGTCTGCCGCTGCGGGAGGGTGGAGCCGTGGGGGGGGGCGCCGACAATCGAGGGTTGGGAAATTGGGATTTGGGAAGGAAGGGTGTCGAATGTCAATTGAGATTTAGGGTTAGTTTTAGTTTCATCATTTAAAATTAATAATAATAATAATATATTATTTCGGTTAATTTGGTTATTACAGTTTCGAAAAAAAATAATCGAACCGATAACCAAAAACCAAAATTATAGAATAAAAATAACCGAATCGAACCGAAATAACAAAAATTTATTTGGTTTGGTTCGGTTTTCAGTTTTTCGGATATTTTGCTCACCCCTAACCATAACAATAAAAATATGTTGTTTATGAAATATTTAAGTTGTTCGTCTTTGTAATTCTTCCTATTATTTCATCATGATATAAAAATAATATTTTTTCATACTCTAAAAAAAAAGAAATAATAATAATAATATTTTTTCCTATTACAATATTTCCATTAGTTTAAAATTTACTCCCTCCGTCCTGAAACAATTGTGTTGTTTTCCTATTTCGTCTGTCCCAAATAATTGTCTTGCTTTTCCGGAATGGAAATAATTAGAGAATGTTTAACCAAATTAAACATTACTTAATTAATTTATTTAATTATCTAAATCCTATCCCACCCCACCCCCAACCCTCATTTATCTGTAGGATTCGAGTCTACAATAGACAACACAAATTGCCACTTTAATTTGCCAATGATCGTTCTTAGGATATCGAAAATAAATATAAATTAAATAGATCAGGCGAACCTAAGCATGCTCCTACAAAATTTATTGCAAAGGGATGGATCTACGGAATACCTTAACTCCAGCGACTGATCTACAGATCTAGATCGATGACGGAGACTTGTTCCAATAGATCTGTTCCCTTGCTCGATCCGGAAATCTAGTGAGGATACGCTATCGGATCTACAACCGCCCACTCTCTCTCAATATCTCTAGGGTTTCTGATTTTGAAACTTCAAACTTATGTGGGAAAATGAGAGACTTATGTATTTATATAGATCTGGAGAATGGGCTATTAGGGTTTAATAAACCCTAATGGGCTCTGAGCAATGTTGGGCCAGACCAGGGATCAAATGCAAATAATAAAGTGGACCTCCTATTAATTAATTCCATGTTCAACCCAGGAAATAATTAATTAATAAACATTAATTCATGCCACCAGAGAATTAATGCTGACCTACCGCTTTATTACCACGTTATTAGGAACGGGTTGCATTGACTTGGTTAATCCCCATATTTAAGGTTTCAGACATTCATTAATTAATTCAGCGTATGACAATTAGCGGTAATTAATTAATCTCTTATTATTCCTGAGTAGTACCACTCAACCCTTATCGTTTATGCTTGAATCAATGATTCAGCCTGCAGGACTTAGTATAACGAACCCAGTGAGCTTCCCAGGGAATGTCACCATCCTGAAACGAATATGGTTATCTAAATCCAGCCTGAGGAAACCCCACACAAACTGCCATCACCCAAGATGCAGATATACGAGTACATGTAAAACTCTCCACCATAACAAGTCAAAGTGACAGTCAACCCATGTGTGCCCCTCAACTTTCAATAGATTTTAGATCCGACCAAGTTACCGAGATCTTTACTCATTCATATGTGAAGTGGAATGGTTCATCTCACTGTTGATCCTATCAATACATTGAGATGTACCGGTCACACAAAGCAGTCAAGATAAACCACTTATCGACTTGTGTGCCGCAGCCTAAACCGACAGCCAAACCAGAAACTGTCTCAGTTGTGATAACTGTTTATATCTCGCTAACAATCTATACGATCTTTTGTGATCTCTTATATGATCTGCCTATCGACGAGATAACTGGATGTGCTTGTTCGCATCGTATGATCGTTAATTCAGACAGGAGTTGTTTATTGCAAGTCATTAATGATTACCAGTATATCAAACATAACGTTTCCCAATATAACAATCATAATGTTTTTATGTATACAATTCCAACATTCTCACCCTCACTGTGTGCGTCGCATCTCACCCACATTTCTCTCCACTCGATTCTCTCCTCCTTTCTCCGATCTACATCTCCGTCATACACCGCTCTCCCCACCCTTCGCTCTCCCCACTCTCCTCTCCGATCGATTCTCTCTTCTGAAAAAACCCTAGTTCTTTACCCTAAACTAATTGTTAGTTCTGCAAATATTGGTTATGTTGCCTCTGTTGGTTCATTAATGTTTATGTTCGACTTTGGATAAGAGGGTTAAATTCTAAAATGATGTTAATTATTCACCAGTCCATTTTTTACTACATTTGTGATGCATATTAAGTCTGAAATGTGTAAATCCGAGTTGAAGTGGTTTCATTAATTTGCTTAGGCAAAAATTTCAAAATTCAAGTCATGGGTATGCATAATCTTTACAAAAACCAAGTCATGAATATTCTTTACAAAAACCAATTGATGCTTATTCTTCACAAAAACATGATTGCAGCACCATCTATGCTATGTCCATGGCTAAATCTGAAATGAGCTTCTCATTACCTGGTCCATGCCCTTCTTCCATCAAGTACTTTAGGCTGTCTTTCACTAATTGCATGGGCAATTCTAGATTTCTAGGTAACTCATGTTGCAATATTAAGGCATCATTCTTCATGTGTGGGATCTTGTAATTGTTGCAACCTTTTATCTTCAATATTTCTTCTAAACAAGACTGTAAAGTGAGAAAAACCTTGTTCAAAATCATAGGTTCTAATGTACTGAAGCTTGTAATAAATGCATTAACAAGATCATTGGCATTTCTGCATGCTTGCTGTTGCTGTAGACTTTGGATAGCCCTAAAGAATCCTAGGTCATTAATATTCACATCTGGAGAGTTTGGTGGTTGTTGCACTAGAAGTTATATTGAATCAATCTGCATTTGCCACTGATCTGAAGTCTGGATCATTGTCTGTGATATGAGGTCTTGCATTGTCTTGTTGGATGTAAATTGTTTTACTTAAACATGAGGGCCACCTAGCCTAATTGCAGGCTTAATCTGGAAATGCAAAACATAAATAAGAAAACTGAAATTAAAATTACATTGGTTGAATAAGGATTAACTCATTTTTACATGCATCACAACTCATAAATTCAATGCATGTTACTTGTTTAACTAGGCAGTTTTTTATCACTTACTTTGTGATTGATTCAATCGGCTTTAGTTTCATAGTTCCAGCTTGTCTATTTTTGCTGTTTCTTTTGGCCTGTACCTCTTCAGTAAAAGGCCATATGCCTATTTTTCCATCAAAAACTACATTCCCATCTTTTGAAAAAATTGGCCGGCAGGCAGCACACATGAACATGATCTTAGGGATGAACTTCTTACTTTTGCAATATCCGTGTGCATCTTTTTCCCTATAGCTCATGTAATATCTGTGGGTGTTCTTGGTAAGGTAGAGTCATTTCTCATCTATGTGGATTACATTCTCCATTTGTTTGAATCTAAGAACATTCAAATCCTTATCATATTCTATGGCTTGTAAACTGAACGCTAGCCTTAACATTTTATTTGAAGTTGTCAGTTCGGGTTTTATGGCATTTGTGTGAACCCTGACCAGATTTTCTTTAACCCATGTTCCCATAGTTGTTTTGGAGCATTAATGCTATCAGCTAGGGCTCGAATTGTACCTCTTCTTTGATAATGAACTTGTTCAATTTGCTCTATGTTTATCTTTGCTGCAGGCTTGTTTACTTTGCCCTGTCTTTTTGTAACAACTTTTATACATTCACCTCTTTCTCTTTGATTTCTTACAGCTTTCCATATCCTTGAAATAGTCCTTGAAGAACATCTGAAATTCGCTGTAGCTTCCCCAATCTTCCCTCTCAATGGTTTGCCATTTCTGCAATGGAGAAGCAAGAACTGCACAATCTCTTCTTTTGTTGTTTCAGAAACATCTTTTTCTAGACCCGTTTTTAATGTATTGCTGTTTTGTAATATTTGTAGTAATGGTGGATTGTTGGCTGAATATTTATAGAACAAGTTTAGTGGGAAATTTGGCCACTAAATTTGAAATATTGGTGGTTGAATTTAGTTTTGTATTTTGCCACCAAATTTGAAAATTTGAATTTCTTTTGTCCTTTTTTTTATTAAATATTAATCACTTTTACTAATTGTACCATTACAATCCCTTATTACACTCTTATTGGTATCTGTGCCGGAATGAAACTAGATAATTGATTAAGAACGGAGGGAGTAAGAATAACACTACATATTGGATGTCTTATCTTCTTGTGTTTATTTGAAAATTTTCAAATCAGAAGGAATAATATAAAATCGGATCCAATTTTCATATTTTTCAAAATAAAATAGAAACATGCACTTTTATTTCAATGAATACAAAACTCTTTATCTACATGATTTGCTTTCTTTTTTTGACAGTATAATTTTCCAAATTTTAATTTATTAGATTTTTTGTGACCACTTGAATGATATTTTTATTTTTTTTATCACATACTTTAATAATATTTATCTATTGTTTAAATTTTAAAATAAAAAAATTTAATGGTAGTTATTCATTACTTGATTACAATAAGCGCTGGCAACAACAGAAAGGAAGGGGTCCATGTAGCTGCTGCGCCCGCCCCCTTCTTAGTCAATGGGGCACAGCAGGTTCGGCATCTACTACAAAAGAGAGAATCCACTTCAGATAACCACGCCTCTGCTAGGCTCTCCATCTCTAAGAAGATTGTGTCCAGGATCTGGTAATTTAAGCTTTGCTTCTTCGGGTCGGCTCGTATTAGCCTGTGCTTTATTACAGGTAGTCATTCTTTTCAATCCAGGAGGATCCTGTACTCCCTGGGCTGGAAAGGGGGGGGGGGGTAGAGGCGAGGTGTAGCGCAGTCTGGTCAGCGCATCTGTTTTGGGTACAGAGGACCATAGGTTCGAATCCGAAAATCCACTATAGATATTTTGAAGGGGTGTTATAGACCGTCCTGACGGATCTACCTCCTCTTATTAAGACCTTAGAATGTTCCTGCGAATTATGACCTTCGCCTGGAATGTGAGCAAATATATCATGTTTATTGCTCAACTGTACTTTGGCTATCTTACGTAGAGCTGAATTAGGTTTTTTCGGTGTTCTCGTTGAAACACGCGGGCATACTCCTTCCTTCTGGGGACATTGATCCAAAGCTCGAGTACGGTCCGTGCGCTGTTTTTCTTCTCTACCATGACGAATCAATTGATTTAATGTAGGCATCGCTCTTTCCTTTGTCCTTCCCCCCTATTTTTGCCCTATCACTAGTGGTTACTCCCAATCCGAAGCACCCCTTTTCCATTCATAGAGAGATCCAATCGTCAAAATCAATAAAAAGGCCATCATGGACCAAGATCCAAAGGGATCAATCTTGTTGGGAGGTACTGCCCAAGGAAAGGAAAATGTGACTTCCGGATCAGGAATAATAAATAATGTCGATTCATCCACACTTCCATTCCTTGTAGAGGAAGGCTAACTGCTTGCTGGCTGGGAGCTGTATGAGCGGTAATGTCCACGTACGGCTCCGTGAGAAGGGCGGTGGAATTAAATTGCCTTGTTGTACCTCACTCTCGTCTTCAATGGGTTCTGCTCTTTTTTTTTGTGAGAGTATGCCAATATGATCTTAATGAGGTGCGGGGCTTTGCATCTGACATTTGTTGGGCTTCTCGGGAGCCTGCGTCCCGGCGTTTTTGTGCAATAAACCCCTCCGGCCGAAGACTAGTGGTAGGTGGTCCCGCGGAGCTTTCGGAAAAGGGTAGCCTAGTGTGTAAGCACAACAATGAACCGCGGCGAACCCTCAGACGACCTATCTAAGATTAGGGGGGAGATCCTCAGTAGTGGTGACCCTTTCACTCTTCCACGGACTGATACATGTACCGAATGCTCATACGGGAAAGTTGACTCCTGGGTCTGGAGCACGTCAGTCTGGCAAGAGAAGTCGTATCGAGAAAGTCCCGCCCAAAGAGCTTAGCCAAGAGTGGACCTGGCCTGATGGTTTTTCTTCATGCCCGCAAAGCCGGTCAACGGGAGCTAAGATACGGCTATGCTAGTCTAAAAAAAGACAGAACGAAAGCAGAAATTCGATGAAGACAGAGATAGAGATATAGAAAGTGTGCCGCGAGTGACGAGTGATCAGTATCGTAGGGATGCGACTCTTTACTCAAAGGCTACAACCAGCAAAAAACAAGGTGATTGAATTGAGTTGAGTAGAATACAAGCAAGTCTTTCTTCGGAAGAGCGGAACTCAAATAAATAAAACAATGAAAATGATGTCCGAATTTGAACCTATTTTGATCTCTTTTGGGATCAGTCTGCTAGTTTCTTTGATCTTACTCGGTATGGTATTCTTGTTCTTTATTCTAGCAAAAGGATCCCAGCAATTTAGATTTATTTCAAACAATTTTTTTTAATAAACGATTAAATTTTTTCTACATGAATATTATTGAGATTTGATACAATTTAATTTAAAATAATTAAAGAGAATTTTTTTTGATACATTAATACATAACCCTACCAAATATATTAGATTAGTTAAAATAGAATTTTGTTAAATAAATAATTGACATTTACCAAATATATTAGATTAGTTAAAATAGAATTTTGTTAAATAAATAATTGACATTTACGACTAGTATCAACATTTATTTAAAACTCAATCATAATTCAACTTTTTTTCCATGAATATCATAATTTAATTTTGAATTGATACACATTCAAGAAATAATTACAGATTTATAATAAAATAAATATCAGTTACACAAACACAATTATAAGTATTTATTGGAATATAATTCATTCTAAAATAATAAAGCAAAATATTTAATTGGAAAGAGAAAAGCAAGGGGGCGTTTGGTTTAACTGTGGAGAATCACTATGGGTATGGGTTTAATAGTAAAGAAAATGAGTATAGGTTTGGATTTGGGAATCATTTCCAATTCTAATGTTTAGTGTATGAGATGAGTTTGAAAATCATTTTCTATTCTGATAATTAATCTTTTAAGTTTATAAATTTTATAAAATTTTAGAATAAAATTATAAAAAATAAATAAGAAAATAATTATAAAATAACATGAAATAGAAAATAGAAAGTAGTAAATAATTTTAGTTATTAAATTTGGGAATGATAATGAAACCCACCAATTTGGAGGGTTTTGATTAGGGATGTCGATCGGGTTAACCCGTCGGGTTTCGGACCAGCCCTATCGGGCTGCAGATTAATCGATCCGAGTTGAATCGGGCTTGAATTTTTTCAGGCTTAAAATCTTGACCGTAACCCTAACCCATCGATTTTCGGGCTAGCCCGTCGGGCCAATGAATTTATTAATTATTTTTTATTTTTAATATATTTTCACTCTTTTATTTTTAATATCTTTTCAAGACTTTTATTATTTCCTCCCAAACTTAATCTTGGTCATGGATAAATCATCCAGATTCGGGTCCATAGGCAGTGACAATTGCCCTATGAAGACTCGCTTTCGCTACAACTTTGATGGGTTCCCTTAACCAAACCACTACCTATGAGTCGCCCGCTCATTCTTCAACAAGCACGCGGTCATAGCCCTGGCCCCTCCCACTACTTGGGAGCTTACGATTTCATGTTCTATTTCACTCCTCGATGGGGGTTCTTTTCACCCTTCCCTCACGATAGTACTTCACTATTGGTCACCCAAGAGTATTTAGCCTTGCAAGGTGATCCTTGCTGATTCACATGAGATTCCACATGTCCCATGCTACTTGGATCAGAGCGTAAGCTAATAATGCTTTCGGCTATTGGACTTCCGCCATCTAGGGTGCAACATTGAGACTGCTTCGCCTAGCAACACGACACTTGTATTGCTCTCCCACAATCCTGCTTTCACGGTTTAGGCTACTCCCATTTCGCAGTAAAAGTGAAGAAAATATCATAATATAAACATATATAATCTAAAATAATATATTTTGATATAAAACAAGACCAAATACGTTATATTAAAATTATAATTTTTATATAAATAAAAAATAATCAAATTTTATCTCTATATTAGTCTTTAATATACTATATGTAACGATTGAGATTATAATCTAAGAAGCTCACCCACATAATATGATTTTTATCTCTACTAATAATAATATTAATAAATAAAGATTTAATCGGCCGAAAACATGGCAACCACGGCTAATAATTTAATAGCGGTGTATAAAATGCCCACGTATAAAATGAATGAATCTCGTAGGGTTTTATTATATCTAACAAATTTTCTCAGCCGTCGTCTCAAGCTCTTTACTTTCTTCAAGGTATGTACTCAATCCCGCGTTTATGCATCAAGTATTTTCAATAAAAACTGGCTGTGGATTTGATTTTACGTCTGCCGAATAGATTTGTGTTGTGCAGTATTGATTTTATTGGCACGTTGACGGTTGCTTTCGATAATGGTATAAATCTCCGCTTGTGATGTTCTATTTGGATCAATCACTCTGTTTCTGAAGTGTGCGTCTCTTATTGATATGATATTTAGGAGGTTTTTTTAATCATATTTTTCATAATTTATTGTTAGTGGCATATTCATGAATTGTTTTAGGAAAGTAGGTTCAAATAGGATATATTGATGCATCAAGTATTTTCAATAAAAGCTTGATGTGGGTTTGATTTTACTTCTGCCAAATAGATTTGTGTTGTGGAGTATTGATTTTGATTTATCAGTATTGGGGCTTTGATGGTTGCTTTCGATAATGGTATGATTCTCCGCCTCTTTCTGGAGTGCGAGTCTCTAATTGATTTGATATTTAGGAGATTTTTTTATATCATATTTTCATAATTTATTGTTAGTGGCATATTATTGAATTGTTTTAGGTAAGTAGGTTCAGATAAGATATCTTGATGTACCATGTAGAGTTTTTATTCTATAATCAAGTGTGTTATATTGGGCATTGGGTGTAAACTTGTATGGATGGCAATTCTTCTATGTTGCTGCTAATTTTTCTCATAATTTGTTTGCTTTGCTGGGTTTATGGAGTATCTGAAAGTATATTTTATGCTTAGTATGTAATCCGTGGCTTATTTCATTTGTGTTCTGACCCTTATTTCATTTCTGTTCTAACTTGTATGACCATCTGGCTACTCTATCAAGTAGGTAATTGTTATTGAAGATGTGTAACCTTCTTTGTCAAAATTTTTATCTTAGCAGAATAATGGAGTCGCAAATTAAGCACGCAATTGTGGTAAAAGTTATTGGGAGGACTGGCTCCCGTGGGCAGGTGACTCAGGTGAGAGTCAAATTTATTGATGATCAGAACCGTTTCATCATGAGAAATGTCAAGGGGCCTGTTAGGGAGGGTGATGTTCTTACCCTGCTCGAGTCTGAGAGAGAGGCCCGGAGGCTGCGCTGAAGAATTCAATATCGTTTTGGTTTGGTTTCGGCTTTGGAAATGTAGCAGAGGAATAATTTTACTTGTTTCTAGATAAGTTTTCAATTTCAATGTGAGCATGAATTTGTTATTTTTTTCATCAGCTGTGATGGACAATTTGCTTAAAAATGCTTTTGAGTTTGTCCTCCATTGACATTTGGAAATAATGATATCTCATGCATACTCAGTTCAATTGTGTCAATATTTTAAGTTTTATTATTGTCATGGTTTTGCCATTTTGATCACATTGTTTGGTCTGTCATATAATAGAATTAATTTTGCTCTATATTTGTTGGGAATTGGTACATTTCTTTTATTTTCTGAAGAGCTTGATTGTTGATGCGGCTTTTGTGTTTATTTTTTCATCATTTGTTAATTGAATTGAATGTTCTCATTTTTGTTCTGTTGTATATGAAACTAGTATTGAATTTATTTCTTCATTTGGTAATCGATCTCTATATGAAACTAGTATTGAGTTTATATGCCAGGCTGTATTCCAATTTATTGTTTATGCTTTATTTTTAGGCATCTGAAAAATATAATTGCTCCTATTTCTAACTAATGAAAAAAATATACTCCCTCTGTTTCTAATCAATTGTCTGGTTTCATTCCGGCACAAATACCAATATGAGTGTAATAAGGGATTGCAATGGTACAATTAGTCAAAGTGATTAACACTTAATAAAAAAAAAGGGGACAAAAGAAATTCAAAATTTTCATAATTGGTGGCAAAATACAAAACTAAATCCAGCCACCAATATTTCAAATATGGTGGTGGCCAAATTTCCCACTAAACCTGTTCTATAAATATTCAGCCAACAATCCACCATTACTATAAACATTACAAAACAACTATACATTAAAAATGGGTCTAGAAGAAGATGTTTTTGAAGCAACAAGAGAAGAGATTGTGCAGTTCTCGCTTTTCCATTGCAGAAATAGCAAACCATTAAGAGGGAAGATTGGAGAAGCTGTTGCAAATTTCAGATGTTCTTCAAGGACTATTTCAAGGATATTGAAAGCTGTAAGAAATCAAAGAGAAAGAGGTGAATGTATAAAAATTGTTACAAACAGACAGGGCAAAGGAAGCAAGCCTGCAACAAAGATAAACATAGAGCAAATTGAATAAGCTCATTATAAAAAATGAGGTACAATTCGAGCCCTAGCTGATAGCATTAATGTTCCAAAAACAACCGTGAGAAGATGGGCTAAAGAAAATCTGATCAGGGTTCACACAAATGCCATAAAACCCGAACTGACAGCTTCAAATAAAATGTTAAGGCTAGGGTTCAGTTTACAAGCCATAGAATATAATAAGGATTTGAATGTTCTTAGATTCAAGCCAATGGAGAATGTAATCCACATAGATGGGAAATGGTTCTACCTTACCAAGAACACCCACATATATTACATGAGCCATAGGGAAAAAGATCCACACAAATATTGCAAAAGTAAGAAGTTCATCCCTAAGATCATGTTCATGTGTGCTGTTTGCCGACCAATTTTTTTTCAGAAGATGGGAATGTAGTTTTTGATGGAAAAATAGGCATATGGCCTTTTACTGAAGAGGTACAAACCAAAAGAAACAACAAAAACAGACAAGCTGGAACTATGGAACTAAAGCCGATTGAATCAATCACAAAAGAAGTGATAAAAAACTGCCTAGTTAAGCAGGTAACAAGCATTGACTTTATGAGTTGTGATGCATGTAAAAATGAGTTAATCTTTATTCAGTCAATGTAATTTTAATTTCAATGTTCTTATTTATGTTTTGCATTTCCATATTAATCCTGCAATTAAGGCTAGGTGGCCCCAATGTTTAAGTAAAACAATTTACATCCAACAAGACAATGCAAGACCTCATATCACAGACAATGATCCAGACCTCAGATCAGTGGCAAATGCAAATGGATTCAGTATAACTTTAGTGCAACAACCAACAAAGTCTCCAGATGTGAATGTTAATGACCTAAGATTCTTTAGGGCTATCCAAAGTCTACTGCAACAACAACAAGCATGCATAAATGTCAATGATCTTGTTAATGCAGTTATTACAAGCTTCAATGCATTAGAACCTATGACTTTGAACAAGGTTTTTCTCACTTTATAATCTTGTTTAGAAGAAATATTGAAGATGAAAGGTTGCAACAACTACAAGATCTCTCACATGAAGAAGGATGCCTTAATACTACAACATGAGTTACCTAGAAATCTAGAATTGCCCATGCAGTTAGTGAAAGACAGCCTAAAGTACTTGATGGAAGAAGGACATGGACCAGGTAATGAGAAGCTCATTTCAGATTTAGCCATGGACATAACATAGATGGTGCTGCAATCATGCTTTTGTGAAGAATATGCATCAATTGGTTTTTGTAAAGAATATGCATGACTTGTTTTAGTAAAGATTATGCATACCCATGACTTGGACTTTGAAATTTTTGCCTAAACAAATTAATGAAACCACTTCAACTCGGATTTACACATTTCGGACTTAATATGCATCACAAATGTAGTAAAAAATGGACCCATGAAAATCAACTTCATTTCAGAATTTAACCCTCTTAGCGGGTATAATGATATTTCACCTAATTTTGTTCACTTATTCATATCTTAATCAATATTATATTCATAATAAAGTTAAATAGTGTTGAGTATTCAAATTAATATATATGGACAAAAACTTGCTTTAGGCACGCCTAAACGGTTTAGGCGAGTTTTATCCATACCAAAATGAGTTCACCCATCCCAAATAGGGTTTATTAATTCCCAATTAGGGTATATTAAATGGGTTTGGGTTGGGTTAATGGATAAAACCCGCCTAAACCGCTTAAGAGTGCCTAACCTAAGACCCTCCCATATATATATGTATATATATTATGATTCAAATAAATGTTATTTATAATTCATAAACATGTTCTTATAAGTTTATACTTTATTCACAGGAAAAAGTTCTTACATAACCCATCTTCTATATATATATATATATAATAAGTTGATCGGGTGTTAATTTTTTTGTTAAAATGCTAAAAATGCTTGATTAATTAGTATATTATGTTTGATTAGTTTATTTAGTGTGCTCATTAATATGTATCAAAATCAAAGTCAAGATTTATACTTATTTAACAATTTTTCATGTTTTAGCATTCAATGTCTCTCTCTCTCTCTATATAATATTAATATAAAAATTAAAATTTGTGTTACATAGAAATAAATCTTAGCCCTTGATTCATAAAAAATTGAGCTAAAAAAATTGATAATTAAAAGTAAAAATTATTTAAAAAAATGCATAATTAGTTTATAAATAATGCTTGAACACATTTAATAAATCTTAAACATAACTTTTAAAGTAATTAAGAATAAATTCTTAAAAAAAGTTTTAATCTTGACTATTAATCTTTAAGATAAATAATGTAGAATAATTTTTTTTAATGCATAAACTCACTTTTAGTATTATACCAAACCAACCAAATAAATGGATGCAAGTCTATTAAACGGTGATAGATTACCTACTATTTTTTTGCTTGAGTTCTACTTTTGAGAATTAAGTTTAAAATAGGCATTGGTGTTTTAACACAAAAAATAAATAAGTAGATAAAAAAGAAAAGACATATGTTGAATATAGAACCAAAACAAAAGTGTCTGAGATTCAGATGAGTAACATTATTATAAATATAGACTAGGAAAATATAGGGATAGTAGCATATGGTGTAATACTATCTCCATTAACAAAAACAATGGGGGCAAGAAACACGTTATTTTGTTAAGTAGATGCAAAAATCCTGGTTGATGAATTTTATGCAGCAGCATCAGCTGCGGATGACACCATTTTAAGGACCACCACACCATCTCCTACTTTGATGCTCTTTCCATTTCCTTCACTGCACACCATGTTCTGTCCGAAATACACCTGCGACATGCAATATCCATCATCAATTATTACAATCGATCTTTATACTATTATGATGTCCATATATATGATTGTATTTACCCTTCCTTTCTGCTGTTTCTTGCCCGGCCTCAAGGCCATGTCCGAACGGAAGCTCAGCAGAGTTTCCGTTGGCTCAGGCCCTCCATCTGTTCCACTTTCTTGATTAATCGTGGGCACCTGCATCCATCACACTCAGTCCACCTGCATATCTCATATTTCATGGAGTGTTCAACTCCTTTCATTAATTACCTTGCACCGAGAGCATAGTTTGACACCTTGGAATGTTGCATCATTAATCCTCATCTCAGTCCACAGATCTTCGGAAAACGGTTCACATCCATCCACCAGGATACTGCAGCAACCAACTCACAGATTTTATACTATTATGAGGATCATATACATAATAAGCCATGAAAAGGGAATTAAATATAACACTTGGGTCTGAAACGGTTGACTGGTAAAGGCTCCTTGAGAAGAGTGTTCAAGCCATCCATTGATCCCTGCAAAAAAGAAAAGATATTGATTGATTCTTTTTTTTTCACTTGATGAGCGTGAGTGAGTTGATACCTGAGACAGCAAGAGGAAAGGATACATATCAGCAAACATAATCTTGTGGCCTGTGGAGTAACCGGGTTCCACATTCCTCACATCTGTTGCTGCATCAACAAACCAAATCCCAATCCCAATCATTCAGCTAGTGGGGAAAAAAAAGCATTTAGCAATGATGTTGGTTGTACCATTGTTAAAGCGCACAAGGCGGCTGGGCTTCCCAAGGTAAGTAGAGAACCATTGTGCAGCAGCATCTCCTTCATCCACTGCAGACCCACTCCATTCCCACACTGAGATGCCATCCACCTTCTCACTAGATTTCAGCAATGGAACTTTCAGGACTTCCATGCCGGGTGCATTTATCTCTACGCATCAAAACATAATCAAATCAATATATACAGCAATCTGACCAACATTGTTCCAACTGTCGACAAAATTCGTCGAGCAAGTTATGCAGTGAAGGAGCTAGCTAAAATCAAAGGAAATTTAGAAAATCAATGGCTATCGATTACAAGAATTGAACACACAAATTAAATCTAGCTACCATCTTGGTTATGGTTCTGATCCTTAGCTGTGGAACAATCTCGACAAATTAACAAAAACACAAAACCACCCAATGTTGTAACACAAATCAGTGAGCTAATTAAATGAACCTAAAAAGGAGGAGTTGTCTGGTTGCCAATGGAGAGAGAATGCTTGATTTGGAAGTTGGGTTTGAACAAGAGCAAGCTTAGGCTCGACTCTCTGCGTATAGCCCCTGCCTCTGGAGTTCACCACCAGCCACTGCCGATCCCACCGAAATCCTAAACATCGATTCAATTTACTAAAATATCATTCCACACACCAAATAATCAAGAACACGAGCTGAAGATATCATATCAAGTATATACAAATTAACAAATAGTCAAACAACATACCTGTAGGGGAAATAGGAGCCCGAGGAACAGAAATTCCGCGGCATGATTTGATTGGGTATATGAATATTGACTTCACTCTAACTACACCCTCCATCACTGATTCCCCCTCTCCTCCTTCCTCAATTTCTGCGCCGCCCGTACCTCAAATTTATAGCAGCAGCAGCAGCAGCATCATTTAATATATTTAACACTAGAGATCAGATACTTGAGTGTATATATATATATATACTGGGCTGACAGCTGAATGCAATACGCATAATTAAATTAACTTGTTTATCATATTTTTTAGAGAGAATGTTCGATTTCGAAAATATTCATATCATCAGTCACGTGATTTAATCTTTTGTGATAGTGGAGAAAGGAAATTTGTTAACTTCTTTGCACGAGGGTGATCGTGATTGTATTGTATGCAAATATGCAATGCAATGCACGTGAGCGCATTTATGTACTCTATATGTTGCGTATCTGCTAAATTAGTAAAAATAATATAATAAATTCAACTTTCTAATTTAGGTCCATTCAATTCAGCTGTATAATCTGATTTAATTAATGTACGTATTTCAATTTCTTTTATCAATTGATAAAGATTAAATTAAATGTTAACTATATATGCGAAGTTCTAGCGGTTGTTATTGATGATAGAAGAGAAGAATAATACATGAAAGTTGAGGACCACAAGCATATTATATCTAGTTTGATCCTTATCGTCTCTTTTTCATACATATTCGATCTCCATTAATTTGATATTTTAGGCAGAAATATCAACCTTCTCTGGGCAATTTTAATTTTGGGACCAAACAATATTCCGACATATCAGCTTCAGTTCTGTCTTGGCATGATGTCCTTGTACATTTCATGCCCTCAGTTTATTTGCTTTCTAATAGTTAATTCGGATACTACTCTACTAATATTATATATTAAACGTACATTGCATAAACTCCGCTACTGCAAATTAGATAAGAAAATATATGTGCAACAAAATCAATTAAAAATGTCTTATTACTATCTTGGAAATTCGGTATTTTATTGTAAATTTTTGGTGTGAAATATTTAATTTTATCAAAATTAAATATTACCAAATTAATCTACGCGACGAGTAAATGATCGTGATATATTTATTTTCTCAAATTCGAATTTCGGTAAGTGAGAAATGAGTCCACGAGGTGACATAGTTGGTGAAATTATTACTTAAAACAGTTATGTAATAAACGATGTCCCACATGAGTTATTTACACTAATTATGAAGTGTATATAAAGCATAATTTTAGTGGTGTGTAGTGTAGTGTATGTGGCACATGGTGGTGCCCTCGCCACACCGCCGCCCACCCTGCCTCGCCTCGACCTTTGGCCTCAGCGAGGCCGCTGGCCGAGCGCCCGTGGCCTGTGGCCTGACTCAGCCTTTGGGGCCTTGGGATTGGTCTCTTTGGACTATCGAAATGAGCATCCGAGCTTGACAAGTGGGGTGTCAATGTGGCTGGTCCAGTCGACGTGGTGCACACGCAGCATGTGACGTGGCTGGCGAGTCAACGCACATGTTAAAATTACATGGCAGCGGTTTCAACATATGCTCAATCACACGGCGCGCGCCCGGGTCTTCCACATCCGTTACCGACGTATCTCCGGTTAAGTTTTCCCAGCTAGCTCAGTTTTCACCTCCGTTCAGTTCACCGAAGCTTTTACGACTGCGGTGCTACCTCGTGGATTACGAAGTCGTTTTACCTTTGGGGACGATCGCCGGACAACGAGCACTACGTTGGCGAATTCATCTTGCGGGAAGAGAGACTTCTCAACTCAGTTTATTTTATTTAATTTTATTTATTTTCGCATTTCTCAGTACTTGTAGTTTTACGTATAAAAAGTTGTGTAACTTAACATATTTTATTGCATTATTTCTCATACTTGTACCAAATTTTCCAACATACTAGACTTTAAAATCAAAGAATAGACGAAAAGACATTAGAAGACACAACAAAATCAATTCACGATTGGTTAAAAGATTAGGTTGTTTTTCCTAATTTTCCACAACAATGACATTTGCTGATGTACAGTCTAGAGGAAAAAACAAAAAATGACGTGGAAAAAAAAAAGAATGAAATGGATAGGTGGCGCTGACCGAAATGGCTAGAACAACCTTGTGGACATTCAAACACACTTTTAAATACGTCAATTTTAAAAGATTAAGTATTTTGGAAAATCATTTTAAAATATTTATGTAAGAATTATATTACTCCATTTATCATTTGGTAGACTTGCAACAACAACGGCTACCCAAATAAAGATCACGGAGCTTAAAAATTGGGGATTGAAGCTCATGAATTTATATATTAAAAGTATTATAATTGGTATATTATGAATATGATTTATGGTTAATATACTAGGAATCATTATTATTGTTTTATTATCTCCTGTCTAAATTAACAAACATGTATCGCAAGCGACTCTATTCTCTTATCTCGTCAATAGGGAGATCATACGGTGTGTTGTAGATCACTGAAAATCGTATGGATCGTTCGACCTAGCGAGATATAAAGGTTATCACAGCTGAGACAGTGCTAGAATAAACTGTCGAATTAGGCTGCAACACAATCAGTAATTAGTGGCTTATCTTGGTCACTTGTGCGCTGGAGCATTTGGTACGTATTGATAGGACCTAACTGAGACCGATTCTGTTATCTGACATTAAAAGAATCTTGATCTCGATGGCTTGATGAAATCTAAAGCCTAATGAAGGTTCAAGAGGTATACACAAGTTTGTGTATCAATGTGAGCTACTATGGTGGAGAGTCTTACATGTACTTGTATATCTGTATCTTGGGTGGTAGTAGCTTGTGTATGACTTCTAGTTCTTTAATTAGGTAACCATATCCAGTATAGGATGGTGACATTCCCTAAGGAGCTAAAAAAGGTTTACTATGCGGAAGTCATGCGGCTGATTATGTTCAAGCATAAGTGAAAATGTATTGAGTGGTATTACTTAGGAATAAAATATGTTAATTAATTTGTAGGCTTGTCAGAGCCTAAATTAATAAATGAATATTTGTAACCTTAAATATAGGGATATACCGAGCTCATACAACCCGTCCTCATAACGTGATAGCAAAGAGGTAGGACAATATTGATTCTGTAGTGGCATGAATCAATATTAATTAATTAATTGTATTCTGGGTTGAATATGGAAATTAATTAATTGATAGACATTCTTTGCTATTTGCATACTGGTCCCTGGTCTGGCCCATGAAAAGCTCAAGCCGAGTAGGGATCAGAATTTCCTATAAATACCCCCTAGTTCTCAGATCTCATTGCACCATAAGATCATAAGTTGATAAGCAGCGAACCAGAAATTTGGGAGTTGTGATTGTTGACTAAGATTAGATAAAGGGAAGAAAATTCTGCTTCTCGATAGGCATGAAATCCAGAGAAAATCTTCACCAGATATCTCGATCGGAGCAAGGGATACAGATCAGAAGATCAGATCTGGAGGATCTTTTTTCTCTCTCTTCCTTATTATTTTCAATTTTTATTCATTAAAAATCAGAGAATTAATCTTGATTATTTCAGGATTGAATCTTATTGCGCAAGAAGGATTAAAGATCAAATTCCTGCGCAACGGATCAGAGTTTAAATTCATCTAGGTATTCCGCAAACTTTCTTATGCATTCAATAGGTACATGCTAGGTAGATCATATGCATAACAATGATGAATGTTTATAATACCCAATATTTGGTCTTGACAATCGGATTATGCAATTTAACTTTTAAGTAAAAACCCTTTCAGAAGCTACTTATAAATCCCAGAATCTCACGGAAAGTCTCAACAAGAGCGTGGAGGAGACACGCCCCGCACACCTATAGAGGATGCGCTCAATCTTAAGTTCTTGGGAAATTCTCCACATGTGAATTCAATGGGTTCATGCTTTGGATTCTTTCACAGTATGTAATTGTCGTCTCTTCTTATCCATCACATCTTCTTTGTGGATGAGCGAGTAATTCCACTCACTTCTGATCCTCCGATGATGATGTTTATTGTTCTCTCAGGAACGGGAGATGCTAGCTTGTTATCCCTTTTCTTCTCTTGGCCTTCTCTTGTCCAAGTCTTCTTGCCTTTGTCAGCGAGCTACTCAGTAAGTAGTCCTCGCTTGTGAACGTCTAAGATCTTAAGCATGAGTGTGCGACAGTCTTCGGTTAAGTGATCGTGGTCTCCATGAAACTCATAGTACTTCTTTGGATCTCTTGGAGCGGGGCCAACCTTTATCCTTTTTGGCCACTTCACTTCGTTAGGCATCTTCCTAGGGACACTGTTCAATAGGCTGTTTGGATTAATAAAGAGGTTGAAGTCCGGAACGTAGGGATTGTACGTTGGGGTCTTTGTGTAGGTCTAGTGTGGTCAGTTGCAGAATGAGGTTCGTTCGACCTCCTCTCGCTGGTCTTTGGCCGCTTACTGTCACGTGAAGTAGGTGGTCTCTTGTCATCGCATGAGGTGGACTTCCCAACAAAAGCTCGCCGTGCCTTCCCATATGGTTCATCCTATTGATCGCACCATCTAAGCTATTGCAGGAGTAGATGGATAGCTCCAAGTAAAGGTGCGAGTCAACATTCAGGCCTTTATTAAAAGCTCGGAGAGTTGTGTCAATAGGACAAATAGATACAACCACCAGCTCTTTGTTGGACCTCAAGAGGTATGAGCGTAGGCTCTCTCGAGGACCTATTATTATCGCATAGAGGTCATCAAGGTGCATGTCTAGGTGTCTGTTGCTTGAGTACTGCCTCATGAACAACTGGTGGAGTTCGGCGTCTTCTATTGGTATAGTGCTATGTGGTTTCTGTATTGGTTGTCCCGCCGCACATGACGAGTTTGGTTGGGTGAATCGTGGTAGCATCTCCATCTCGGTGATCTCTTGGGAGAAAGGGGACTCAACGAATCTGTAACTAGGGATGACTTCTCAAGAGCAATCATGATGGGGACTCGAGCCAATAGTGAGTTGTATTGCACCATATTTCACTTGATCTTGCTCTCAATGGCGCGGAACACGCTTGATATAAGCTCTGTCACAATTGGCAGAATCAGCTATTGCCGTAGGTCTTGCTCCCAGGAATTCGAGGTTGAATGCATTATCTGTAGGTGTGTGGGTATCTCAGTTTTCTTAAGAAAAATATATTATTGTTTTCTACTTGGGTGTATAAAAATTGGCAAAAACTTGCCTTAGGCACGCCTAAACGGCTTATGCGGGTTTTATCCATACTCAAATGGGTTCACCAATTCCAAATAAGATTTATTAATCTCCAATTAGAGTATATTAAATGAGTTTAGCTTGGATTAATGGATAAAACTCGCATAAACCATTTAAGCGTGCCTAACCTGATGCTTTTCCATAAAAATAAAAAATTACTATTTATTGAATAAAAACTAAATATATCATTTATTAAATAAAAATACATTATTTGCTGAGAAATTCATTTAAAATATATGAATAATTTTAAATTCATCTCACAAGTCTCATACAAGTATTTGCCTTTTATCTTCACACGCAATTAACGCAATTAAGTTGATTAACTCGGTCTACAACTTGACATTTCTTATCCTGACAACTAACAAGCATTGGTCATCACGTTTATATTTACGGGACCTTGTCTCAGTATTTTCCTTGCAAGAAAATGAACGACGACTAGTAAAATTTGTAATATTTTAATAGAATTAAATTGCTTTACTCGGGTAAAGATATTTCTTATTGCTTAAAATGGTTGATAACTTTTCAAAGTCATATGTGGAGCATTCAATTGAATAGTCTACAACAAAATTACTCCCTTTAAAATAAAGTCATTTTCGGATTTTCCTAATTAAACATCGTCGCAGAACGGAAGACCACGCTTTTTATACTTCCCAACGCATGATTTTCAACGACTATAATATAATTTTCATATTTTATTCGAAAACAATGAAAATAATCCTTAAACACTCGTGACTAGGGGTGTGTATTCGATTATTTGGTTCATTTTTGGTCTGTAAAATAATCGAATTTATATTTGAGGTAACCGAATCGAATTACAGAAATAACTGAACCAAAATTCTTATTCGATTTTTGGTTATTTTTCGGTTATATTGGCTATAACCAAAATTTAATAAATTAACAAAATTAAAATTAAAAATAAAAATTATATATATTAATTTAAATATATATATATTTTATATATTTATTAATAATATATATAAATTCGATTATTTTGATCCAGAAAAAATAACGGAACCGAAAATAAAAAATCAAAATATTGAAAAAAAATAACCGAACCGAACCAAAAACTGAAATGACCGAACCAAAATAATCAAAAAATTTTCGGTTCGGTTCGGTTTCGATTTTTTTGGTTTCTTGCTCACCCCTACTCATGACTAGAGGTGTAATCAAATTGAGTAGAGCAGAGTAGTATCGTGTTAAAATTAGATTTGTTTCGAATTTTTTGATATTATAAGCTAAAATTTACGAACTTTATCGAGACTAAACGAACTTTCTTTTTTTTTTTAAAAAATATATTTAAATATTCATTATTATTTTAAAAGAAAAAGTTATTTATTCCAAAATTAAATCATATCCACTCTCAAATTAAAATTTTCTTATTACAGGAAAGATTTATTTATTTTTACTCTTAAATCATGAAAAAATCACTTTGGTAACATTAGTTATTTTGTATTTCTCACTAATTTTAGTTAACAAGCTTGCCTTCGAATCAAATACTATAATACTCTAAATTTAATTCATTTAATAAATAAGCTCGAACTAACTTTTTATCAAATTAAACTTTGAACAACTCACGAATGTTTTGATTCATTTAAAGCCCTAATTCATATTCATGACTCCTCCCACCACATTGAAAGAAAGAAAAAAAAAAAAGAGAAAATATAGTAAAAAGAGAAAAAAGGCTTTTTTTATTTAAATTTCACAAACGTATTCTATAAGATTTGTTAGCCTACTCGATAAAATTTATTTTCTATGTAATCTATGAATTATAATTAGATCTTTCTTCGTATTCATCAATTTTGATAATAAACTTCTTCAAGTAAAACAAAATATCACATTCATAGACTAGTTATTTACTAAAATTAATAACTGAGATATTTAACGGCTGTTAGAATAAATGGCGCTTTAAGAAATTAAAATATTTTTTTCCCTCAAAATATAACTAAAAACCAAAAAATAGCGGCGCATAACGGTAAGCACAGTAAACGGTGCTATAAACTCTTCGAATAGATCTCCCTCTTCTCTTGCCGGTCTCTCTCTCCTAACTTCACACGTTGCAAAACCCTTCTCGTGTAAATACATTTCAAATACTCATGGGTGCATACCGATCAGACGACGACTACGATTACTTGTTCAAGGTAGTGCTGATCGGCGATTCCGGCGTCGGGAAATCCAATTTGCTGTCCAGATTCACTCGTAACGAGTTCAGCTTGGAGTCCAAGTCCACAATCGGAGTCGAGTTCGCCACTCGGAGCATCCGCGTCGACGAGAAAGTCATCAAAGCTCAGATTTGGGACACTGCTGGCCAGGAACGGTTGTCAGTACCAACGCAAGATTCTTGGAGGACGAATATGTAAGAAACCACAGATCCAAGAGTGAAATTATCCTCTACGAGCTTGAGGATAAGGAAGTGATTCCATCAGGAAAGCCCAATGTAGTGGTAAATCCACCTGTAACAGGTGAGGCTATACCAACACTGCCACTAATGCAAGGTATTGGACCAACGGGTACTGTGCCAACTACTGACACGGTTCAGATGCCTCGTCGCAATGGGATGATTGTCCACCAACCCGAGAGGTGTATGTTCGTGGGAGAGTCCTTTGACTTGATCCCAGAAAATGGACTGGATGATACCGATCCCTGGACATATGACGAGGCAGTATCTGATAAAGATGTAGACAAATGGCTGATCGCCATGGATTCGGAAATAGAATCCATTACGGCTATGGATGTATACCAGAAAACTGATTTGCCAGATGACTGTCAAGCCATATGGTGCAAATGGGTATACAAAAGAAAGAAAGAAGCGAATGGTGAAATTACAGCTTTCAAAGCAAGGCTGGTGGCGAAGGGTTATAGTCAGAAAGAAGGTGTAGACTATGACGAGACCTTCTCACCGGTAGCCATGCTTAAGTCCATTCGTATACTCCTAGCCATAGCAGCACATAAGGACCTAGAGATCTGGCAGATGGATGTCAAAACTACATTTTTAAACGAGTACCTTGAAGAAGGTAGGGACATCTATATGCAACAGCCAGAAGGTTATGTGCAGAAGGGCGAAGAACATTTGGTCTGGAAGCTAAGGAAGTCGTTGTATGGACTTAAACAAGCTTCACGGTCATGAAATCTGCATTTTGATGAAGTGATTAAATCGTATGGATTTTCACAATGTTCAAACGAGAGTTGCGTGTACCGTCTATGCGTCAGCGGAAGCGTGGTGTTCCTTGCACTTTATGTAGATGATATTCTCCTATTTGGCGACAATGTGGAACTATTGTTGGGCATAAAGGGGTGGTTATCCGAACAGTTTATATGAAGGACTTTGGGGAGGCAGGATACATCCTAGGGGTAAAAGTATTGCGGGAGCGCAATAAGAGGATGCTGACCTTGTCTCAAGGATCATATGTGGATACTATGATTGCCCGTTTCAACATGCAAACTGCCAAGAAAGGTCTGTTACCCTTAAGACATGGCATACATCTTTCCAAGGATCAGTGTCCGGTGACAGAAAAGGAGAAAGATGAGATGAGGAACGTGCCGTATGCATTGGCCGTGGAGAGCCTCATATATGCAATGCTATGTACGAGACCAGATATCTGCTTTGCTGTAGGCATGGTAGCAAGATACCAGTCTAACCCTGAACAGGCGCATTGGACCACGGTAAAGCACATACTTAAATACTTGAAAAGGACAAGAGACTACTGTCTCGTCTATCAGTGTGAGGAGTTGTGCCCTGTGGGTTATACTGATTCAGATTTCCAAGCAGACCGAGATGAAAAGAAGTCCACCTCTGGCTATGTGTTTACTTTGGGAGGTCGGGCCATATCATGGAGGAGTGCAAAGCATAAGTGCATTGCTGACTCCACCATGGAAGCAAAATATGTGGCAACTTCTGAAGCTTTGAAAGAAGCAGTATGGTTTCAAAAATTCCTTCTGGAGTTGGACGTGATTCCTAAGCTGCCCAAGACCATCACGGTATATTGTGATAATTCGAGAGCTGTGTCTAATTCAAAGGAACCACGAACTCACAGAGCAACAAAACACATTGAAAGGAAGTACCATATTATACGAGAAATCGTAGCAAGGGGTGATGTGCTAATAGAGAAGATTGATACAAAAAATAATCTAGCGGATCCATTCACAAAAGCTCTGCCTCGGAAGGTCTACGAGATGCATGTACGTAACCTTGGGCTGAGGGCAAAGCCAGCCACGTAGAATGATTGATGTAATAGCTAGATTAGTTTAGATGCGTTATACTCCGGAAAGCACCTGTATAATGCTTTGTGTATAAGTGGGAGATTGATGGATTTATATAATGAAAGCATTATGATTGGTATATTATGTACAAGGTCGATTGGTTAATATACTGGGAATCATAAATGTTGTATGTTCATCTCCTGTCTGAATTAACAAACATGTGTCGCAAACACAATTATCCTCTTATCTCGTCGATAGGAAGATCATACGGTGTGTAGTAGATCATGGAAGATTGTATGAATCATTTGACCTAGCGAGATATAAATAGTTATCACACCTGAGACAGTTCCAGGATAAACTTTCGGTGTAGGCTGCAGCATACGCGGTAATAAGCATCTTATCTTGGATGGCTTGGTATGCTGGTGTGGGGCACACATTGATAAGGACCTAAGTCGTGATCATTCTTTTATCTGACATTAAAAGAATCTAGATCTCTATGGCTTGATGAGATCCTAAGCCTATATGAAGGTACAAAAGTATATGCAGATTGTGTTTTACTTTGAGTTGCAGTGAAAGGCTCTGGTTGAGCTTGTATATATCTATCTTGGGTAATAGCAGTTTGTGCATGACTGTCTGGTACTGGAACTAGGTAAACACATCCAGTATAGGATGGTGACATTCCCTGAGCAACTCAAAAGGTTCGTTATGCTAAAGTCCAGCAGGCTGATTAAGTTCAAGCATAAGTGAAAGGTTTGAGTGGATTGACTCAGGAATATAAGATGTTAATTAATTAAATAACTTGTCAGAGCTTAAATTAATTAACGAATGTTTGTAACCTTAAATTTGGGGATATACCGAGCCCATGCAACCCGTACCTTAAAACGTGGTAGCAAATACGTAGGACAATATTGATTCTCTGGTGGAATGAATCAATATTAATTAATTAATTATATTATGGGTTGAATATGTGAATTAATTAATTGATAGACCTCATTTGCTATTTGCATTCTGGTCCCTGGTCTGGCCCATGAAACTCAGGCCCAATAGAAGTCCAGTATTTTTCTATAAATAGGCCTCAGTTCCTCAGATCTCAACGCACCACAAGATCATAAGTTGCACATAGCAAACAAGAATTTGGGAGCTTTGCTGATCGACTATATCTGAGAAACGAGGAGGAAATTCTGCTTCTCAACCGGGCAAGGAATCTGAAGGGAATCTTCACCAGATATTCAGATTGAGTTGGGATACAGATCAGAAGATCAGATCAGGAGGTTCTTCTTTCTTCTCTCCCTCTTCTGTTTCAAAAATATTAATATATTTTTATCAGATTTAATTCCTTTTATCTGTTAGGGAATTAGTCTTTGTGCGTGGGAAAAAGATCAAGAGGAATCTCCGCGCACTCGTTCTTCAGGGTTTCGCAATCCAGGTATTCCACATAAACCTTCTTTATGCATAATCAATAGGAGCTTGCTAGGAATAATCATAGGCATATCAATTTATTTTTGATATTCCAATTAACAATCCGGGCAAACGGACTTCGTGATTCAGTTCACGAATCCCTTCATTTACCAAGCCCTATACCTGTAATATAATTCCCCTCTCCTTCTTCCTTTCCTTCGCCCTTCGCAGACACCATGGCTGCTCCAACCATGTTTGGTTCTTTCACTCCGACGGCAGATTTTCCTTTCGCTGGCGGTTGTTAGTGATTGTCCTCCCACCACTCCGGGTATCCCACCAATTGAAAGCAAGTTTCCTTTGCGTGCTTCTGCATCCCGCAATGGGTGCAATAAAGCTTCGATTTGTTGGTCTTCATTCGCGATGATGAATTTCCAGAGCGATTTAGGTTTTCTTTTTGCGGCGGTTGCCGGTTTCCATCGAGATGAAGACCGGTGTTGCGTACCCCAAGGCTGATCCCTATGCCTCCCGATGATGTCGCCTCCAAGTCACTAGAGTTGGTTACCAAATGAAGTATCTGAAGTCGGGCATCCCGTCTAACTCTTGCGAAAGCAGACTTGGCTGAGGGAGGAGGGGTTTCTTTGAGTATGTCTCGTCGGACTCTGTCAAACTTGATGTTTAGGCCGGAGAGGAATTGATACAACTGATGGGTTTTGTATACTGAAAGCATTTATTACAATGAGTATACAACAGTTTATTTCTCCTATCTGTTAACAATCTTACATATATGAACAATGGTATCCTCTTGTCTCACGGATAGGGACGATCATACGACGTGTTGTAGATCACAGAAGACAGTATGATCACTTGACCTAGTGAGACATAAACCTGATCACAGCCGAGACAGCGTATGAGGATACGTCTGTCCGGATGGCTGCGGCATTGTCGGAATAAGTAGTCTGTCTTGGTTACTTGACATGTTGGTACGCAGAGGTGGCGTATTGATGGACCGTAGTGAGATGTATTCGTCTGTCTGACATCAGCGAATAAAAGATCTCGTTATATTGATTGAGTCCAAACCCTAACGAAGGTTCAGGGGTTTGCACGAGTTGACTGTTGCTTTGACTTGCCATGGTGGAGAGCCTAAGTAACGTGCTCGTATATCCGCATCTTGAGTAACAGCAGTTCATGTAGTACCGTCTGAGACTGAACTTAGGTAACCATATCCGAGTAATAGGATGGGGACATTCCCTGAGGAGCTCAATAACATTCATCGTGCCAAAGTCCTGCAGGCTGATTAAGTTCAGGCACGAGTGATAAGGTTTGAGTGGTACTACTCAGGAATTATAAGATATTAATTAATTGTAGTTAGAGCTTGTCAGAGGCTCCGATTAATTAATGGATGTCCGGAAACCTTAAATATGGGGATTCTCAATTAATGCAACCCGTTCTCATAATGTGGTAATAAAGGGGTAGGTCAGTATTAATTTTGTGGTGAAAAAGAATTAATATTAATTAATTAATTGTGTCCTGGGTTGTGGACATGGGAATTAATTAATTTATAGGCCCACTTTATTATTTGCATTAGGTCCCAGGACTGGCCCAATTAAATATGCTGAATTGAGCCCAAAATGGCCCATTAGGGTTTCCAACCCTAGGTCTATAAATAGACAGCTCTCTCTCATAAGTCATAACACAGATGAAACACACTAACCCTAGAAAGGGAGAGGAGGCGCCGTTTTTGGAGTTCAAAGGAGGAGAATTTCGATTCTGGTCCTGCTCAGAATACAAATCTACGGAGTCCTCACCAGTAGTAGATTTGAACAACATTGGGACACAGCCCTGAAGATCTGATCTGGAGAACAGACTTCTCTTCTCTTCTCTCTTTGATTTTCGAATTTAATCTAGAAATTAGATCTCTAATTTCTGTTTTCGCAGATTAAATCGGATCGCGTGGTTGAATTGGGATTTGGAATTCAAACGCGAAAGATCGGTTCAGACTTGATGGAGTTACGGTAAACCCTAAATCCACAAATCTTTGTATTGAATTCATAGGAGCTAGGGTTTTGAGAATTTTAATTATGAGCAATATCCATAGATCAATCCGGTTCAGTTTGGTTTTGGTGATTCGGTTCACGGAAAAACCCTACTACAGCCGGCGTTGAGAAATGAGTTTCTGGAATTTTCTGATCCCTTTTTTGCAGAATCGAGAGGGTTTGGTTCCCTTCTATCAATATTGAGCCAAATCGTTTGTAATTCATTCCAATAATCTTCCAAAATGTGTTGTCCTTGATTGACCTTGTTTTCTTTGAGCGAAGATTTGGAGAGGATCCATTCCGCTGCCGTAGGTGATAGCCAAGCTATCCCACACGACTTTAGCTGTTTGATGTTGAGCGAAATTCATTACCAGTTTATTTTCCATGTTCTGTATGATCCATGAAAAAACTGATAAATTTGTTTCTTCCCATTGATGATAGCTAGAATCTGTTTTTGCTGGAGGTGCAGGGCTCCTAGTGATGTGGTTGGACTTCCCTCGACTACTTATTGCAACACGCATTAGGCGAGCCCAGAGAGGGTAGTTGTTGCCATCTACTTTGAACCCGAGTGTAACATTATCGGAGTTCCTAACTAGATTTGTGATCTGAAGGGTTAATTCTGTTTGTTGTATTTTGGTATCCTCTTCTCACATGGTGTTCTTTTTGACAGGATTTGCCTTGATTGAGTATTTGATAGGTTCGAGAAAGGTAGGAATGATGATGATTTAGTTCTGAGTTCCCAGAATCATCACTGCTCTGATGCCATGTTAAAACATGGTTTGGCCATAAAGTAGAAACTGACAAAGAAGATGAATGAAGAAGGGTTATTTTTATTCCTCTGTATTTGTTATGTTTACAAGCTAGTATACAGTTCTATTAAATAGACAATGTAAAACAAATTAAAAGGAAATAAATTAAGAAAAATATATTTAGCTACCCTAATTTTCAGAGATTGATTCCTTAATTAAGGAATTGATTCTTTCCTTTCCAACACAATCCCAATATTTTTTTCTGCAGACTTTAATTCTGTTATTCCTCTTTGATAATTCCGGCTCCCTTTTTTAATTTGTTAGATGGGAATTAACATAATATATCTCTATTTAATAATATGTCCGTCCCATCAAATGAGTTATATTTTTCATTTTCGTATGTCCTGTTAGATTAATCTTATTTTCTAAAATGAAAAAAAAATCCTCTCACATCAATAAAATATTAATTCAACTTTACTCACAAATATTGATTGTCGTGCTCGATCAAAATAAGATTAATTATACGGGACGGAGGGATCATATAAAATGAGAAGTCCACTATTAAAAAAAACTATTTTCCCAATTATCCTTCTAGATAAATGTATGACAAATTTAAAAAAAAAAATTACGTAGTCCCTAACTCAGAACTCAAGTTTTCAAAACATTTTGTCTGTGTCTAATACGCTATAGATTCATACAATATGGATATCTGGATTAGGTATATTCAAAAAAAAAAAAAAGAAAAAAAAAAGAAAGTAAGTTGAAATCAAGTATTTAAGGCAGATGAGGTTTAGAGTATTGCATGCACGTCCGTGTAATTATTAATTTGGTTAATAAGGTCCATTTCACCCACTTATTATTCCGTTCATGATTTATGCGTCTCACGTTGCTACACTACATTCTCTCTCTATAGTCTATATATATTATATATATATTGGCATAGCTAGCAAGACCAAAATCATATTCGTAAAGAAAAACAGAAATGGAGGCAATGAAAATTAATGCAAGCTGCTATGGATTTATGCTGGTGGTGGCGGCGTTGATGATGGTTGTTGGCGTTCAAGGCAACGAATATGAGTATGACGACGATCTGAGCTGCTCCTACTACCGCCAGAGCTGCCCCGATCTCGACAAAATCGTCCACAACAAACTCTCTCTCTGGCTCAAAAACGACTCCACGCTCGCTCCTTCTCTCATCAACCTCCACTTCCACGACTGCGCCGTCAGAGTGCGCATCTCTCTCTCTCTATATATATGTATATATTTGTGTATGCATTGCAGCTAGAATTCTCTGATATAATAAATTCAATTCAATGCAGGGATGCGACGCCTCCATCCTTCTAAACCATGAAGGAAGCGAGAGAACGGCCAAGGCAAGCAAATCGCTGAGGGGGTTCGAAGTGATCGACGACATCAAATCCCTAGTGGAAAAGTCATGTCCCAAGACAGTCTCCTGCGCCGACATTCTCGCCGCCGCTGCGCGAGAATCCACGGTGGCGGTGGGGGGCCCTTTCTGGTCGGTGCCCTATGGCAGAAAAGACGGCCGCGTCTCGGTGGCGAAGGAAGCGGATTCGACGATGCCGACGGGGCGCGAGAGGATAACCGATCTGGTGGAGCTTTTCCAGTCCAAGGGGCTGAACCTACTGGACATGGCGGTGCTGTCGGGGGCGCACTCCGTGGGCCAGACCAGCTGCGGCGCCGTGCAGCACCGGCTGTTCAACTACAACGGCAGCGGCAAACCCGACCCATCGATAGCGCCTGCGTATCTGAACTTCCTGAGGCGGAAGTGCCGGTGGGCGTCGGAGAAAGTGGATCTGGACGCGGTGACGCCGGAGAAGCTTGACGTTCAGTACTACAAGAATCTGCAGAAGAAGATGGGGCTCCTCTCCACCGACCAGATGCTCTACACCGACTCCAGAACTGCCTCCATCGTGTCTGCGTTGGCCTCGCAATCTTCGGTCGTGTTCAAGCACCAGTTCGCGGCATCCATGCTCAAACTTGGCCGGATTCAGGACTACTCCGCCGACGAGGACGGCGAGATCCGACTCAAGTGCAGCTGCGTCAACAACGCCGGCGGCTATTGATCATGATTATCACCCTTTTTGATATGTATGCCCTAACTTGATTAATTTGTATGCTTTGCCTCTCCTCTTCGATATACGTACCGTACACATTACATATGCATGCAATGTATTCGTTGAATTCCTTTCAATCTGGAAATGAAAAATCTTGTATCCATCAATTATTTCCCATCCCATATATACTAAATTATTGATTTTGTGGTTGCATTTCAATTTTTATCGTTTCTTCCATCTTATAATTAGGATTTACTCCATCTCACATCAAAATTAGTGTTGATAATCTACCCATATATATATATATATATATATATATATATATATATATATATATATATATGATCCAGTGAGAAAATTCTTAACGTGAGAAAGTGAGAAAGGTGCTTGATTGTGTTTATGACGTTGCTTGATTGTGTTCAGGTCGTTGCTTGATTACAATGTTGCTTGATTGTATTTAAGTTGTTGCTTGATTGTGTTTTAGTCATTGCTTGTTTGCATATCAGCCATTGATTTTTTTAGATCTGATGAACATGATTCATTTTTTTTCTTACAGGGTGATTTTTTTTTACATGATCCCTCTTCTATATATATATATATATATATATATCTTTGGCTGTTAACTAACAGAAAAATATAGAAAGAGATATTCATTTCAGTGACTTCAAATGTTTACACGTGATGTGTTTATATACAAGATGAAGTGTAACTAACTCTGAAGATTCTAGACTCTTTGTAACTGTTATTCTTCTAGAAGAACTATAACAACTTGCTTCTAGATAATTAAGAGTTTGTTAAAACTCCAAACACCTAACCCTATCATATCCCCTCAGAAATCGAGCATGGTGGAGCCTGCAGACCGAGTTTAGAAGAGAGCATCTTGAACCTCGTATCATATAAAGGCTTTGTAAGAATGTCGACTAACTGATCATCACTTGGAACAAAACGAACCTCCACATCGCAACTTAGAACCCTTTCTCCAACAAAATGGACGTCGACCTCAATATGCTTCGTCCTTGCGTGAAAAACAGGGTTTGAGGCTAACGATATGGCACTCTGGTTGTCACTCCACAAAACCGTAGGTGCAGATAATGAGTAACCAAGTTCAAGAAACACCGATTTTAACCAAATCAGCTCGGCCACAGAATTAACAAGCACGCGGTACTCCAACTCCGCGCTACTGTGAGCGACAACGGACTGCTTCTTCGACGACCAGGTGAGTAGATTTGAACCCAAGAAAATACAATATCCACTGGTGGAACGACGGTCGACAGGATCGCTAGCCCATGATGCATCACAAAACCTAGTTAAGAAAAAATCAGAAACCAATTTAACAAGAAGTCCATGACTGATAGTTCCCTTGAGAAACCGCAAAACCTGTTTGCATGCAACCCAGTGTGCGTCAATAGGTGATTGGGAGAATTAGCTCAATCGGTTGACGACGTAGTTAATGTCAGGCCGCGTAAGAGTAAGGTACTATAAGGCACCGACAATGCTACGATAAAGAGTGGGTTGAGAAAACAACTGACCGTCATCCAGACTCATCTTCACACGAGGTTGCATGGGAGAGCCACACGGTTTACAATCAAGCATGTTGGCACAATGCAACAGATCCCGAATATACTTTTACTGCTGAAGAAACAAACCCTTATCATGTCGAGTAACTTCCACACCTAGAAAATAACTCACATGCCCAAGAGTCTTCAAGGAAAACTCCTTATCAAGATCAGAGATAAGCTGAGTAATGCACGAAGAATAAGCTCTCATAATAAGAATGTCATCCACATATGTAAGCACAAAGAGTGTAGGTAATGACTTATCACCAAGAAATAAGGAGTGATCGAAAGTAGACCGGACAAGACCCCAATTAAGAAGATAAGCTTTGAGTCTATCAAACCAAGCTCAAGGAGCTTGCCGGAGACCATATAAAGAACAAAGAAGCTTACAAACATGAGTTGGTTGCTGTGAATCTACAAACCCAACTAGTTGCATCATATATATGGTTTCCTTGAGATGGCCATTGAGAAAGGCGTTGTTAATGTCAATGTGATGTACATCCCAATAAAACGAAACTGTAAGAGAAAGCACCAGTCGCACAGTAGTAGGCTTAACAACAGGACTAAATGTGTCCATAAAATCAATGCCGGCATGTTGTTCAAACCCATCTGCAACCAACCTAGCCTTATACCTATCCACCGAGCTATCGGGTTTCCGCTTGACCTTGTACACCCACTTGTTAGAGATCAAATTCATGGACTGATCAAAAGGCACCAAACACCAAGTATGGTTGCGGATAAGCGCATCATATTCCCGTTGCATTGCATCCCTCGAAGCTGGATGCGCCAAAACCTGCTCAACACTACACGGTTCAGTGTCAGATAACTGTGATGCAATTAATGTCTTAGGTTTGAAAATGCCATTCTTGGATCGCGTAACCATGGGATGGCTCATAGATGGCTGGGAAGGATGTAGAGTGGTATTGGGTTGGGCAGATTCAATGTGAGTAGTGGGTTGTGGATCATGTGTATGTGAAGAAGATGAACAAGAAGAATCTTCATGATGTGGTTCAGGAATAGTGGAAGAGGTATGAAAAGAAACGATGTCATGGGAACTTATAGGTGACTGTGATTCGGGAACAAGTCTGGTGTGTGCAACAGATGATGAGGAATCACTCGAGTTAGGAGAAGCTGTGTGAAGAGGAGAATTCACTGGAACCTGAAATAGAGAAGGAGGTGAGCTAGATATAATAGTTGAAGTTTATATAATGAGCTCTTTGTAGGGAAACTCAAGTTCATTGAACATGACAGTGGACACAATGTACAACCTACCCGTTGAACTTAAGCACTTGTAACCTTTGTGAGTAGGACTATAACCTATAAAAACATACTTAGCACTATGAAACTAGAGTTTGGAATCATTATATGGTCGTAAGTAAGGGAAGCAGGAACACCCAAACACCTTGAGAAGCTTGTAATCATGTTTAGCTTTGAAGAGGGCTTGATAGGGTGACAAATTTTGAATGACTAGAGATGGTAGATGATTTATAATGTGCACAACAATAGTAAATGCATCCCACCAAAAACAAAAAGGAAGATTGGCCTGAGCAAAAAGCGTGAGCCCCATATCGGCAATATGCCGGTGCTTTCGTTCTGCCAAACCATTTTGAGGATGAGTGTAAGGACCTGAGTTCCTTAGAGTAACTCCTTTAGCTTGGAGGAAAGAGAGAAGAGGTTTATATTCGGTACCACAATCCGACTGCAAGGCTTGAATAACAATATTATATTCAGTCTGAACAGAGGAAAAGAATTGAACACAAATGGATGACACTTCAGTTTTATTGGACATGGGAAATATCCAGGTAAACCGAGTTTAATCATCTACAAAGTGAATGTAATACCTAAACCCTTCTCTAAATGGAACAACGCAGGACCCCAGGCGTTGGTGTGAACTAATTAGAACGGTTTACAAGTTCGAGATAAAGGAGAAGGAAAAGAAGACTGCTTTTGTTTGCCTAAGCAGCAAGAATTATAGAATAGCAAATCAGAAGACTTAACACACATTTTCCATCTTTAGCACGACTTTGAGAATATTAGGGTTGGTATGACCTAACCGATGATGCCACACCATTGCTGTAGGAGGAGAGTGAGAAGTGATGACGTGGCAAACATTAGTTGGGTTGGGGAGATGTCGAAGATCGAGCTGATAGAGTCCATTGATCAGGTGCCCTATGAGAAGAGTCTGCTTTGTCTTATTGTCCTATGTCATACAACAATTGTGGTAAAATTCAATAACTACATTATTACCACGGGTAAACTGAGATATGCTGATAAAGTTTTTGGTAATGTTTGGTACGTAAAGTATTAGTTTAGGAGAAGATTTTTATCGAAGGAAATGCTAGGGATGTATGACTTACCAATATGCGATATAGGGAGTGTTGAGCCATTACCCACAGTTATGGATTCAAGTCCAACATATTCATCCTTCACTTGGAGCTTATTCAGATTCGCAGCAATATGGGATGTCGCACCACTATCCATCACACATTCAGAACCTATATCATCAGAACTAGACGCAAAAGCAGCAAGGAAAACCTGATTAGACTTATCAGTAGAAGAATCAGATCCATTGAATGAGGAATCAAACCGTTTGAAGCATTTATATGCTACGTGGTTTGCTTTGCCACAGATTTGACAAAAAACTTTAGATCGACCATACCGGCCACCACCACGGCCGTTCGATCGACCACCACCACGATTATTCCGATTGGAGTAACCATTGTTGTGCATAGTGACATGAGCAGTCGGTGAGGGAAACTGTAATACCGATTTTGTATTCTGTAGACGCAACTCGTGATTCTGTAAGGCAAATTGAACTTCGGTAATGGAAAACTTGTCAGATCGTGTGGTCAAATTCACCACCACAGCATCAAATTCACTGCCCAATCCTTCGAGAATGTACATAATTAGTTCATCATTTGTGATATCTTGTCCGGCAGCAACAAGGTCATCAGTGATTTCACGCGTGCGACTAATGTATTTATCGATCGAGAGTGCACCTTTCTTAAATGAGTGGAGTTGACTGCGCAGCTGCAGAATGCGTGCTTTGGAGTTATTCTGAAAGAGCTTCTTGAGAACACACCAGATTTCGAATCACGACGAACATCGGGCAACATGCCCTAACATCTGTTCAGAAACAGACGCAAGAAGCCAACTGACTAACAACTGATCTCTTTTCACCCATTCAAGGTACGCAACATTGAGTTGTGGAAGATTCACCACTATCTCATCATCAGAGACCTCTGGAGTAGTAAGAAACTTTGTTGGAGCTGAAATTACGCCAAGGAGGTAGTCATCTAGACCATACACTCGTGCAGTCGACATGACTTGGGGGCGCCAGTATTTGTAGTTAGCTCTGGTGAGCTTAAGAGAAACAGGTGGTAACATAATTTGAGAAGCCATGAGATAAGATGAGAGGAGAGAAAGAGCCAGCACGATGAAAGGTTCGATCAAGCTCTAGATACCATGTTAACTAACAGAAAAATATAGAAAGAGATATTCATTTCAGTGACTTCAAATGTTTACACGTGATGTGTTTATATACAAAATGAAATGTAACTAACTCTAAAGATTCTAGACTCTTTGTAACTGCTATTCTTCTAGAAGAACTATAACAACTTGCTTCTAGATAATTAAGAGTTTGTTACAACTCCAAACACCTAACCTCAATGTTAATTCATTCTGCATCTCTAGAGATATTTAAGTGATAATATTACATGCTTAAAAATATTCTTATTCGGATCGATTCTTAGTAAAAAAAAAAATTCTAATTAGATAAGTTGAGGTTCAATTAATTCAATAATGAGGCCCACAGAACAGTCAAAGAAAACAACAACTATCCCATGGAGTCAAAGAGGCATAACTCCATGAGGCATAATATACGGATTGTTGTAAAAAGCAATTTAACAACCAACTTTAGTCGAATATAACTTATACGATTAATCTTGTAAAATAGTTTGGTATCTTTTCTATCTATTGTATATCTTTTAGATATTCTTGTTGCTATTTTTTATCTTTCTAGATAGGTTTTTCTTGTATAAATAAGGATGTACATATCGAGACTCATTAAGTGAGATTTGGATTCTCATAATCGCACATGGTATAAAAAATTGGCCAAACCCTAATTCCTTTTTCTGTCGACTTTGCCATACCTTCTCCTTCTCTCCATGGCGGATCACGATGCAAATCTCCCCACCCTTCCTCTTTCTACAATGATACACAAGGTGACTATCAAACTCACTTCCAAAAATTATCTCATTTGGCATGCATAAATAGAACCTATTCTAATTACGCAAGGCTTTCTCCTGTATCTCGATGGTTCATCTCCTCCACCTTCGCGTGATATCGTCACGCCCACTGGCACCAGCACTGCCAACCTCGCATACTCATCCTGGTATTCTCGTGACCAGCTTATAAAGCTCTTTCTCGTGTCAACTCTTATGGAGGAATCTATGGTTGTCGTTATTGGATGTAAGATGTCTCGTGATGTCTAGACATCTCTGTCCCGTGCCTACAGTCATGCATCGAAAGCTAGAGAACTGAGACTCAAGGATGATCTATTTTCTGTAAAACGTGGAGAGCTCTCTATCGCTGAATATGGCCAATGATTCAAGATAATTTGCGATAAACTTGCTGCAATTGGTCGCTCTATCGATGCAACTGACAAATCTCATTGGTTTCTCAGAGGATTGGGTCCCTCTTTCGATACATTCACTGTTGCGCAACTAGCTCACGATCCCTTGCTGATTTTGATACGCTTCTTGCACGTGTAAAAAGCCATGATTTTTTCGCCGCTCCTCGGATGTCACTCCATCATCCTTGTCGGTTGCCTTTTACGCTGCTCCAAAAGGCCTGGTGCATCTTCAACTGGAAATAATGGTCGCTCAAAAAGGGTCGTGGTAGTGGTCGTCATCCGCCGTGGTGTTATTTCTGCAGAGCACAAGACCATGATCCCTTTGATTGTCCTAAACACTTTTATCGTTCTTTTGACCGGTCTTCTCACCCGCCTCCTTCCGTAAATCTTGCAGAAGCCTTCTTTTCCGGGTGTTTGATCGATGCTAAATCTGCATACAAATTATAGCAAAGGGCAAATAAATTTATAATAACCCGAAGGTTGTCGAACCCACAGGGATAGTGCAACGAGGGAGAATCATGTACTGAATATAGTTTTCAAAACCTTTGTTTGGGCAAAGCAAATTTTAAGGGTTTTGGATTTTTCAAGACAAATAATTTAAAGAGAGAAAATTCAAATATTAAAAAGCACAGATTCTAGGGAAATCTACCAATCTGATCAACATGCAAGAAACAAATATTCAAACCCAGGAAAGATATTTTGGTGGAAAATCTATTACTGTGGAATTAATTCCTAGGTCGGGTAATTAAATCCTAAATTACTAACTAGTGGTTATCTCCTCTCGGTCTCAAACACACCAATTAATCAATTTCAATAAAAATTAGATTTTTCCTACAATTGAAATCTTCTTGGTCGGACAGATAATCAAAAGTATTAAATCCTAACTTCCTATTACTAACCTTCACCTCTCGGTCCTTCGATTAATAACTGAAACCTACCTCAATCTTCATCTCTCGATCCTTTAATGAGAATAGATTTAAAATAAAACATAGGATTTAAACCAATTTTAAGGGTTTGAACAATTGAATCTAAACATGCATCACAGATGGAGAAACCCTAGAACCTGTTAGCCTAACATATTAAAGAAAGACATAGCAAGGAAAAATAAAGATTGCATTAAAAAGTAAAGATTCATCAATAAAAGTAAAGAGGAACTCTCCAATAATCTAAGAGAAAACTAAAATGAAAAACTGAAACTAAAGGGAGAAACTAGTAAAGGGGTAAAGGGTAAGGGTAAGGGTCCTCAAAACTCGAGCAAAACCTAGTATTTATAGAGGTAGAGGTGTATAAATTGGGATCTAGGGCTAAAAATATGATTTAACCATAAAAATCTCGAAAATTCCTTTTCTGGGTCCATCTCGGTCGACGTAGGGCTCATCTCGGTCGACGTGGATCCCCTTGTGTCGGTCGACGTGCCCTTCACGTCGGTCGAAACAGAGACGTTTTCCCTCTTGCGATCCTTCTGCGCAGTCTCACAGTTTTGGCCATAACTTCCACTCCCGAACTCCGATTGACCCAATTCCAATTGCACTGGAAAGATAACTCAAAGATCTTTCCAATTTGTGCTCCATTAGCAAGGATTCCAACTGTTGAAGAAGTCGTGACTGTTTCTTTGAACATCTGCTGCTTTCGGTACGGGTTTCCATTGGATTTGGCCCAAAACCTGCAAAAACACACCATGGCAAGCATAATACCCCTATAAACTCGACTTATGCTCGATTATTAAGTAAAACTCAAGTAAATGCAAGAAATCAATAAGAAAGCAATGTGATAAGTGAAGCAAAATACTCTTAGCCAAACATCTTGGATTGGTACTTGGATACCGGTGCTTCAGCCCACATCACCCCGATGCTTCGTAGCTCGATAATGTTTCTGAATATTTCGGTTCCGAACGTGTGAAAGTTGGTAATGGTGAACAACTTACTATATCTCATATTGAATCTCTTTCATTATCTACAAGTTTTTGTTTACATGATGTTCTTGTAGTTCCTGAGATCACTAAAAATCTCTTGTCTGTAAGTAAGTTGACAACGGATTTTCAGTCCATGCTTTGTTTTCTGACTCTCGCTTCTGAATTCAGACCAAGGACACCGGACAACTTCTCGCCGAGGGCGTGCATAAGGACGATCTGTGCCTGTTGAACTCGCCAATTTCAGCTCTCGCAGCCCTCACAAGGGATAACTTACGACGTGCTTCTTTCAAATTTTGGCATCTTCGGCTGGGTCATTCTGCCCTAGCTATTATTTCCTATTTGATTCACCTTAAATTACTTAGTGTCACATTGTTATTACCAAAACCTGTAGTTTGCACTGTTTGTCAATTACCTAAAAACAAACATTTATCTTTTCCTATTTCAAATAAACATTCTACCGCATTATTTGAATTAATTCATTGTGATTTATGGGGTCTATCTCCTGTTACTTCTACTGCGGGTTGTTGGTCCTGAAATAAGAGAATATGATATGCAGCGGAAAGTAAGTTTAATTAGCAGTTGTTCTCCAAAACTGACTGAAACTCAGTTTTGGGTTAATTGAAAGTAAGTTAAGCTCAGATAGGTACTAAGTAAGTTTCACAAATATACACTTCAATACTTAGCCAAGTATTGAAGGTTTTAAAAGTAAGTATGAGTAAACTAAGTATGCATAAACTTAAAGGAAGGAATTGAAAGACACATGGTATTATAGTGGTTTGGACTTAAAAATCTTACGTCCACTCTTCAAAATTAATCGCGAATTCACAAAGTTTGGTACAAGCCTCCTTACGATCTATGAATAACTTGTTGGAAATCCGTCCTTAGGTTTGATGTCGTCACTCGCCTAGGAACTCCTTGCTGACTTAGTCTTGAGGTTGAAGTAAGGACGCACCTCGCAACTTTCTTCCTAGTGGGTTGGATGTTTACTTGTTCTTCCCAGAATCGAGTTTGGTGGCTAGATGCCTGTGAGAATCAGTGTTCCAGAGTAAAACACTGACTATTATGAATATTACTTTGAAAAGTAATATTCACTAAGATGATAGCTTAAGCTTTAAGCTTAGCCTCGTGCTTTGGACAGATGCACGGTGTGATTAACTTGAGTTGGAAACTCAAGTCTCCTGTTAAGAACACGGAGTAATCAGAGAATCTTTTCAAAAGAAAGTTTGGCAGAGTTTTTGCTTATCCTTGCTCAGTCCAAGAGCTTTATGGGCGCATCATTGGATGTTTGTGTTTTTGCCCGTTAGACACAAAATTCTAGTCGTTAGAGACAAGAGGAATGGTGTCCAATCACAACCATTCTTTGGTAGGTCAGCTCTGCTCTGAAAATGTTGTACTTCCATGTACTTTCTACTTGCTCTCATCAGACTAAGTTTCAGTCCTAGGAATCCTGTGCTGACTTTTACTTAGCATTTATACTCCTTAAAGTCTGACTTCGATTGGTTTGCCTTGTGTTCCGCGTGCTTATTGAAGAGAGCTTTCATGCTGACATTCCAAGAATCAGTATGAGCAACCCTCATGCTGACTACCTGAAAGTCAGTATGATACATCTATATTGAGTACCCAAACTCAGTATGGGCCTCGACCATACTTGGTGAAACCAAGTTTCACACACAAAAACTTTTCCAAAGCTCGAGCATTTTCCTTGCTCGGTCTTCAGCACTTAAGTTCTATTACAACACAAGTGATCATATACATGGATTACATAATAGAGCTCTATAAACTTAGTGCTAAAGTGAGTTTTCACATATCAAAACATCAAATTAAGGAGGGAACTAAAGCTTAGTTCCTAACACGGGTTTTCGTTAAAACAACAAATTTTGTTGATGATTATTCATGTTTTATCTGGTTTTATCCACTTCGCGCTAAATCAGAATTCTATGATGTATTCATAAGTTTTCAGGCATTCGTTCAAAATCAATTTAACAGCACTATCAAAAAGTTTCAAAGTGATGGTGGCTCGGAGTTTATAAACTTATGCCTAAAATCGCATTTTCTTTGGAGCGGTATTCATCATTTCTTTGGAGTTGAACAGAAACATCGTTATATTACTGAAATAGGACTAACTCTTTTGTTTCACTCCTCAGCACATCTACACTTGTGGATCGACGCATTTAGCAAAGTAGTTTTTGCCATAAATCACCTTCCCTCGGTTGTTCTTTGTAATATTTCTCCTTTTGAGTGTGTATATGGACAACCCCCATCCTATGATATTTTTCATGTTTTTGGTTGTCACGTGTTTCCTTTTTTCGGATATTATGCGAAGCACAAACTTCAGCCGAGAAGTTTGCCTTGTATTTGTGTTGGATATAGTTCATCACATAAGGGTTTAAGTTGTTTGGACCCCTCTACGTCTCATATTTATATTTCACGCCATGTTAAGTTTGATAAGGACTGTATTCCTTTCTCTACCAATCGTGCAACACCCTCCTCTTCAATCTCGGAGGATTTCGATTATATTAAGGGTTTTAGGTCTCTTCTTCACAAAATAACGATGTTCCCTGATAAACACTCAATTTGTGCATTTACTGCTGTAAATTTGCTAGCTATTTGCCTTGGATTAATTAGATCGTTCAATGATATTTCTGTGCTCAATTCATATTCTTTTAGGAAATATTATGTTTGGTTTGGTTTTGGGTTGTCTATGCAGGTTTCAAGCACAATCGAGTTATTCACAGGATATGACCGAGTGCTATGATGCTAATCGACGTTCATTTGCATGGGGAAGAGAAAGAAGTGAGAAAAGACCAAAGAAAAATTGTAATTTCCGTTCGTGACAGAAACGGCGACCCAAAATACGAACTCGATGGTCACCGCGTTCGCAAATGGGTCGAAGAATTCATATTTTCTCCAATTTCCTACGGCGTAGAAATGGTGACCCACTTACACAAATGGCAGTCACTGTCGTTGCTTTACGGGTCGCCAAACGTGTTTTAAAGCCCGAAAATTGATGTAAATTTCATATCTTTTTGGATTTATACAAGATAGGTATAAATAGAGGGTTCCAAGGAGTCAAAACGTTCGTTCATCATTATTTTAGAGTTTTTATAGTTGGAGAATTGGAAGAACACAATGTAGTTCAGAATACGAAGATTGAAGATTCAGGATTGAAGATTACAATTTTTAGTTTTATGTTTCCCATATCTATATGTATTTTGTTTTATTTGTTGATGGAATTTAGCATGTCTGGCTAAATCCACTTTGGATTTTAGGGTTTGAAACTTGATGAATTTTATGCACACATTTATTTAATTCAATTTTCCTTTTCCATTCACATTTTAATTATAATGGGTTTGTTTAATTGCTTGATATTGGCCATTGATGGTAATTTGATTGATATTTCTTGAACTGAGAGGTCTAGGGTTATCAATAGGTTTGCAGGATAATTAGATTTGATAATTTGAATATCTGAGAGGAATTTGAAGTATTTAAGGGTTTAGAAATCTAAAGTTTTTAATTAATAGTAAAAATTCTTCCTGCGCATCCGAGATGAGTTATTAGGATTTTTGTGTCCATGTTATGGTTTAGAATTCGAGATCGAATCGCCTGATAATATTTTCGAGATTAACCCTTGTGTTTGGAAATTAAATTGGAATTGGATTGAATAAATATTTTGCATAATTATTTATCATAGTGGATTATCCTGAAATCCTGTTTTCTCTAGATTTTTCTAAATTAATCTTTTATTTCCATTTAAATTATTTACTTTAAAAAAATTGCATAGTTTAATAAATCAACCCTTTTTATCAAAGTTTCTAGATATTAGTTAAATATTTGTGTTATAGTGCTTGATTATATTTCGAGCCTGTAATCCTTGTGTTCGATATAATTTATTACTTGCCATCTACAGTGGTCTGCACACTTGCAGAATAACGTGTTGCAAAACACGCTATCATTCCCTCTAATCCTCCTGTCAAGGCCACATCTTCTCCATGCCGTGTTTGTGTATTAGATGACTTACCTCTACCTGCAAATGCGCACATCCCAGCTGCAGAGCCACCGCCATCCCCGAACCCAGCCCCTGCTGCTGATGAGTTACACGATCAAGCTGCACCTCATCCGCCCGCACCTTTGCTTCGAACTCACCCCATGCAAACCCGTGCGCAATTGGTTATTTTTAAACCTGCCAACCAGTTGATATTAACTGTGTATCCCTTTTTACGTTGCTGCTATTCCTGAGCCCCGTAGCATCTAAACCGCGCTGAAAATACTCGAATGGGTGCGCATTATGCAGGAGGAAATAAGTGCTTTAAAATTGAAGCATACTTTGGTTTTAGTTTCTCGGCCTTCCTCCAAAAATGTTGTTGGCTCGAAGTGGTTTTTTCGGACTAAATTTCTTGCGGATGGCTCGGTCGATTGCTACAAAGCTTGCCTTGTTGCTCAGGGGTTTAGCCAAATTCCTGGATTCAATTTTACACACACGTTTAGTCTGATTGTCAAAGCATATACTATTCGGGTTTTCCTCTCTTTATCTATTATGAACGCATGATCTCTACGTCAGCTGGATGTTAAAAATGCTTTTCTCAATGGTGTTCTATCCTCTCCAGCCTTTATGGAACAACCTCAGCTTTATTGATCCGAGATATTCTGATCACGTTTGTAAGCTTAATAAAGCGATTTATGGTCTCAAGCAAGCTTCTTTAGCTTGGTATCAACAATTCCGGGGTTTCCTCTTGTCAATTGGTTTTCTAAGCAGCTCGTCCGACATGTCTCTCTTTGTTCTGAATAAGGGAGACGTCCTGTTCTATCTATTAGTCTTCGTCGACGACATTATCATCACATGAAACAACAATACTGCCATAACCAAGCTTCTCTCTCGGCTAAATCATGAGTTTTCCATAGAGGACATGGGTAAGCTGGGTTATTTCCTTGGTCTAAAAGTTACTTATCCTTCCTCTGGTTTATTTTTGTCTCCGTCCAAGTTAGCTGTCGAGATTCTGCAATGTGTTGAGCTGCTTGATTCCAAACCAGTATCCACGCCCCTCGCACCCGACGCCTCATCCACAAAAGATGGTGACCCTTTTCATAATCTCACTCTTTATCGATCACTCGTTGTAGCTCTTAAGTACTTGACCATTATGCGTCCAAACATCGTTTATTTTGTAAACACTTGAGTCAATTCCTACTCCAACCAATTATTGATCACTTTCAGGCGGTTAAGCGGATCGTACAATACGTGAAAGGGACTCTTCGATATGAATTATGTTTCTCCTCCGGTTCATCATCTCTTGTTGGATATTCCAATGCGGACTGGGCTAGGTGCTCATATACTAACCGATCTAATACGGAGATGTGATTTTTCTTGGACCAAATCTCATCTCTTGGAGTGCTAAAAAGCAACCAACGGTTGCTCGATCCAGCTGTTAATCGGAATACAGGGCCATTGCTAACACTCTTTCTGAATTACTTTGGGTTGTAAATGTCCTTTGTAATCTTCATAATGTCCTACCTAGTCCTCCGTCCCTCTGCTCAGACAATTCAAGTGCTATTTTTCTCACACAAAATCCGGTATCACACAAGCGAGCAAACCACATTGACATCGACTACCACTTTGTTCGTGAGCTAGTGGATTCCGGTTCGCTTTTTATTGAATTCGTTTCTTCAGAGAATCAGGTTGCAAATATTTTTACTAAAATCCTATCGCGAAATTTGTTTGAGCATTTCAGATCCAAGCTTCGTCTTTCCAAAATTTCCACGGCTTAGCTTGCGGGGGGTGTAAAATAGTTTCATATCTTTTCTATCTCTTGAATATCTTTTAGATATTCTTGTTGCTATTTTTTTATCTTTCTAGATAGGTTTTTCTAGTATGAATAAGGATGTACATATTGAAACTCATTAAGTGAAATTTAGATTTTCATAATCTCACAAATCTTAATAATTAGGTGATAAAGATGGCAATTACACAATGAATCAGATGGCAAAATTATATAATTAAACTATATCAAAGGGGCTAACTATGGTAAAGAAAATAGATGCAAATAACCATTAATAGGTAAATTAATTAACTGAATAACATTCGAAAGTAAATAATGAGAACTGTAAAGTAAAGCTTATCGATTTAGAGCTTATAAAAGGAGTGCATTTTAGTTTGAGGTAGGTACGATAGTCGTGTAGGGTTTGAGTCTACGATGGACAACACGAGTTGCCATTAATGAATTTCTTGCCAATGATCGTTCTTAGGATACCAGGAACAAATTTCAATTAAACAAACCATGCGATCCTATGCATGCTCCTACAAAATTAATTGCAGATGATGGATTTAGAGAATACATTATTTCACCGTTTGATCTACAGATCTAGATCAGAGCCAATAATGATGAAATAGATCTAGATCAGAATGCCGGCGATGAACAGTTGTTCCTACAGATCTGATCTTCTGATCTGTTCCCTTGCTCCTTGGAAATCTGGTTAGGATTATCTACCAAGTTGAATCCGAGATCTGGATAAATCGATCAATTCCTCCCACAGGATAGCCGCCGCCGTTCTCTCACTCTATTTTCAATATACTGAAAAACCACTACTGTTCTGATAGAGAGAAGGCCTATATATAGTGTTAGGTAGGGGTGTACACGGTCCGGTTTGGCCGGTTTGAAGGTCGAAGTATGGACCAAACCAAATAATACGGTTTGAAAAATTCTCAAACTAAACCGGCCAAATTAATTTTTCAAACCAAACCAAACCAAACCAAACCAAATAAAACGGTTTGGTTCGGCCGGTTTAGCGGTTTGGAAAATGACTTTAACGAGCAAACTCAAAACATAAAAAAATTCTATTTTTAGCAATAATTTATTTGAGAAATTAAAAATAATAAATAATGGTTCTCATCGACAAAGTACAAGACAATCATAATAGAAACAAACAATTTATGACATCAATATATAATAGTTCATATCTCATTCTCAAACATAATAGTTCGTAAAAGGTCACAGTATTACGATGCGACAATGGTGAAGCCGACCAACGCATGAATTAAATTGTGAGATTGTAATATTGGATAGTTTAAGGTTTATTTTAAATTTCAATAAATAAATAAAAATGTAGGAGAAAAATAAAAATTCTATGATTTTGCACAGTATAGGATTCATACTTATTCCGAGAAGATAATAAGGGTAAAAGGAGAGACGTTTACAAATAAATAAATAAAAATTTGTAAATAAAAATGTAGGAGAAAATAAAATATAAGATGTTGCGTAAAGGATTTGAACTTGTACATTTTAAAATTCAAAGTATAGCTCGAACCACTACACTAAATGTACTGCATTAATATTTTTAGTACAATATATAATTTAAATATTTATTAAAATTATAAACGGTCCGGTCCGGTCCAAACGGCCGGTTTCTGTACTCAAACCATGGACCAAACCAAATTATACGGTTTGAAATTTATGGTCCGGCCGGCCGATTAATTCACTTACCAAACCGGCCAAACCGTGTACACCCCTACTGTTAGGGTTTTGAGAAACCCTAACCCTAATGGGCTTTGAGCAGTTCATCGGCCAGACCAGGGACCAGATGCAAATAATAAAGTGGCCCTCTTTATTAATTAATCCTTCCTTGTTCAACACAGAACATAATTAATTAATAAAACATTGTTTTAACCTTCACCACGGTAACAATGCTGACTCGCCCCTTTATTACCACGTTATTAGGACCGGGTTGCACCAAACTAACATGATCTACATATTTAAGGTTTTGGACATTCATTAATTAATTTGGCTTATGACAATCAGCCACAATTAATTAATCTCTTATTTCCTGAGTAATACCACTCACTTCTTTTCACTTATGCCTGAATTAAATAATTCAACCTGCAGGGTTTAGCATAATGAACCTTGTGAGCTCCTCAGGGAATGTCACCATCCTGAAACGGATATGCTTACCTAAACGTCCAGACTAATCAGGCCACACACAAATTGCCAACACCCAAAATACGGGTATAAGAGTACATGTAAGACTCGCCACCATGGAAAATCAAAGTGCGGTCAATCTGTGTGTGCCCCTTATCCTTCAGTTAGGTTTAAGATCATAGGAAGTATGTTAGGGATCTGGCTCATTCGTATGTCAATGAGAATGGCACATCCCACTGTTGATCCCATCAATACATAACCATGTACCGACACATCAAGTAGCTAGGATAAGCCCATTTGTGAAACGATGTGCCGCAGCTTAGACCGACAGCCTATCTAGGGACTGTCTCGGCCGTGATACTGTTTATATCTCGCTAGGTCAAATGACTCATATGATCCTCTGTGATCTCCTACACACCATATGATCATCCCTATAGGCGAGATAATAGGATATTATGGTTCGTTGTATGTTTGTTTCATCAGACAACGAGCATTGTTGTGGCAACACATATATGAAGACCAATGTACAAAACACTTAATCATATATGCTTTTAGTATACAATCCCAACAATCTCCCACTTATACTTATAGCATAATACCATTTCTTTATCAAAGTATTAAGTGTGTCTATACTGTCAATCACTCCCACTGCATTCACGTTACCTCTTATCACGATTTCTCGTATGATGTGATATCACACATCCTATGTGTTTCACCACCTTGTGAGTCTTGGGTTCCCTTAAGTTTGTCATTGCACCAACATGATCACAATTCCATGTGATTTTATTAGGCAAACTCAGAACACACACCTCTAGAGGATAACACCGGAGTTATACTACTTCTTGCGAAGCTAATGAAGCTGTCAAAAAATCAGCCTTCATACCAGAATCCGTAACACACTTCTGTGTTAGACTCCTATAACTCCTCCTCCAAGGCAAACACATAGTTAGAGGTCGATTTCCTTTCCTTATGATCCTCCTGGATATCTGATGCCATTCAACTCACAAGGCTCATTCACTAACCAATGTGCCTATCCAGAGTTGAACTGATATCTGTTTAGCATGCTTAAAGCAGTACATATATCTAACAATCTTTCTTGCTATGAACGACTCACCACAGAATCAATTTAAGCGACTTGGGATACCTGAACATCCTTTTCTTGTGACAACACAAGACTTTAATTCAAAAGATGTTCCAAGATCTCATAAGTCCTACTTCTGAAATTGTTCGGATAACCATCCTTTATGCCTGACAATATCTCCACACCGTTTCTGAATGTGAAAATACTATATGCATAATGTGCAAGGAAAACCACGCTTCCGCTGACACATAACTGGTACATGAAACTCTCATTCTCGATAGACAATATCGAAATGTCTGTTTCATGACTTTGAAGCTCCTTTAAGTTCATACTTGAACTTCTCAGGCTTCCAGACATGATGCTTTTCACTGCACATAACTTATCTGATTGTTTCATACAGATGTCGTCACCTTATATCAAGGTACCCGTTTATAAAATACGGATGGTGTTATCTATCTTCCAGATATTTAGATTTATATGTGCTGTTATGGTTAAAAGAATTCGAATGGGTTTAATAATTGCAACCAGTGAGAAAGTCTTGTTGTGAAACATACCTTACTCACTAACCTAGACACTCAAATATACTAGGTCACCATTCGAGCATTCTTCTTGTATATCAATCAATTACCTATAGCCGATAAGCTATTTGGCAATCACTGATCCTGATACACAACCTTAACCTTTATTGATTCATTTCTGAATCCACGTCTTGACATCATTAAATTGCATCTTTTGTCTTAACAGCTTTGTTGAGCTTTAAGGGATAAGTACGATGTTTTTCGTTAAGCTGTGAACTAGTCCAGAGACTTTTTCCACGAACTAGTACCATTAAGCTTGTTAAGGCAACCTCCCACTGCAATGATGCTCCTTTTACGTTGTCAGTTAATGGTGCATTAATTTGTGGTTTACCACTTTTCACAGTTGACTGTGCAATTGGTACCATACCTTCCAAGGTATGCTCAATGTGCCACGGGGTATTTCTTGATGGATTTGAATTGTCTTCTCTAAAAAGTTAGAGAACAATCTCACTTTTGGATTCATTGTTTTATCCTATACAACTTGTTTGTATCTAGGATACACAAAGCAACCATCTTTTTCGTTCACCTGGAAAAACCCACAAAACAGTACTATCTTAAACCTTTCTTCCAACCAATCAGCTTCCTATATCAGCTTAACAGCCGAATTACCCATCATTGCCCTTTTGACAGAGTCAAGGTCTGCTAGGGTATTTGGAACTGATTTGGAAGGTACTAGATTAAGCAAACACACAACTGCTTTTGGCGCTCTTCCCAAAAACAAAAATTTGGCAAAGCTGGCATAACTTATAAACTTTTAAAGAATCTTATTTCGTTTTACCTACACTATCCCAATCAAGGGATAATAGGTGTAGTTAACTGGGATGCAATCCCTTTGCTCTGCCAGATACTGTAAAACCCCATCATTTAAGATATACCACCATAATATTTTTACGGTCTTGTTTAACTTATTCTCTACCTTAGTCTTGAATGCTCTTGATTAAAGCAAGAGACTAAGACTTGTAGTGAACTAGATAAACACATCCAAATCTTAAACGATTACAGTATCAATGCCTGTTAAGGCAACTGCGGAAGTAGACTCAAACTAGTAAACCAGAACAAACACGAAATAATCTATAGAGATACAATCGCCTATTAAAAGGCCTGGTTACCATCTTATACCTCTAAGTAGTTGTCATAAGCACCATTCTTAGGAATACCTGGAATGAATCCATAATTCCATGAATTACTTAAAACTACTTAGACTGATGTAACCTATCTCTATAGAGATTCTTTTAAATTATACCTTAGAACACTGATAGTTTATGTAATCAAGTAATGAAGAGATAATCATCTATAATAGAAAACACTGTTATTCATTCATGATAGAAAAACTCTATCGAATAACTGATAATCAATAACAATAGATGAAAAATATGTTTATCAAAACCAAACATCATCTCTTCAGAAACTTGAATCAAAACAGAGTTTTTAAACATAAACTCAAAGCAAAAAACTCCAACAGCTTGAGAACAATCTCCAGCATCTTCCTTGGAGTTGGTAATCCCGTCATCCTCAAGTATTATCATCAGCTTGATTCTCTGCACAACGCAACCATAACATGATTAGTATTCACAGTAACCACTACTCACAAGGAGTAGAAAATTGATACTAAACATGTAAATGATGACGTACCTCGTTCATTGGTGTTAACACCTGGACAATTTGACTTCCAGTGTCCTAGCTTGCCACAGCGGTAACACTTGCCCTTTCCTTTAACTTTCCTAGCCTTTTTCTTTGGAGCATAAACTCCATTGATCCCACCAGCAGTTTTCTTGTTCTTATTCCTAGCCGTTCTCTTAGGTTTTGCTCGTTTAGGAGCAGCAGACCGGCTACCGAAAGAAATCAAAATTGCTTTCTCGGGTTCCATCAGGGACTGTGCTGCCATCAAGTCACTGAGTAACTCATAAAGAGTATACTCCTTGTTCATCACAACATTCAACCTGAAGTTTTCAAAAGACTTGGGAAGAGAGTTTAGTATGATATCGACTTGGGCTTCCGCGTCAATACCACCACCATGCAACGTTAGTTCATTCATGAGGTGAGTCATGGCAACCACGTGCTCTCTCACTGAACTGTCTTCAGACATTTTCTTACTCACAATCTCCTTCATGAGATTGAATCTGACAGTTCTGTCCGTTTCCCCATAAGTCGCTGCTAGATTATCCATAATCTCACATGCCTTATCATAATGTTGATGCTGCAGCTGCAGTACCTTACTCATAGTGGTCATCATGTAGCATTTCACTATATTATTAGACTTGATCCACTTATTGTAAGACTGCTGCCGCTCGGCAGTAGCATCAGCAGCTGGGACTTGCGGACAAGGATCAGTAAGGACAAACTTGTGTTCTTCCGCAACAAGGATATAATCCACATTACGTTTCCATTCAAGGAAATTCAGACCATTGAGAGGATTTTGAGCGAGGATATTCATAGACATATCTGAAAACAAATAAGCGAATTAAAGTAAGCACATACTACGAACAATTGAAACAAATATGCATATAACCTTTATATAAAACAATGTAATTTGCTTCCTCCAATTGCCCAAGCTAATTTACCGCAAGCTACTTGAGTAGACGTTTACGGCAAACGCTCAACTAGACCAAGATAGGTTCTTTAATTTCTTAACATGCCAGGTATCTTAAGCAAAAGAAATTAATATTGGAGATCTTAAGACCATGTTCACCTATCCGGAGCAGGGACATCATTCATGAGTTATACTCCAGGCAACATCTAAGCCAATAACCACAAGCCTAACTCCGGACGTTTAGAGCGATTTAGCATACGTACTGGACCCATGCCGCATGCCCCTCACATCCTTTGTTATCTCATTTAGTTTAATCTTAGAGACCAGTGAAAGTTGTCTCAATGCAAGCTACTTGAGTAGACGTTTGCTCATAGGCTCCCACTTCTCATCTTAAACTAAATGTTTTATTTACAAACCTCATCGCACCAGACCTAGTGAGAAGCCTCTAACGCAAGCTACTTGAGTAGACGTTCACGCTTCAAGATGCCTCACTTCCAGTGAGAGGTCGTATTTGTGGAGGTCTAATGATCTTGGTTAGAGAAGAACCAAAATCCAGCTTAGTATTTTTTTAATTCTAAAGGTTTCATGCGCACACAATATTTTATGTACCATAAATTATGTCACATCGAAAATTCCATCATAAATTAATATGATCCCGAAATTTATAGACACAATTTAAAACATAAAATAAATCACATAAAGCATGCTCAAAAATTAAATTGCAACATGCTTATAAAAGTAAATAATTAAAGCAAATAAACATGCTTTCCTATTATTTACTAGTGCGCACATAATAAATCACATCAGTACGAGACATAATTAAATAAACAAATAAAATTTATCGTGGCCCCTCAGATGCGATTACAACTGAAAAATAATTAAATCTAACTATTACAAGATTTAATTGCAATACAAATATTCAAACTGGGCCTCCGTTAGACTTGAAATCTGATTTGGATTGGGAAAACAGCAATTGGGCTTCAAATTAGGGTTTCTGGCCCAAATAGTGCAACCAAACCCTAGGTTTGGAAACCCTAGCCGCCACAACATCTTCAGCCGCCTTTCCGGCCGCCGCCTGCGGCCGGCCACCTGGCCCAGCCGTCGCCTGCGACGCCAACACCAGCAGCCACCGTCACCCATGACCTGTGAGTCGGCCAGAATCGCGCACAAAATAACAGCAGGCGTACTGCTAGGGCTAGCCAGCGCCGCCGCCGTCTGCGGCCGACCTAGTCATGAGGAGCAGTAGCCTGCGCCGTCGCCCGAGCGTGCAGCCTAGCCGCACGCGGCTCTGCGCCTGCCCGCTACCCCGACGGCCTGCCTCTTCCACCTCCACCACCGCGCACAGGAGATGCGCGGCCTGCCGGATCTGGGAGGTTCGTCGTGCGGAGCAGCCTAAGACATGGAGCGCGGCCCAGCCGCAGGCTTAAACGCCTGCCGCTGCCACCCCTTGCAGCGCCGCTTGTCACGTCCATGGCCAGATCTGGGAGCTCACTGGCCTGCTTCTGTCGTCGGAAACGCGAGAAGCGAAAGAATGAGATGGGTGCGGCCCAGCCGCAGGGAAGAGACCCTGCCGCTACCGCCCACCGTCGCAACGGCCGCCGCCGCCGCCAGCGAGTTCCGCTCCTAGGCTGAACCCTAATGGGTGTTCTTCCATGTCTGTTCTTTGTTCTTCGTTCTTCAATTCTTCCGGATCTCAATTTTACAGATTTTAAAAAAAATAAAGAATACAAAAATAGATCTAAATCTATTGCGTGATTTTCCCTATTAAATCTAACCACAGATTTTCTCGTGGTGAAAAATAGATCCAAAAATGAGAAGGCCACAAGAACAAAAACATCCACGATAATTTAAATCTATCCATGAACATACATATTTATTTAATTTCAATTTATCCAAGATAGAGCCTAAGAACATCAAACTGGCTTTGATACCAATTGTAGGGTTTGAGTCTACGATGGACAACACGAGTTGCCATTAATGAATTTCTTGCCAAGGATCGTTCTTAGGATACCAGGAACAAATTTCGATTAAACAAACCATGCGATCCTATGCATGCTCCTACAAAATTAATTGTAGAGGATGGATTTAGAGAATACTTGATTTCACCGTCTGATCTACAGATCTAGATCGGAGCCAATAACGATAAAATAGATCTAGATCTGAATCTAAATGCCGGCGATGAACAGTTGTTCCTACAAATCTGATCTTCTGATCTGTTCTCTTGCTCCTTGGAAATCTGGTGAGGATTATCTACCAAGTTGAATCCGAGATCCGGAGAAATCGATCAATTCCTCCCACAGGATAGCCGTCGTCGTTCTCTCACTCTATTTTCAATATACTGAAAAACCACTACTGATCTAATAGAGAGAAGGCCTATATATAGTGTTAGGGTTTTGAGAAACCCTAACCCTAATGGGCTTTGAGCAGTTCATGGGCCAGACCAGGGACCAGATGCAAATAATAAAGTGGGCCCTCTTTATTAATTAATCATTCCTTGTTCAACCCAGAACATAATTAATTAATAAAACATTATTTTAACCTTCACCACGGTAACAATGCTGACTCGCCCCTTTATTACCATGTTATTAGGACCGGGTTGCACCAAACTAACATGATCCACATATTTAAGGTTTTGGACATTCATTAATTAATTTGGCTTATGACAATCAGCCACAATTAATTAATCTCTTATTTCTTGAGTAATACCATTCACTCCTTTTCACTTATGTCTGAATTAAATAATTCAACCTGTAGGGTTTAGCATAATGAACCTTGTGAGCTCCTCAGGGAATGTCACCATCCTGAAACAGATATGCTTACCTAAACGTCCAGACTAAGCAGGCCACACACAAATTGCCAACACCCAAAATACGGGTATAAGAGTACATGTAAGACTCGCCACCATTGTAAATCAAAGTGCGGTCAATCTGTGTGTGCCCCTTATCCTTCAGTTAGGTTTAAGATCATAGGAAGTATGTTAGGGATCTGGCTCATTCGTATGTCAATGAGAATGACACATCCCACTGTTGATCCCATCAATACATAACCATGTACAGACACATCAAGTAGCTAGGATAAGCCCACTTGTGAACCGATGTGCCGCAGCTTAGACCGACAGCCTATCCAGGGACTGTCTCAGCCGTGATACTGTTTATATCTCGCTAGGTCAAACGACTCATATGATCCTCTGTGATCTCCTACACACCATATGATCATCCCTATAGGCGAGATAATAGGATATTATGGTTCGTTGTATGTTTGTATCATCAGACAGCGAGCATTGTTGTGGCAACACATATATGAGGACCAGTGTACAAAACACTTAATCATATATGCTTTCAGTATACAATCCCAACAAGTCGCTAGGAGTTGTCTTCGACACAATATGGTAACAACAAGAGTAACTATTTAAGTTGAGTTTTTGCTCTAATTAAGTTAGCCCTCCGAAAGTGTGAATGTGAAAATGATGTTGGGCTCAATCTAACCGTACGACAATCCTGCAACTGCTCTCTTTTCTCGGAACAGACTTCGCAGCGGCTACTGACCCTAAAAAATCCGGGTTAAATTCGGGATCGATTAGGGCTGATATGGCAAGCAAGCCGTTGGCTGCTCCTTTTTGGGCCTTAAGCCTCGACATTATTTGGACTTCACTTCAACGGTTGGGCTGATGCCCAACAAACTCAAGAGATGGGTTGCCACGCCTTGCCCTGAGCTTATGCGTCGGAGCCGTTTTGAGCTTGACCAATAAATAAAATACATAATTTTGATATTTCTAATTGATATTTTGCGTTCAGACTAGTACGTGGGACCATAATGGTTTTTTTGTTTAAAACAATAATGATTTTATAGATCATGATCGCATTAAGTAGTGTGACTCCAACTCACTTAGGTTTTCTCGTGGCCTTTTCATTCCGATGACCAAATTTAGTTCAATAACACATATACATAAAGGGAGTTGATTTGATATTAAAAGTGAATTTATGTTAAATAGTATACATCATTAATCTAAAAAAATTAACTGTCAAGATTAAACCTTTTTTTTTCAATTCTTTATATTTGATTTCTTTATAAATCATGCATACGCAATTAAGCATACCGAAAATTATGTCTTATTTTTTTATTATTTCATTTTTTAAATCTTAATCATTAATGATATTAATTTAATAATTGAGATTCATTCCTACTTAGTACAAACTTTAGTTTAGTTGTGGATCACATATCTCTATATATAAAAAATACAATTTTAATATGTATTAAACATGAGTTTTTGTTAATTACAAGGTATTTAGATTTTGAATAATTGGATCATTATCTGATCGATGATTAATTAAACAAGTTCTTGTAAGCTAAAGAAAGAAATATAAATTTTAAAAATGTAATATTTTAACTTATATTCTTGAACTTTAATTTATGTATGTTAATTATTTTAACTTGATTCTTCAAATTTGAATGTTACATAAAGATGATTGCAGGTGACGTGGACCCTCCCTCTGCAAGTGTACGAAAGGTTAACCTCTGTACAGCTATATTATGGGCCAAATTTAGTTATTAATAATTTCAACCTCACGTCACGTCGTGCTTTAACATCTATCATTTTTTCAATTTATTGCCTGTTTTCTAGTCTGATTTATCCTTTCTCAAAAAAACGTAGCACCTGAGAAAAATATTATCAGTTACAAAAAATTAAAAGTAAGAATTTTTCTTAAAAAGTTTCGAAATTCATTAAAACAAGAAAAAAATATCATCTCAACGATCATATATTCTGTATTCACTTTGCAAACAAACTTCGTACCTCATCGAAAAAAAGCATGGCAGGGAAAAAGAAAGATAAAAAGGAAGGGACATCTGTTTAGGCATCTTAATCTGTCGTTCTTTTAAAATTACAATCATATCATAAATTTGTTGAGTGATTTTGATCTGAATTTGAAATTTATTTGTTAGCATGATTAAATTGATGAAATAAGTAGCAGTGCACTTAATTGAAAGATTTGGATAAAAATATAGTTCAATTTCAATTCAGTTTGAAAATTTTGAAGATGAACTTAAGTTCGATTCGATTTATTAGGTTTTGAGTTTTGTTAAAGCTGAACCAACGGTATCCAATATATATTTATTTCTTTTAATATTTTTTAATTGTATATTATTCCTTATTTTACATTTCTCAAATTTTATTAGTGATATTTAATTATAATTGTGAATTTATGGTTTGTGATTATGAATTATATTTAATTTACATTAAATCATTAAATATATTAGTCTAAGATTAAAAAAATAATAATAAAACTTTGGCCCAACATTTTGGGCAATCGGATTAGATTAGATTTTAAAAAGAAATTTGAGTTAGCATTTTAGACTATTTAGTTTGATTTTGAAACGAACCAAAGTATGCAAACCCCTAAAAGCAAATTTACAGAATAACCACAATCTCATTCAATTGGGAAACTATGACTATAGTGACAATTTTGATTAAATAAATTTAAAAAAATCATACCAGAAAGCGACCGTTGAAGTAGACAATATGAATAAATGAAATAGAAATAGAAAAATGAAATAGCAAAATGAAAAATTGAATGAATTCAACAAAGATTTTGATGCAAATCCCAAACTGTAGATACAATTTTCACGCAAACAAATACAGGAATGAAAAGGGTTTGAATGTTTTTGCAGACTAGTTACACTTAAAATAAAGAATAACAAATCACATATACATATATAAATATATATATTCCCAACTCCTTTCATTTAAATTTCATACTGTAAAAATAACACATGGATGGATTGATGGCTGGTGCTAGCTTCTCCCGCCTCGCTCTACGGCTTCGGCGCCTCCGCTGCTGCCGGCGCCGGCGCGTCTTCTGCAACAGCTGCCACTTCGGGTTTCTCTTTCTCCTCAGCTGGTGCCGGTGGCGCTGCTGCCTCCACCGCGATCTCCTTCTCTTTTACCTCAGCGCAGCTGGCCTCTGCTTCGGCAGTTTTCTCAGCCTCAGCCTCAGCTGCTGGTGGAGCAGCCTCTTCTGTCTTCTCCTCCGTCACTACAAAAGTCGACACCTTCTCGAACACAAAGAAAACCGGGCCGGATAAATAACCCGGTCCGACCTTTGTAGCTGCTTCGCTCACTGGCTTCGATCCGGGGAATTCTGGCCCAACCAACAAAATCGATCAAAACTAACCAACTCATCACCATGCTAATCTCTCTCTCTCTCTCTCTCTATATATATATATATCTCTCTCACTCACACACACACAAGCATGCACAGTAAGGTGGGGTGAAGGATGTGTACCGATCTTAGCAAGGTCGTCGAGGAACTTCTGAACAGCAGCTGAGTGCTTTTTGAGAGCTGGTTCCTTTGGATCCTTGATTAAGGCCTGTATTGAATATTAGTGCAGGAGAGGAGATTGCTTAGCTTAAACATCATGTAATCGATAATCAACTCATGCTGTGTGTAGTTAAGTAGCTACGAAGATGAAGATATATATGGACCTTAATCTCGGCAGGGCAAGCTTCATAGATCTCGGTAACTTTGGGCTGAAGATCACTCTTTTTTTCTTCGAACTCATTCGAATACTGCTCCTGCTCAGTTCACCAACACCCACACACATATAATTATGCATACGTGTATATATATGTATTTTTGGGTTGGTAGGTGTAAAAAAAACGGACGTACGAACCTTGGATTCATCGAAGGCCTTGCAAGCTTCGAGAGCGGCTGCCTTTTTGGGGTTCTCGAAGACTTTCTTGATCTTGGGAAGAACCTTGGATTTCCAGTAATTCACCATCTTTGACAATCAGAGATATGAATTAATATATACTATGTCGAGGTAGTAGATGGAAACTATATAAGAGGAAGAAACGAATCAAGAGAGAAAACCCTGTGCGTAATAAGGTATAGGGATAGCAGCAGGTGGCAGTGGTTGTTGAATGAATGTGATGAATAATGAGAGAGAGGGATAGAGCAAATGCAAATGCAAATACAGATACAAATGCAAATGTAAATGTGGGTGTGTGGGTGAAGCCAAAATATAAGCGTGAGAGAAACCAAAGGAGGCGTGTAAATTACGGGGGAGGAGAGGAGGGAGGGCAAATGATGGAGGGGCAGAGGAGACATTAGACAAGAGGAGAATAAAATGAATGTAAACGACGACACAGCTGGCAATCAAAATGACAGGGGAGGGTGATCTGTGAACGGGACCCAGCCCAGCCCAACGAGCAGCAGGGTTTTCTCTCTCTCTCTCTCCATATATAATGATAATAATCAGAATCGATGGATATGCATATGCTTAGCTAAACACAAAAACAAATGAAAGGGAAAACGTGGCCTCGCTGGTATTTGGAACAACACATGGTCAGTGATTGGTATGATTTGGGACACCAGACAAGACAACAATCATTTTCAGTTATTCGCATTCACTCTCAGTAATATCTGCCTTCTACCAACTCTCTCTCACATCACTTTTACTCTTCATTATTCCTCTAATACTATGTTTCTTCCACATTCTAATCAAGGAAATATCAACATGAACAGCTTCTCTATATGTATATATAAAAAAAAGCACTTGCATGTTTGTGAATGATTAATTATGGAGAGTGCCTTGAAAGTTTCAACTTGCATTTGTAGTTGCCCAATATGAACAATGAGCGTGCATTTATGAATCACTTAATTCTTTAGGCTTTTAATTTATCTTTTCTCTATATAGATCAATCTCTCAGTTATCACTGTTTCATGATTCTTTGTTTGCATCATACAACACTAGCTACTTGTAAGTTGTAGGTGAGTAGAGCTATTCATATTAATTTCATAGAAATTATAATTCCATATCATTTACCGAAATTTGTTAATTAAATGAGTTAAATTTAATTTAACAATATTGAAATTGTGAGCAATCTCATTAAGTAAATTGGTTGGAGAAAACAATTTTTTTTTAGCTTTATACTAACTAGCACTAAGTTTTTTTTTCTTCTTTCAATTAAGGACCTAAAAGATAGTTTGATTATCGATTTGGGATCCAAAATATGAATTCACAATTCAACATTTGCAAGATCTTTAAATTTCCAATCAAGGACCTGATATTAGAATCCTCGATTGAAATCTTTTTAATCTTTTAGGTTTTGAATTGATAATTAAACTATTTTTCGGATTCTATATTGAGAGTATTCCTAATTTTTTATTTAACTTTATGTATTATAAAAGATAATACGATAATTTTTTTGAAAAAATATAACATGCTAATAGTAAATTATAAATGTTTTTGTTCATTCAATTAAGGATTTAATAAGAGCGGAAGATTTAATTACTTGTACTTCTCCATGCTAGCTGTTCCAACACAAGCATAGGTTATGAAAAACTGGTTGATTAGCGACCACTTTAATTTAATCGATTTTCAAGTATACTCTAACACTTGAGGTGTTGGGTTTAAAATTCAAAGTTAATAAAGAAGCAATAAAAGACAAATGATTTATAAAGGTTCAAACATCAACTTTCCTATATCCTCCCTTCAGACTAGCTGTCTGGAAAACACTAAGTTGTTGGTTGCAAGTGGCAGCACGATTTGTTGCTAGCTAGTAGATTTTGCGTTTGCCAATCCACTAGCGCACTCTCACATGCCTTCGATGACCTTCACTTCTTCATATATGGAGTGTGGGCACTTGCTGGTTGTTGGTATACACCCGTAGTAGTCACTATAGGAGATGTGGTAACTCCAAGATGTTTTCTTACTTGAAAAGTAAGAAAACTAAAGTAAATAGCTCTTGCCAGACGCAAAGAGCCTCCTCTCCAAAGATGGCACACAGAGAGCTGATAGAACAACCTAAAAGCTTTTGAATGCTTGAGTGTTGATTTTAGCAAAGTTTTGGCGCTTTCGTGATTCGTGTAGTTTGATTTGATTTGGTAACCTTCTCCTTTTGAGTGCAACCTATATTTAAAGACTAGCAGGCGAAGTTTGAATCTTAGAGCCGTTTAGAGACAACTGAAATCCATTCCATCGAATGTCTCTCTTTTCTTGAAATGCAGCTTCATTGTTGCTTGAAATCGCTTGTCATTGACTCATTTTGTCTCTAAGTTGTTGGTTTGGGATTCACCCTTGCTAGTGACACTTGCGGGTAAACTTCTTGCTAGTGACACTTGTGGGTAAACTTCTTGCTAGTGAACACCTGTTGGTGATGACGTGTTAGCCAACAACCTTCTAAGGTAATAGCCTTGTTGGTGAAGACATTTTAGCCAACAAACTCCAAAATGCTTGCGATTAGCTCCTTACACCTCGATAATTCCTAATACAGGACATTACGAGTTTAAACTAATCTAAGCTAGAGGCTCACTAACTGGTGGTGTGTTTGACACATCAAAACATACAATAAGGAAGAAATTACTAACAATAATTCCTCACAATTTACCCTTTTGTTATGTTGTCAAAACCACCTTAAGATGGCAAAAAGATTGCAAGTTTTTGAGTTTACAAAATCATAACTAACAGAACAATTACACTCGTGAAACAAGAATTTGCACAAATCTTTCCCCTGAATGGGAGAGGTATTTCTCGATTAAATCATAATAGTGAAAAATATACTGATTACACAAGAACATGTAAATTCAACAGAAGAAAGTACATAGACGAGTGAGACAAAGGATGATTGTCTTCAAACTTAAGTCAATTCCTTAAAGATATAAGATTACAAGTACAATGGAAAATCAAAAGTTAAAAGAAGTAAAAATTGATACCAAGCTAAAAGGTTTTCTTGGAAAGGTCTTCAAAAATTTTAGCGATCTCAGCTATCCTCTTCAGCTCGATTTCTATCTGCCTCCTTTAGGCTTCTTCCTTTCCTTCTCAGCTTTTCTCGCTTTCTACTAAGCTTCTTCCTTCCTTGCCCTTTCTTTAAGATCTTTTTGTCTCTGTTCTTCCCCCTTTTTGACAAAATCAACTAAGGAAGAGACTGTAGTGGAAAGGAAGAAAATAGAAGTTCTAGTTTCACTCTTGAATCTCTCAAGTTGTCTGGTGAGCTATTGCTGAATGTTGGTCATTAAGTTCACAACACCAGATATGTCTGCTTAAGAAGTGGATGTGGAAGTCTGCATCAGCTAGGTCTGGGTGGCACTAGCATTGGATGTGGAAGATGAGATGTCATCTGGCTCTTTGATGATAAGAACACATTGAAGTGGCTTGGGAACAGCCAGCACCACTTGCATCGCAGCTTTTTCTTGAGAAACCTGCCCCTGAGCCATCAACTCCCTCATGTCTTCTTCCTCTTTCCTCTTCTGATCATGGGAATGAAATCGGTTGGCACCAATTCTTCTCATTGTCCTACTTCTTCTCACCAATCAGCAGCTCTATCAGATAATTTATCATTAGGACGAAGCTAACATCTGAAGAAAAGGTTCACTTTTCCCTCATGATGGAGTTCTTCTTGACGTGTTTCAGCAGAAGTCCGAAGAAGAATTTTGCCCAGTTTTCCATGATGCATCATCTATGGCCATCATTACAACATACTTCAAACCGAGCTTAAAATGTGAGCCGGCCTCACATTGGAGCATGTGGATGACTATGTCGGATAGGAACTGATAGGGACATCGAAGTTCTGATTTCTTCGTGATGACTTCCATGGCTCCGTCACGATGTCCTTCTTCCATCTTTGTCGGTGCGCTCCCATAGCAATCGTATCAGTGACCACTAGTAAAATTACCAGATTAAATTATAATATAGTGATGCAAATAAATTTATAAACCCGAAGGTTGTCGAACCCACAGGGAATGTATGACAATTATATTCCAAGTACTAGTTATAGTTTCAAAATTATAGTTGTTTGAACAACTGGAAAACAGGGTTTGGGTTGGAATTTAAAGATGACAAAACATAAATTTAAAGGTTTTATTAAAGATACAGATTTCAGGGTAAATAATGAAATCATCAACATGAAAAATTCATCAACTCAGGAATAGGGAAGAAATCAGATTGAAATGGATAAAATTTTGTGTTTGGTAATGAAATCTTAGATTACGAATGTTTGACTATCTCCTATCGGTCTCAAGAACACAACATTAACCAATCCTAATAATTATCAGATTTTAATCCAACAATTAATTCTTCCTTTTGAGACAGAAAACAATTGTAATTAATTTCCTCTTCCTATTATCAATTTTCACCTCTCGGTCCTTCAATTGATAACTACAAACCTAGACACAAATTCATCTTTTGATCCTTCTTAAAATATAGATTCAATTAATTAAACTCAGGAAATTAAACCATGCTATTGAGTTCAATCATTCAAACATGCATCAAAATTTAATCATCAAAGCCCTAGAATCTGCTAGGGTTTCTAGCCACAAATCATGGATAGAAATAAAGTAGACATATTATTAAAGAACATAATTGAACTTACAAATAATAAGAACCATGAAAAACTCCAAATCATGAAATTTGTAGGCCTAAAATATTCGAATGGGAAAAATGGCTCTTATTTTCGAGTTTTACAAGTATATTTTTAGAGTGAAAAATATATTTGAACTAGGCATTGGACTAAAATAAAAGATATATCCAAATCTCACGTGATTTTCCATCTTTGTCCTCGGTGTCGATCAATAGCTAGGGTGTCGATCAACACACGAGTCATGTGTTGAGCTCTCTTTTGATCTCTTTGTCGTTCGACATCTAGCCTCTATGTCGGTCGACAGCCAGTGTGTCGGTCAACACAAAGGTTATTGCTCGGGTTTTCTTCTTGTCTTCCATGTCGGTTGACATCCCGTGTGTCGACCGATACGGAGGCTACATCATCTCGGCTCTTTTCACCACTAAATCACTTTTTACCCCAAAAACCTGTAAAAACCCACTATGGCAAGCATAACATCCTCTATAATATACTTATGCACGAAAATAACTAAAAGTAAGCAAAATGTAACTAAAATAATGAAGAAAAAATTAGACAAGTTAGTGTAAATACGAGCTTATCAAACCCCCCAAATTTGAATATTTGATTGTCCTCAATAAATAGAAAATAAAGAATAAAAATCTCATGCAGTTAAAAGTGAAAAGCCTCAAAAGATTCATCACATTCAAGAACCCAAGATACATATTGTTGGGAATTATTCTTGGACTTATGTTGTAAATCTCCCTTTAGATCAAATTGTAAAGGTTTTGTTGAATCAAAGCCTTAGTTATTTTGGTGGATCATTGTTGAAGTCTAGAATAGTCTAGCAACTCATTTGTAAAGTCCTGTTTAGGATATATTTCGAGTTGTAATAGATGAGAAGTGCTTGTGGAAGATTGCTGAAGGATTCAGCAATTGAAGCGAAGGAAATCAGATTCCAAGCAACTTCGGAAGATTCTGAATGCTAGAAGCGTTCTCAGCAGTTAGGAAGATGTTGGCTGCTAGAGACGTCAGCAGACAGAAACGACTGCTAAGGAGGAAGTAGTCAAGTGCTGAGAAGAATTGATTGCTAAGGAGGTAGTAGTCATATGCTGAGAAGAATTGACTGCTAAGGAGTTAGTATTCATATGCTGAGAAGAATGACATCTAGAAATACTTGATCAGCAGTCAGAAGTAAAGAGAAAGCAGAATGCTGAAGGAGTCGGCATTCACTAATACTCGGTAGATTGCTAGAAGTTGTAGCAATCAGGAATCAAGACACAAAACGCTGAATACGCAATTGTTGAGGAGTCAGCAGTTAGATACAAAGAGAGACTGCTAGAAGATCTCAGCAGACAA